>JANRFK010002204.1:544861-580275 GCA_030068395.1 Apalone spinifera | reverse complement strand
AGCAGGTAGGAGCTGATGCTGAAGGGAGCCGGCTTAAAAGCCCCCCCACACCCTATCAGAGGCAGCAGCCCGTCTGTGGGAGATCCAAGCTCCCTGCGGACGGAGGCTGCTCCATCATTCCACAGAGCAGCCTCTGACCATAGTGAGCCTGGGCCCACGGACAGAGGCTGCCATGGACCAACGTCTGTCCACGGGAAGTTCGGACCCCCATGGACAGGGGCTTCTGCTGCCCCATGCTGCTGTCTCCATATCAGAGGGAACAGTGCAGGGTGGCAGGCAGCCTGTTTGTGCAGGAAGCTGGTTTTTAAACTGGCTAACCTGGCAGACCAGCTCCCACTTGTCACGCCCCCTCCCCCCCCGCTCTCTTTCATACAGAGGCAGCAGTGTGGGGTGACTGGGGGCTCCCTGGCAGTGGGGCTGGGAGCACACTAGCTGCCAGCCCCACCCCCGGGGACTGTCGAATAGGCGTGTAACTGCTAAGATTTCATGCAGTTACATGACTATTCAACTACACAATCTCTAACATCCTTAATTTTAGTTAGGACTGGGCCTGGTACCATGTAAGTAAGTGAAGTTAAAAGTAGTTGCTTGAAGAGTAGTTCTACAAAGCACTGCTGGGTAGCTCTTGTGTGCAGAATGTCCATTCAGAAGTGTCATTTTAAGTCTTTAAAGGGCTTCAATAAAATCTACAACCATCAGAAACTATAATCTTTTATTTTAATTATTCAGTCAGACGTCTTAAGACTTTCTTTAAAATAATCTCTTGCAAGCCAACATTTAGGGTCTCCTGTGTCCCTAGCACACATCTATGGGTTCGTCTATACAGCAACATTATTCTGAAATAACTTAGTCAGAGTCTACATAGCAGGCAGTTATTTCAAAATAATGTCAAAATACTGTCAAGCTGGAAGCCTTCTTACTCCAACTCCTATAACCTTCATTGTATGAGGAGTAAGGGAAGTTGGAGGAAGAGTGCTGTATTTCAAAATAAATGCTGTGTAGATGCTCCCAATTTTGAAATACGCTACACAATTGACATAGCTCAATTTGTGTAGCTTATTTTGAGTTAAGCCCTGCTGTGTAGATGCACCCATACAGAGCTTATTCATATTAACTTCTAAGAAAATGAAAGAGTTGCCAAAGGATGAAGGCGAGTGCAAGAGGTCTCTGTGGGGAAGACGAGCCAGATACCAGACATTCTGGGCTAGGCCAGGGCATATTAACTGGGAAGAAGAGGGAGGAACCAAAAGTTTGCTAATCATGTTCCTCAGTTTAGTTTCCTGGGCACAAGTTGTTTTTAAGGGTTAATAGGAACTGCACATTGGCACCCAGAGACGATAGACTTTCAATTCTGCGAGCTTTAAACCCAGCGTAAATTTTTACATACCAATTCGAAACCCCTGCAAATAGGACTTTGACCTGTCAATACATTGGTCAGCCTGGGGGAGCACTTGAGAGCGTAGGCTGTGGGGTTTCATTGTTTATCCTGTAAATCTGGGGTATCCTGGGAAGCAGAATGAGCTAGCCCTGCCATTTTAGGTAGAAGAGTGGAAGTCTGTATTTCTCTGTGGGGAGCAGGAATGTGGCTGGTGCCTCTGTATCTCTGTGTATGTGTGTAAAACAAAATCCTTTAGGATCATCTTTTTGTCTGTCTGTACCAGCCCGTAATGTGCTATTTTGATCTAGGTCATTACGGAGCATTCTTGCAAGAGGAGTGGGCTCTTCTCCAAAAAATGAGTAAGTCTCCAAAAGAAGTTGGGGTATAGGGGAAATGTAGTGGGCATTTCATTGTTTATTCTTATTTTATTTTTTATTCTGGTAGCCCCACAATATACTGGTTGCTCATCATACATACAAAAAAGACATGGTCTATTTTGACTATCTTGAACAAAACTACTACTTTGCCATGATTAATTGGATGATAATTTTTCATGACCATCCTGATAGAGCTGAGTCTTGAGAAGATGATGGTGACTTTATTGGTCAGCTCAAAAGGACTTTCCATGTCTGAGGGGGAGCAGGGAAAGAAACAGAAAAGCATTTGTGGAATCAGTGGATAAATGGGAACTCAAGGCTGGCATTGCAGAATGAACAGGAGTTGATATGATAAGAATAAAGAGTGAATAATAAGGAAATGAGAGCTTTTAAGGGCCTCGAAAGTAAGGAGTATGAGGACTTGGGGCATTTGATGGCTCCTGCTGCAGTTAGGTTTTGACTTCACTCTTTCCTGCCACTCCCCTAGTCTGTAGAAGACAGTGCAGGAGAAGTAATTTAGTCACAGGTATTTTTAGTAGAATTCGTGGAACATACACCAGCAATAAACAATAAGTCACAGCCCATGACCTGTCTCTGACTTGTACTATCTGCACACCCCTGACTAAAACTTGGCTGCTCTGAGAGGGCAGGGAATCTCGCTTCTGCTGCTCCCAGGGTGTGGGGTGGCCTGGGGCCCTGCTGTTGCTGCTTCCAGACTTCTGCTCTGAGGCAGCACCCAGGACCAGCTGTGTGAGGCCACCCTAACAGCAGCCAGTGAGGCTGGCCCCTGGACCACCTCAGCTACTCCGCCAGCCCTGAGGTCAACTGCACTGACAGTGACAGAAGTCCCAGAAATCATGGCCTCCATGACACTCACAGCCTAAGTATAACTGATAAGTTGTGGCAGGAGTGCTGGCTCTGTAGGCCATTTGCAGCACAGCTCTTGGGGGGGGGGGGGGGGGGGGGGGGGGATAGATTCTCTTCAGAGCGTTGTGCAAGCCACTTACCTGTCTTTTCAATCCTTCCCCAGTTTTGCTCGCTCATGAGAAGCTCTCTGTTCCCATCACATGCAAAATCCGCGTCTTCCCAGAAATTGACAAGACAGTGAAGTATGCACAGTTGCTGGAAAAGGCTGGCTGCCAGGTAAGGAGGCAGCTTCTTCCTCTACTATTGCATTAGCCATAAATATCTTTGCATAGCACTGTCATCCAAAGAGCTCTGTTTTTGTGGAAATTGCTAAGTTATGGATGGAGAAAGTGAGACATTCATACACAGCAGAGTCAGCATTAGAACTGGAGTCTTCTAACTTAGTATGCCTTGCTCTAACCATTGCACCATGCTGCCTCCTTCACTGGAGTGAGAATTCTAATCTAGGTGCAACACTGTAGGTGGCAACATGAAAGAGTGAAGGGACACATCATAGTGGACACAGCCAGTAACAAATGGGAAATGCAATGGAGAGTTTCCTAGGCTTTAATGCGAATTAAATTGGGCAGGACCATGAAAAACAAGAGCTAATATAAGAGTGGGTGGCCTGGCATTCTGCCGATAAGAAGCAGGTTTAGCCATGTTTGTTACTTGTTCCAAAGTGAATAGCAAAGCAATACCAGAACTGAGCAAACAGGGACGCTTCAGATGGGCGAGGCAGCCCTGTCGTGCATGCGCAGAGGGGGGAATTTCTTGGTGATGTTTTTTTGTTTCTAATGGTTCATGTACATTGAAAATTAAGTGTACTTTGCATCCTAGCTACTGACTGTCCATGGCCGTACTAAGGAGCAGAAGGGACCGCTTGCTGGGGTGGCATCCTGGGAGCATATCAAGGCTGTGAGGTAAGTGCCTCTATACAGATAGCTGCATGGGTGTGCCTAGTCCCCTTAACTCTATACCCAAGGGTGAGACAAGCTGCTGGCTAAACACCTTAATTGTGAGGCTTGGCCCTGAAATATACAGGGGCATCAAAGGAGAAACAGACTTGTGGCAGCATTAGACATTTCTGATTCATTCAGCACATTGTAGGCAGATTGGTTTCTGTTTTGTGCTGTGTATGATTGTTCTCATCACTTATGCAGGAAAGCTGTGAGCATTCCTGTGTTTGCAAATGGAAACATCCAGTACCTCCGAGATGTGGAAGAGTGCATGCAGAAGACAGGCGTGCATGGTGTCATGAGTGCAGGTACAGAGAGCGAGCATTCTTCTAATCCCCTTCATGTGCTAACAAGCATCCTATCTATTAGAAACCAAAGCCAGACTCTAGTCTGGCTGATTGCTTGGCCGTGGTCTAAGGCAGTGTTTCCCACATGGTGTTGCGCGGAACCCTGGGGTTCCATGAAGTGACAATAAGGGTTCCACGAGAAAATTCCATTACAATAACATTTTATGATTTAAAAAAAATAGTTAATATTATGTGATTTTTTGTTTTTTAATATGTGCAATTAAACTAAATGTTGCTCTCATGACTTTGTTTAGCATTTGTTTATTATTACCCTTACTTATTTGTGGGCTACTTTTTCAGCTCCATATATTAGACTGTTATTAGGGGTGCCACAAAATTCTTTTGAGTTTAAAAGGGTTCCATGGCCAAATAAAATTGGGAAACACTGGTCTAAGGCTGTTCATTTGCATCTCTCTCATACTGACATATCTTCTTTACACCAGGAATCACTGTATAATAATGCTCCTGGGGGCTTCTGCAAGCCTGAGCCTGCAGAAAACGGGCCCCGCCCCTCACAGAATTCCTGAGTTTCCCCGCAGAAAATGACGGGAAGCAAAGGGAAGTTGTGAGGGACAGGCAGTTGACCCTGGCATAATTTGGGGGGGTGATTGATGCCCAAACAGAGGTGATACATGGGGTAACCTACCCCGCCCCCTATATCCCCCCCTTCCATTTCTGCAAGTGCAAAGCTGGGCAGCTTTTGCTGAGAGACTGCAGCTAAATGCTGCCTCCTGGCTTGTAGTATTAGTTGTTCGTCCCTTGTGTGTGCTGGGAACCTTCCTCTTTCTGTACTATGGTGGGGCTGGCTTGGGAGGAAGTGGCCGGGGGCGGGGGGTGAGGGGACGAGGCAATAGGGAAGGAAGGGGGTGGAATAGGGCAGGGGGAGTAGAATGTAGGCGTGGGGGAAGGGGGTAGATGAAAAGGGAATGGGGAGTCGCAGGGGGAAGCGGGAGCCCAGCATGTGGCGCCCCCTCAACAGCAGCTGAGGTTCCCCCCTTAAGCAGACCCATCAAACCCTCACCCAGACACCTAAACCCATTCAGTGAGTCCCACACACCCAGCCCCTCAACCCTGCTGGTCCCCAAGCAGCTGCACCTTGACCTCACTCCCCAGCATCCAGCTCCCCCTGCCGAGTCCCATCTCCCCACACTCCCTCTTCTGAGCCCCAACCACCTACATCCGGATCCTCTGCAGCGTCCCATTGCCCCTGAACCCCTCAGTGAGCCCTTTGCATCCAGCTCTCCTATTGACCCCACCCACCTCCCCCCGATTGCCCCACACGTGGCTCCCTCCACAGTTGGCTCCCACTGGGCTGAGCCTGCCCACCCATAGCTGGTGTGCCTGGTGCAAAGGAGCAGAGCCCTAAAGAGTGTCTGGGACAGGCCGGGCCCTTGTACTGTCAGGATCAGGTGCAGCATCACTGTCAAGTCCCTGTACTGGGCAAGATGAGGGCTTCAGGGTGATCTTGCGCCTCAGTGCAGCCTGTGTTCTACATGGCCACGCTGGAGCCACATGTAGTTATTGACCAATAACGGAATGTTAGTGCAGAATGCTGCAGAATTGTAAAGTATTTTGTGCCATGTGTCATTTCTTGGCACAGAATTGTGGAAAAATGAAACTGGAAAGCTGCCTGTGCAGGTGGCAAAGGCCTGTTTCGGGGCTGCAACGCAGAAGCAGGGCTCCCCTGCCAGGCCGGAGTTGAGACCAAATAAATTGTGAAAATTTGGAGACCGTGCAGAAAAGAGACAAATGGTATTTGAGGGCTGCAGAGACTACTATACAGTGAGGCTACGTCTAGACTGGCATGATTTTCCGAAAATGCTTTTAACTGAAAAGTTTTCCGTTAAAAGCATTTTCGGAAAAAGAGCGGCTAGAGTGGCATGGACACTTTTCCGCACAAGCACTTTTTGCGGAAAAGTGTCTGTGGCTAATCGAGATGCGCTTTTGCGCAAAAAAAGCCCTGATCGCTATTTTCGCGATCAGGGATTTTTTGCGGAAAAGAAATATCTGCTGTCTACACTGGCCCCTTTGCGCAAAAGGGACTTTTGCCCGAATGGGAGCAGCAAAAGATCAGATTGTCAGTGCTTTTGCGGAAACTCAAGCGGCCAGTGTAGACAGCTGGCAAGTTTTTGCGGCAAAGCAGATGATTTTCCGCAAAAACTGGCCAGTCTAGACGCAGCTGGAGAGCCTTATATCTTCATATCAGGCCTGGATAGTGTCCTGGGTGCTGCTTTAGCCAAATACAAGTATTGGGCTCAACCTAGGGGTAACTGGGTGAACTGTAAGGGCTATGACATACAGGCAGTCAGAGCGATTGAGCTCATGGTCCTTCCAGGCTAGGTGGCCAGGCCACAGCTGGTCCAGCTCACGGACACAAGAGGTTATGCCTCCTGCTCTACTCAGACATGACTTTTTTAGACTTCCTCTGTCATTCCCCAGAGGGCAATCTTCATAATCCAGCTCTGTTTGAGGGACGAAACCCTGTGGTATGGGAGATGACTGAGGAGTACCTGGCGATAGTGTACCAGTATCCTTGCCCACTGTCTTATGTCCGCGCGCATCTCTTCAAGCTCTGGCATCACACGTGAGTATCTCCTCAGTGCTTTCGTGGTTTGAGAGGGCACCCCTGCATGAAGAGTAGCGTGCGTGCTTGAAGAAGGCTGGTCAATCTTACTGGTGTTAGAGTAGCATCTCTTGGCGCTGCAAGGAGAGCAAGATGTTTGTGCGGCCTTAACCTTCACAGGCATCCTGGGAAACTGATATTCTCGCTTTCGGCAAGGGTCGAAGCCACTGGCGGTGCCTTCAGTCTGGGTGCCAGCATACATTATTAGCATTGTGAAAGCTCTGAGCATAGATATACAGCCACTGATCTGATAGTCCTAGTAACAGGAGTTAGGACTTCAGGCTTAGCTTGTGTAAAGGAGCATGAATCACAGCACTCACATGCTGACCTACTTTCAGCATCATCTCAGAGCAGCTAGGATGTGAAGGATGAAACAGCTAAATGCTTGTAATGGAATTGTTCAGTCTCCACAATTTAAGGATGGTGAATGACTGTAACTGGATGTTGAGGATTTGTCTCAGGCTGCAGGTTTACCAGCAGCTTCGTGAAGAACTGGCAAAAGTGAAGACACTCGAGGGCATTGCAGATGTCAACAGGGAACTGAAGCTACGCTGCCAGGTACCACCATGGGCCTTAACTGCAGGCGTGACATTGACCCTACCTGCTAGTGTCACATACACTTGATCTGCATTCATTGTGGCTTGGCGCTTTGTAACCTACCAGTATCACAGCTGGTTTGCTAACTAACTGTCATACTCGTCCCCCCTCCCCCCTTCCAGTTTCTTTCCCTAGTGTTGAGTGCTGCTGTGTTGATCTCATAGCTTTATTTGAGAGTGGGTTGGTTAACTGCCAGGCTACGTCTAGACTGGCATGATTTTGCGGAAATACTTTTAACGGAAAAGTTTTTCCGTTAAAAGTATTTCCGCAAAAGAGCGTCTAGATTGGCACGGACGCTTTTGCGCAAAAGCACTTTTTGCAGAAAAGCGTCCGTGCCAGTCTAGACGCGCTTTTGCGCAAGAAAGCCCCGATCGCCGTTTTAGCCATCAGGGCTTTTTTGCGCAAAACAAATATCAGCTGTCTACACTGGCCCTTTTGCGCAAAACTTTTGCGCAAAAGGGACTTTTGCCCGAACGGGAAGGGCAAAGTATTTCCGCAAAAAGCACTGATTTCATACATTAGGAAGTCAGTGCTTTTGCGGAAATTCAAGCGGCCAGTGTAGACAGCTGGCCAGTTTTTGCGGAAAAGCGGCTGATTTTGCGCAAAAACTGGCCAGTCTAGACACAGCCCCAGTGTTTGTAAATGTCATTTAATTTTTTTGTGCTCTTGGGGGCATAGTGATAGAACAGGTTTCATTGGTTGTAACTGTGTCCTGCAGGAGGAAATAGCTAATCAGAAAGAAGGAGAGAAGCCAAAGGGAGGATTGCCATTCTTCCATTGGATCTGTCAGCCGTACGTCAGGCCAGGGTGAGTAGCCTACTCTAGCACTGCCTCCAGAAGAACTTACTGGACAGAATGAACATGTACCTCCTCTTAGACTACACATGTCCAGTTTTCACGCCCTAAACAATTAAGTTTAAAAAAAAAAAAGACCAGGTAGTTTTTAAAACTTCCTTATCTGTTGCAATTAGATATTATAGGGGGGAGTACTTTATAAAAACATATTTTCCCCTTTTGGTTCCTTCCTCATATTTATTGGCTATGTCTAGAAAGTGAGCCTTAGAATAAGGACATGCCCATGAAGCAGGTATTGCTGTGTGAATGCAGCACATTGTCATCCGCTGCAGAATAGAGACAAGGATTGAATGCCCTTTATATCAGAGATGATTGTGTGTTTTATGAGATCTTTTTAAACTGTTAACACAGCCTACCTGGAGAGAGACGTGGGGTTGCAGGAGCAGACTGCCTGACAGAGTTCCAGAACAAACATTCACCATGGGACCAAAAAGCTTTTTGTGGGACTGACAAATCCAACTGCCTGTCCCACAGTGGGCACTCCTGCCCTGCTTTCTGCTTTAATAGCAACCTCAGAACTCTGAGCCATTCTTATTTGAGCTTTTCTTCCATGCTTTCAATAGCTACGTCTCCTAAACGATGCATTTTGACAAGGCGTCTGTAAAAGTAGTGCTGGTAAAGGAACACACAGTGGTCCTCTTTTGTTAACTTACAATGCTGGTGAACCATTTCAGGCCAAGGGAGATGTGCAAGGAAAATGGAACCAGTGGGAGTGATGGAGGCATACGAGGAAAACGAGCCCTGGAGGATGAGGATGATGGAAACTCTGATACTCTCTCAAAGAATAAACAAAAGAAAAAATTGAGAAATCCAAATAAACGCTTTGATCCATCTTTGAAACGTAAGAGAACCTGTCCCAATCCTGTTCGGCACAAGGAAGGGGGAAGGCTACTAGTGTCACCTTTTAGTTCAAAACCACCACCTATTTCTCCTCATTATGCAACTGGGGAATATTTCCTATGATTAGAATAGAAAGGTGCTGGAGGAACCTTGGGAACAGGAAACTTAGTCTAAAGAATTGACAGGAATGGAGAATTCATTATGAAAGGGGCAGCTGGTCACCATTTAACAGTGAAATCAGGTCTTTCTTCTGGAACAGTTTTGCAGATGTTGTGACAGCAGCAACCATTGGTGTGTGCAGTTGAAATCCAGTGTCTGTTGTCAACACTTCCCTTCTTCCCCTTTCTCCAACTTGTTTTAGAACTTTCTCAAGCAGATTTATTGGGACTGATGGTTCCAGGTTTAGTCTTATCTCAGAGAATTTTTTTTTAAAACTACAGAAAAATCTCTTAATCTTTTGAATATTTTTTTTCTGTGTGGAAAATAGTGCTCCTAAACAATTCATCTTCTGACTGCAAACGTTGGTCAACTTGGAGCACTGAATTTGCTGGTCTCTCCTGGATGTCATTCACTGGCTGGGATACTCATATGCCTTTTTTTTCTTTTTTCCAGCTAAATATGCAAAATGTGATCATTGTGGAAACCCAAAGGTAGGTCCATCCCTTTTCAAGTGTCCAGTAATGGGTGCTGTTTAAACTGATTCAATGCAAACAATGTATCTGCTTCTCAGGTATAGGCCATTGTGCTAATTAAGCAAGTGATTATGTCAGATGAGGTGAAGGGGTAAAGATGACATATAACTAGATTATTCTGGATACTTTATCTCTCTTCTTCCTACAACGAGCAGTCCTGGCTTTTTGCCTACTGGTCAGAAATTTTGAATTGCTAAATCATCTGAGAGATTGTTATATTATTAAATATTAGTTCCCCAAGCACACTTGTAAGCAAATCCCTGACCAAATGAACTTTTACTAATTGCAGCATGGGAACGCTGCTGTTTGCTAGGTAACAAAGCTCATATTTATTGTGGTTATTTTTGTAGCTCTCGGTAAGCATCTGAGTGATTCTCTTAATAGATATACAAGACAGATTATTTCAAACTTCTCAGTGATGGAGTACAGAAAAGCAGTTGGTCTGCAGTGACCGCGGGAAATTAAAAGGAAAAAACACTAATGAAAGGAAAGGTATACATCAGATGTAAATGAGAATTTCAGACTATGTCAGTGCCTGGTGGTGGCATAGACAGACTTGGAGGATTTTGATCTGTGCTCTTAATTAGAAAAAAAAAATTAACCCCCTTCAGTGCTAGCAGTTCTACTAATGAAAAAGCAATTGTGGAATATCAGATCAAATCCACCTTCAGCACTGGGAAAGCTTATTAATAGTGTTGTCAAACAATTAAAAAAATCAATTGCGATTAATTGCAAGAATAAAAAAAACTAATTCCAGTTTTAATCATACTGTTAAGCAGTAACAGAACACTAGTTTTAATAAGGATAAAAGCAAAGGCCTTTTAGTTCCACACATACAAAATGGGAAAGGACTGTCTCGGAAGGGGCGCTGCTGAAAGGGCTCTAGCATTCACCTTGGACTATAAACTAAATATGAGACAACAGTATGACACTGCTGCAAAAAAGCGAATATCGTTGTGGGATACATTAACAGGAGTGTTGTTAGCAAGACACTTCTCGTGTTAGTAAACTGGACTGTGGGACCTGGTCCCTCGGAAGGGGTCTGAGCCCCTGCCTTTGGCGCTTCATGGGACTCAGCATTTGTGGATGCTCAAACCCATTGTGGGGGGAGTTGAGAACCAGCACGCTTGGTGCATGCACCAGGCACTTGTGCAGAGCGTGGGTTGAGCCAGTGAGGATAGGCATGCTGCACACAGAGCACTAGCTGCTGTTGCCCAGTGTTTACCCCATTGTGGTGTATTCTTATTCAGCTGAGCCAATCTGGCCTTACAAGCAGCAACCAGCTATGTCATTACAGCAGAGGTGCCTGGGTTCTGCTTTTGGCTGTGTCAGTGGTCCACTAGAAAATGCATGACACCTCTGCCTCAGTTTCCCCATCTGTCAGTGATCTACCTTTGAGATGAGATAATGGGAAATGCACGAGAGATAAGTAACACATCCCAGAATTTGCAGTGCAAACCCGTATTAACTGCAACTGCCTCAAGGCCCAGGGTTACAAAACCCAATGGCACCAGCTGTTCATAAAATTACAAGATTCATGGCTCAAAAACCCCACTTCAATAGTGGCGCTCTTGTGGCACGTGGGCGTGGTATGCTTGTGTCATTAGTGAGGTTCAAATGGCTGGAAAAAAACAGGCCCTGATATGATCAGGCACAGAGCCTTGCACCCTTAATGCAGCCCTCGTTTCTCTGCCCCATAGTTGCAGACGTCTTGGGCACTAGTTGCAGCTGGGCGACAGATTCTAATGGCAGCTTGTTGCTAAGACAAAAAACATGTGTTTGGGCAGACTCAGTGGTACAGGTGCTCCATGTCTGTCCTACACATCTCTGAGCCGACGCCAGAGACACTGTAAAAAACATCATTACCCACCACCCCCTTTTTACAAACAGGGGTCTAGAAAATGGTGCATTTTCATTTCCTCATTAACATCCTCCCATGCCACCCACTCTCCTAGTACTCCCCCCCCAGCAAACAGCACCTATGCACTGTGCCTGACAGCATACAGACCTCAGCATACTGATGTGTACAAGCCCCTCAAGGTACACATACACCTCTTGGCTTTGATGTCACACAGCAGTGGGCAGGGACAACTCAGCTCAACCAAGGACGTCAGTCGTCGTTCCCCCTCCCCCCCCAAAACCTGATTTCCTCCGCTCACAGTTCTGTCAGGGCCCTGCACACTGATCCCAGATACCTTATTGCTCACCTGCAGCAGTGCCGAGTAATGCTCCCATTATTCTCACAGGTACGCCAAACAGAGCGTGTCTGCCATCAGCTTTCCTGCAGCTATGGCCCCGTGGCAATTTCTTGGGAGGGGGCAGAGTTAAGGTGGAGCTGGCCATATCTTACTGCTTCATTTCAGAAAGGTGACATGCGGAACCAGCATGTGGTACAACAAAGTAACCTGAATGCCACACTGACGTCCAAACAAAAAAACACACACACTTTAGGACAAGCGCACCTTTGTCATTCTGCTGTGCCATCAGATAGAAATGCTTTTCCTCAAAAGCATGTTGCACAATGTCCCCCTAACACTGAAAGCCAGAAGAGCTGTACAGCTAGTAATGCTACCCCATACGTGTTCAGCCTCCCTGCCTGTGCACAGTCTGTCATGTCTGAGCTGCAAATGAGCCAATCACCACCTCCAAGCCTCGAGCAGTTACCCAGCAGGCAGCTCTGCGTCCATGTGGTTTAGCAGCAGTCCGGAGTCCAGCACTGGTTGCAGGAACCCAGACAAGGCAGCAGGCTGCAGCACTGCAGTGGTGCTTCCCATCAGCAGCTCAGGGGAGATTATTTTTCCCTGACTTAATTGGTGTCTGTCTGTTTCCAGGGTAACAAGTGCGTGTTTAATCTGTGCCGCGGATGCTGTAAGAAAAGAGCATTTAAAGAGACTGCAGATTGTCCAGGCAAGTATAGCCCACCATGCCAGCCTGGTCTTCAGAGCCACTAGGCCCACAGAAAAACGAACTGTCCTAGCCAAAAATGAGTGATTAATGCATACAGCAGCACTAGGATAATGTAATGGTTTTGGTTACAACATTGCAATAGTTTGAGTGGCCTAGTTTTTATGGAACAGTTTTAGCGAGCACTGGCCACTAACATAACACCAGCAGCTTCTTTGCCCCTTGGCGTGCCTGGGCACAGCATCTCCAAGCTGAAAGCATAATACACATTCCCCAGCTTCCCCAAGGCAGGGGCCCGCTCTGCTCCCCACTGCCCAGGCACGTCCAGCTCAATGCATTATGTTTCCCCCTTTTTCCGGGGCAGGTCACGGATTACTTTTTAAAACCAAATATGAAAAGTCCCTTCTGTGGAAAAGCAGCCAGCTGGAGCTACCGAAGATTGAAAGGCCACAGACCGGGGATGTGGAGGGAACTGACACTGTACGATGAGCCTTCAAACTGGGTTCTACTGGATCTGCTTCCCTCTCTGTGCCTTGGCCAAAGAATCTGCCATTTCCAGAACACCATCAGCAGCCTGGCGTAGTTCCACAGGCTGGTTCTAAGGTCCGGACACGTTTTATTTAAGGAAAAGCTGCTTACTCAGGGAACTCTCCTGCCTTTGAATAAAAGGATGCATCTAAAGTTCTCACCATCTTTGAAAGGACTTGGCCAGAAGTGCTGGCCTGAAAATGCTGCACTGGGGGAAGGAGGGTGATGTACTAAGGCCATGAACAGGCTGTTGTGCATTAACTCTTCATGTGCTGTTTTAAAAGCAGGGAATAAATTTGCTATTAAACAGCCTGCGGGAGTGTTAAACTGCTATTTCTTCTGGAGCACAGGCTGTTCTGTACCTCGTTGCAGCGGATGGAAATGGCATTTTCACTATTAACTAGTTACAATAAGGGCTCAAAGCCCTGCTGGAACAGGAGGTGCTAGGGTGCTTGGCTCTGTACTTACCCAGTCAAAAAAGTGAGCCTCTGACACAAAAGGGTGGGCAAAAGGAAGTAATAGCCAGATGCTAGAAGTGGGGAGCGATATAGTTGGAGGGTAAGTGACTAGTGCAAGGTCTGTGCTACCTGGCAGGACCAGGAATTCAGAGACATGTAGGGCGGCAGGGGCCCAGCAGAGCTCAGGAGCTCAGGCAAGACCCAATAAACCCAGACCATTCCTAAGATGGGGAGTGAGGGGGTGTGATGGGTTCTGAGACCTTGAAGCCAATTCCCTGTCTGGCACAGAACTGCCCTTTGCGATCACTCAGAACAGAGGACACCTCTGCCTAGCCTAACGGGTAATTAGCAACCTTATAGTCAACAATAGCCAAGCTGTAGGACATGCTAAAGGAATCAGTTTGGAAGCATCATCTCAGGCCAACAGCCAGCACATCTCTGCACAGCTTCCAGGTCTAAAACCAACCTAACCCCTGTATCGGTTACATTGACCAAGCACAAATGTCGTGTCTCTCTTCCCAGCAAAGAAGAGCTCTGAGTGTGTCTGCATCACACCACAAGTCCTGATGATCTAACCAGGACCCCCACCCCTCCTTCTACAGTTTCTACCTGAGATTCCCCTTTCCCCATTGCCATAGCCTTTTGGGCCACAGAATCAAACAAGTAGCTCATTTCAGTTGATTAAAAAGGCCTGGGGCTCATGGTGAATCGAGTTCGTATGGCCCAGGACAGCAGCACCTATTGTGTGAGGACAGCCTGCATTCTTTGCTGTTATAACAGGCCTAGGCCTCGCTGCTGGGGCATCTCCTGCTGGTCTCCTTGGGAATTAGCTCTTCCACCTTGGAGCACCTTCTGCAGCCAGTGTCTCACCCACAATTATCTGGCCTCTGCACTGGCTCAGGCCCACCATGTCTTTTCTTCCAGTACTGCCCTATAGCAGTGTCCCCGCATTCTGGGAATCTCCCGTCACAGCACCCCTGCCCCTGACCCACATTGCCTCAGTGACCCACTGCCAGTTGGCATCTAGCCCCTGCCCCAAGGGCAAACTGCAATCTGACTTGGCTACTCATGGGCAAGGAGTGTGGACCTGCTGTCTTCTGCTGCCCCCTGCAGCCCTTGTGCCCTCAGGTCAGATTGTTCTTTAAAAAAAAAAGGCCCTACTAATTATTTACCAGTTTCCCAATCTTTGTATCATCTGCAAATTCTTTCAGTGATGAGTGTGTGTTCTCCCAGTTCACTGACAAAAACTTGTGTGTGTACAGTAAACAACAGCTACCTGGGGATCTCTACCAGACACATGCCCATTCAATAACACATACCCCCATTACAGTTGTACTTTGAGACTTGTCCATTAGCTGTTTTTTACCAAAGTCATGTGGGCCATGTCACTTTTGTATTCTTCTAGATGTTTAATCAAAATGCCATGAAGTAGCAAATCAAAGACCTTGTAGTAAGACTTGAAGTCAAAGACATGGTTACATTTATCAATCAAATCTGTAATCCTATAAAAATATCAAACCAGTGTGACAGGTTCTATGTTCCATAAACCTATATCAATTGGCATCAATCAAGAATTAAGAGAGAATAATATAATTAAGTCCCACATCAGCCACTCCATTATTTTGCCTGTGACTGATCTTGTGACTTCTCTAAAGAGATTGAAAGTGGTATTTTTCTAATTAGCAAAGACCTCTGGGCACATTCCCTCCATCTCATCTCTGCCTCTCTAGGTTAATGGTTAAGGGAGAGAGGAAATGGAGCAAGGTAGCCAAACAAAGGAAAAAGATGGAGGGAGGATAAGGATCCAAGAGGAAAGTCTGAGTCTCTAAGAGTGTGTCTACGTAGCACCCTTACCTCCAAATAAGCTACTCAATTTGCACTATGCAAATTGCACAGCTTATTTTGAGTTAATTTCGAAATAAAGCGCTATTCTGAAATGCCCCTTAATTCTTGTAGAACAAGGGTTATAGCTTATAGGGCATGTTGGAATAAGCCACCGATTATTTTGAATTCCATTTAGAAATAACGGGCTGCTTCAATAGACATGGAATAGCTATTGCTATTTTTTCTTCGAGTGCTTGCTCATGTCTATTCCATGAAGGTGTGTGTGCTGTGTGCATGGATTGTCAGAGAGTTTTCCCTTAGCAGTACCTGTCAGAACAGCAGGGGAGTACCCTAGAGTGGTGCATATATCCCCCTGCTAGCCCTCCACCCCCTCAGTTCCTTTTTACCATCTGTGAAGGTCATTGGAGCTCCCTTCTTGCTTGCCTGCAAGTTTGATCTCAGTGGTATTCCAAGCCTTTAGAGTAGTTAGCACCTAGTTAAACCCTTTGGATACATCTACACTGCAGGCTTTTTGTGCAAGAACAGCTGTTCTTGCGCAAAAACTTGCCGGGTGTCTACACTGCACGCGCGTTCTTGCGCAAGTAAATTTACAGTACAGCGTTGGAAAACAGGGTTTCTTCCGGAAGAGTTATTCCTCTCCCCACGAGAAATAAGCTCTCTTGTGCAAGAGCTCTTCCACAAGAAGGCAGTGTAAACAGGCAACATGATTTGCTTGTGCAAGAAACCTCTATGGCTAAAATGGCCATGGACGCTCTTGCACAAAAACACATGGCAGTGTGGATGCGCTCTTGTGGAAGACCTTTTGCACAAGGACTCTTGTGCAAAACAGTTCTTGCGCAAGAAGCCTGCAGTGTAGACGTAGCCTCTGTGCTTTCTAAGTTGCTTACCCTGTTAAGTACCTGTTAGACAGACATAGAGAGGTAGCCCTGTTAGAGGGATACAATGAAAGAAGGTAAAAAAATTACGAACTGACAAATCAGTTACATAGAACAGAAGGTGGGGCGAGGGGGGAGGAAGCGACAAGGAAGGCAGAAATTGTTCCCTCTGTATCCCTCTGTTATAAAATGCCTGTTCACTTTCAGAATATGACCTGAAGAAGTGGGTCTATCCCACCAAAGCTCATCACATTAAAGACTAACAAAATAGTTTATTAAGTGCTACATGATTGCTTTTCTGTTAGAGTTAGATAAGTTGTTTGAGTTGGGGCTCACCTCTTGCGTCCCCTTCCCACCAAGCCCACTGGGCATGCCAGGGCCCCAGGGCTTTAAACCCTGCGGTGACTGTTCCAACCCTATGCCCTGTGGTGACCCACCTGATTCGTGCTTGAAGTGTTTGAACGAGGCCCACGTCCCGGCTAACTGCAGGATCTGTCGCAGTTTCAAGCCCCGGACTCAGCGCAAGAGAGATTCACGCCTCTGCCTGATGGAGTCGATGCTTCGCCCGACACTGTCCACGGACACAGTACCAGAGTCCCACAGTGCACCGCCTTTGGTGCGGGAGATTCCTGGCTCTCTGGGGGCCTCATCAGAGTCGAGGTGCCCTGTGGTGCAGCACCACTCGCAATCACTGGTGCAGCACAAGAGGAGAGCGGAGAGGAGCAGGTCTCTGCCCTGGCATGCGCCTATAGGGCGCCCGCAGTCGGGACATCCTGTTGTGCCCGCACGGGCTGCGAACTCTGCTGTTCCTGGACTGGAGCATAGCCAGTCGAGAGTGACCAAGAGCCCTGGTGCAGTAGAGGAGACTGTTCCTGTCAAATGGCCTTTTACTCCAGACACGTTCGAGGCAGAGCGGGAACTGATTGAGCTGACCGCTGACTTGCGCTCGCCTCCTCAGGAGCGCCAGGACCACCCCGGAATGGCACCAGATCCAGGTAAGCCCACACTGTCTGTGGCACCAGCACCCTGTGTGGTGCTGCACTCCCCAGCGCTCATGTCCACGCCGGCACTAGCAGGTCCTTCGGTTCTGGTGGCTTCGCTCCCTCAGGAGTCCAGAGAGCTTGGTGTTGAGTATGCTTATGCCGGCAGCCCAGTCAGCGGCACTGGAGCACCTCATGCCCCCACCACTGGGGCAAGCCGGCGTCCATGGTTCAGCATGAGGAGAGGCACTGTTCTCTGGGCCCAGCCTCTGCCTGCCTTGGTCAAAGTCCGACTATTTGTCGGCTTCTGACATGGAGTCAGTACTGTTGGGCATCGATCTCTCGCTCCCGTTTCCGGCAGCACTCAAACTTCCGGTGCCGATCCCAGTCCTGACGCTGCTCTAGGTCCCAGGGCTGTTCTGGATCCCAGCACCATTCCAGGTCTCGGCACCGCTCTCACTCCTAGCACTGCGAGCACCATGACAGTGTTTTGGGCCATTCACAGACCTGGCCTCCGCTGTGGCAGCATCCAGACCAATGGCCATTTTGGACCCATTGGGCGTACCACCAGGCCCAAGGGAGTGCTACTTCTATGATGGGATCCTCACCCCACCTTCAGCCACTCCATTGCCCTATGCCCTGGCACCACAGGTTTTGGCAGTACAGGGGGAATGCCCTGAGCCCTAGTTGGAGGGAGGTGGGGACCATGGGCCGTCAGGTCAATCTGCTCCTTTTCAGGCATCGGAGTGGCCGCATGAGATGGAGGACTCGATTGTACACGAGTGCTCATCGTCCTCCCCAACGAGGCCCTAGGGTTGGCCTCTTCATCAACACCAGCCATGGACTCCTGGGCCCATCAAAAGTTCCTCTGGAGACTGGCCCAGAGCCTCGGGGTCCAACTTGAGCAGGTCTCTGAGGACTCTGATCCTATGATGGATATCCTGAACATGGAGGTGCCATCTCGTGTGGCCCTGCTGGGTCCTAGACATGGTGAGAAGGGGATATTTCATCCCTTTCCGCTTCTGCCTTCTCCCTTCCTCATCCCTCTTCAGGGACCCCTCCTATGAGCCTCTTCTCAGGGTGGAAGTTCAGAAACTCCTCGACCTGGGGGTGGTAGAGGAGGCCCCCTGGGAATGCAGGGGAAAGGGTTTCTACTCCCACTACTTCCTGGCCTCAAAAGCCAAGGGTGGCTTCCACCCTATTCTGGACCTGAGGGATCTTAATACCTTCATAGTAAAATCCAAGTTCAAGATGGTTTTCCTGGCCTCCATCATTCCTTCCCTAGACACGGGAGACTGGTACGCTGCCCTCGATCTCAAAGACACCTATTTTCACATTTCCATCGCGCCTGCGCACAGATGCTTCCTCCGCTTCAAGGTGGGTCACAACCATTATCAGTTCATAGCCCTGCCCTTTGGCCTTTCTATGGCCCCCAGGGTTTTTACAAAGTGCATGGCAGTAGTGACTGCTTTCCTGAGGAAGCGGCAGCTCCAGGTTTACCCATACCTGGACAATTGGTTTGTAAGAGGCTCCTCCCCATCCCACGTGATCAGCCATATATCCCTGGTCAGGGAGACGTTCCTCTGACTGGGCCTTATCCTAAATAAGGCCAAATCCACCCTCCTCGGTGGATAGAATCTGTGGGAGCTTTTTTGGATGCGACAAAGGGCAAGGCCTCCCTGCCCATGGGGTGTTTTGTGACACTAAGAGAGGCCATCCTGCAGTTCCAGTCGTTCCTGACCATGACGGCCCACTGTTGCATGGGGCTGCTGGGACTCATGGTGGTCTGCACTTACATGGAATGGCATGCCAGGCTCAGACTGCGGCCGCTTCAACTATGGCTGGTGTAGCCCCACATCCCAGTGTTCCAGCATATGGACTTGGTGGTGACGGTGCCCACGGATGTGCTGAAATCCCTCGACTGGTGGCTGTGCGAGGAAGCAGTCTGTGAAGGGAGCCATTTCTCAGTCCTTCCCCATCCCCATCACCAGCTGGTGACAGACGCTTCTGATACAGGCTGGGGAGCCCATCTCGGGAAGCTTCAGAAGGTATCTAGGGCCCCACAGACCTCTCCCTCCAGATCAATGTCAGGGAGTTGAGAGCCATTCGCCTCGCTGCGGCGTATTCCTACTGCAGCTTCAAAACAGGTGAGTTTCGATCTTGACTGACAAGACGGCAGCGATGTTTGATATAAACAGACAGGGTGGTGCTCGCTCCTGGCCCCTGTGCAGGGAGGCTCTCTTCCTCTGGGAGTTCTGCGTGGCACACGACATTCACCCAGTGGCCGCCTACCTCCCTGGGGCCCAGAACGGGTTGGCAGATCGCCTCAGCAGGTCCTTCGAGGGGCACGAGTGGTCCTTCAGGGCAAACGTAGCCCTGTCCATGTTCCACGGGTGGGGATTTCCCCACCTGGACCTGTTCGCAACCCGCAGCAACAGGAAGTGCCCTCATTTTTGCTCCCTATTCACCCACAGCCCACAGTCTCCGGGGGATGCTCTCATGATCGCTTGGCCTCAGGGTTTCTGGAACGCCTTTCCCCCCTTCGCGCTGATCCACAGGGTGATCCTCAGGGTCAGGTAATTTCAGGCCTCCATAATCCTGATAGCCCCGGCGTGGCCTCATCGGCATTGGTTCCTGTAGCCCTCCCCTTGTGCCTAGACCTAATATCTCAGGAGTTCGGCAAGCTCCGGCACCCAAACCGCCGCTCCCTGTACCTCATGGCTTGGAAGCTCCATGGCTGATGGCCATGGACAGGCAGTGTTCGGAGCAGGTCCAGGCAGTTCTGATGGGAAGCCGTAAACCTTCCACTAGGTCCTCCTACCTGGCAAAGTGGAAACACTTCGTCCTCTGGTCAGGCAAAAGGCAGTTCTCCCCTATGGAGGCCCCTGTGCCTGCTATCTTGGATTACTTCCTGGGGCTCAGGCTTCAGGGCCTGGCCCCTTCCTCGGTACAAGTGCACTTGGAAGCCATCTCGGCCTTTTATTAGGACTCAGGTGGCAGGACTGTTTTCTTAGAGCCCAAGGTGCACTGTTTTCTCAAGGGGTTGGATAGGGTTTACTCTCAGGTGTGCGAGCCCTTGGCCTCTTGGGACCTAAATCCCCCCTGAGAGCCGTTGGCCACGTGCGCCCTCCTGCACCTTTCCTAGAAAGCGTCCTTCCTGGTGTGGCCATTACTTCGGCCAGGCAAGTGAGAGAACTTAGGGCCCTATCGGTGGACCCGCCTCCTCTCCTCCCCTCCGTACACAGTCTTTTTCAAGGATAAGGTCAGGCTGCACCCCCACCCTGCCTTTTTGCCCAAGGTGGTGTCTTACTTCCATGTTCACCAGGACATTTTTCTCCCTGTTTTTTACCCAAAGCCCCATAGCTCTGGGACAGATCAGGCCTTACACTCACTTGATGTGAGACATGCTCTAGCGGACAGGATGAAGGGCTAGCCTGTGTCGGCCCAGCATATCTCATCCTGGATCACGGCTTGTATTAAAGCGTGCTACTACCTGGCACAGGTCCCAGCACTGCCCATTATGGCTCATTCCACAAGAGTCCAAGCATCTTCCATGGCTTTTGTGGCCCAGGTGCCCATCGTGGAGATTTGCAGGGCAGCTACCTGGTCATCAGTGCGCACCTTTGCAAATCATTATGCCATTGTACAGCACGCCAGGGAGGATGCTGCTGTAGACAGGGCTGTGGTACAGTCTGTGTCTAGGTGGACTCCAACCCCACCTCTTGGGGCTTAACTTTGGAGTCATCTAAGTGGAATGGACATGAGCAAGCACTCAAAGAAGAAAAAACGGTTTCTTACCTTTTATAACTGTTGTTCTTTGAGATGTGTGGCTCATGGCCATTCCACATCCCACCCACCACCCCTGCGTCAGAGCGTTCCAGCAAGAAGGAACTGGAGGTAGAGGGCCAGCAGGGGTACATACGCACCAATATAGCGGCGCCACTCCAGGAGGCTCCCCTGCTGGCCCAACGGGTACCACTAAGGGAAAACTCTCCAACAATTCATGCACGTGGCATGTACACACCTAAGTGGAATGGAAATGAGCAACACATCTCAAAGAACAACAGTTACGAAAGTAATCGGCTTTTTGGAATATTTCCGGTATCCCAAAATAGCTCCACAGTGTAGACATAACCTCGGGGTGCATCTGACAGCAGAATTTGACCCTACTCTGTATTTTTTGAAGCATTTTGGCTTCATTTGGCCTCTAGAATGGCTTATTTGTCAACCTTTGCACAACATTTGCGTTATACCCAGTAATGTGCAGGTTAGTAATTTGGGAGAAGAGCTGCTGTTTGAGCATAAAGAACCTGACTTGATGACTGCATCTAGTAGGCCGAAATAGACTAATGGCCTTTGTTGATTGGAGCAACTTAAGAGTAGCTGGCCTGGGGCTGAATCTTTCACTATAAATTACTGTGAATCTTGCTCTTTTTAAAGAAAAAAAGCTTCTACTGAGTAGGAGCGAGACCCTTCCAAAAGTGACATCTGCAGTTCCATTTGGAGGCAGGTTTAAGACCCAGGGCTTGATGCTGTGATGATCGATACACCAGGTTCTAGTCAAGACCAGCTAAATCGACCGCTCCCATCGACTCCAGTACTCTACCAGAATGAGGCACAGGGAGTTGACGGGAGGTGGTGGCCGCAGCGAGTAGATCTAAGCTATGATGACTTGAGTTACGCTGCTAACGTAGCTCAAATTGCGCAGCTTAGATCGATCAGTCCCCATAGTGTAGACCTGCCCCAAGAACAACGTACTCTCCGTCTCTGCAGATGACCAGATGGCCGAGAGTGCCATGCCTCAGATAGGAAGGCCCTGTTTTCTCTAAGGACATAAAGCTGTTTCCATTGCTAAAGCAACATAAAGCAGGTGGAAGTGGCTTTCTGTTACGTAGGGATGGCCAGCAGTCAGAGCAGCTCACTCACCCGCTGGCCAGGGTAGTGAGAAGAGAAGGATGGGGCCAGAGCACACTGGGTTCTAACTATTTTTGGCAACCTCTGGCCATTGAGGCTGCTCTGATTTACACTGACTGGGTAGGCCCTTGCACAGCCTTCATATAGACTAAAAGTCACATTTGCTTCCTGCTTCCCTTTTGAATCAAAACTTCTGAGAATCAGAGAAAAACCACTAAGCTTCTGGGAACCAGATCTTGGCAAGGTGAGTTCAGCCCTTTCAGAGATGGGCCTGGATAAATGCAAAGTTAAAGCAACTCCAGAATATGGACAAGCCCTAACCGAAGGCTTCACAGCGAGGGCTGCTCCGTCTGTCACCATGTGAGCCACAGAATGCTTCAGGAACCAACCTCTGCAAAGACAGGAAGCTGCTGCAGTTCAGCAGCTACATGAATGCATCCTCTCCGAGATCTCCCAGGTGGCTGCCAGAAAAGCAAGAGGGTGAAGCTCCACTGCCCTCCTCATGGCAAATGTAGGATATTCTTTCCAAACACTTCCATCCATGTCAAAATGCTAACACAGCAGCCAGTTTTGTTTAGCATAACACAAAAGAATCAAGACAAAGCTAAAAGCAACTAACACAGAACTCCAGGCACTGCAGAGTTTTTAAATTATTCTCTTTAATGCACTAGAGATAACAACTTATTTGCAAACAAAAATAGCATTAACAATAACATCTGTAGTTCTGCTGGACCAGACAGAGCTGGATGAAAATACTTCACTTTTTCCTCTGGGACTGGATGATGCAAAGTTGACGTATTTCCAGAACATTCACCACTTCACTACACTCATTAATACAACACTCTACAGGGTTGGGCTGTGACCTGAAACCCATTTATAAAGGAAAGTCGAGACAGATGCGCCTGCTGAACAGGCATCTGGGCTGGTTCCTTTTGGTTTCCGGCCCAGACCTGATATGGTGGCAGGAGTCTCTGGCATGGACTCATGCCGCCAGGAGCCTTCGGAGCACAAGTTAAGAAGCCACTGTTCACTGGTGAAGTCAAGTGGACAAGAAATTGTATTTGCACAAGATGGA
This sequence comes from Apalone spinifera, assembly GCA_030068395.1. Lineage (NCBI taxonomy): Eukaryota > Metazoa > Chordata > Testudines > Trionychidae > Apalone > Apalone spinifera. The sequence continues at coordinate 557,122 of JANRFK010002204.1, read as the reverse complement.
GCCTTACTGTGGTGATAACCCAACACCAGAACCCAAAGCCAAGTGATTGCCCATGGGAACAGATCAGGAAACAAGCCTTTGGAAAGTGGACATGCCAGACTGAAAGAGACTGGATCCAGGGTAAGTGCAACAGCCTGAAAGAAAGACCTTTGAGTGCATCTTCCCCAGGGTGGGTGAGAAATCCTAGAATGCGCTTCCAGAGAGAGTACCCTCTGGCTGACATTGGCAGCAGTGCACTTGGAGGGCTCCTTTGAGACAAGGCAGCACTCCCAGGTCAGTGAGTCGCCCTTAGCTACACCCCATCCATTGAACTTACAGCTGCAGTTCTGATTCTGCCCAGCCGTAAGGGCAGCCGAAGGGACCCAAGATCAGCATCTCTCTGAGATGTGCTAGCCATTCCTTCTGGGGTGCTGGGGACAGAGGAGAGGGCAGAGAACACGCAACTAGCACTGAAATGAGACAGAATTCCAGGAATCCTGCACTTACTGACCACTTCCGATCTAAAAGGAATTAAATGATCAGAAGCTGAACATCAGCCTCACCACCAGCCCTGCCCTCGCTCAGCCCCCACCAGAGAGAGCGAGCGAGAATGGCAAGGGCAGTTTGTGACGCTCAGTCTGTGGTTAGATGGTAGGACAGACATTTGGGGCAGGGAAAGGGGGGTCTTTGATTGTACATGAAGATGTTCACATGTTGGTGCTCATTCGGGACTGGCTGTTAGCTGGAGTGAGCTCACCTTGGCTGCCTTCTCGTGGAGGAGACTGCAATTAGAAACCAAAATACCGCCCTGGTTAGTGATGGGCTAGAACACACAGAACACTCCTAAAGACCTGCTCAGCACAAGTAAACTATGCAGCAGGACAGCAGCATTCTCAGCTTAGCCTTCCCTCTTCCCCATATGGAACTGGGCAGAGAGTGTGGGTCCTACACACCAGGAGCACAAAGCTTATTTATTTAGGCCTTGTCTATATTACCTGAAAGTCGAATTAAGATATGCCACTCCAGCTATGTTAATTGCATAGGTGGAGTCAACATACCTTAATTTGTCCTTCAGTGCCATCTCCACAGCAAACACTCCTATTGACTTCCCTTACTCCACGCAAATCAAGGAATACTGGCATTAATGGGGGTGCCCTTGGCATTTGATTTAGCAGGTCTTTACTAGACCTGCTAAATTGAGCTCTGGAGAATCCACCACCACAGAGCTGATCTTCCCGGAAGTGAAGGCGTGGCCTTAGTTGCACTACATCATGAGTTTCAACCATTTTTCTATTAATAAATCACTCACTATTTCTGCAAAAGAATTTGTTATTCACAAATACTTGCCCAACCGTTTACAGCTTGCAAACTATCAACTTCAGCTATTCAAGGTGTGTGATTGGGCCCCTAACTTGAATCAAGTACCCATTTAGAACGTGATGGCCATTTGGCACTTGGACACCACAGGATTAAGCTGCCGAGAGGATCAATAGAATGCAGTGACCACACCGCAGATAGCCTGCTCCTCCAGGGCGCAGTTCTGTGCAATCATCTCTTGGGAAGGAGTGTGCCAAGCAACATCTGGATTTCAGCTGTCCTTATGAAAGTCTAACTCATCCCTTTGCTGACTGGAGCATATAGTAACCAGGAGCCGTCCTGCTAGCTGCAAGCGGCATTCTCCAGTGTTCTCAGAATCCTGTCTCTTAAGGGAATCCAGGGGAGGAGGTTTGCTGTTCCCATGACACCAGCTTTTAACCTGCCACCCCCAGTCATTCAAACGGTTACCCTTTATCTTCGCTTCCATGACAGTGGGGCTCTTGGCTCACCTTAACATGTATCTGGTTGCGCAGCACTGCTGCCCGGAGGATCATGGCTTTGGCACGTCGCTGAAACTCTTTGCCCATTAATAGGGACTTTTCAAAGGTGGTGCTGCGCTGATCTACATCCCGAGCGTAAAGAATCTGTAACCAACAAGGAAAATGGGCACAGGAAGCGGGGAAGCAGGCCACTCAAGCCATGCACATATCAGCTAGCCAAACACGCCCTCACTGCAGGCAAGTGCAGCTTCAAACAGCAATCCAGGAGCAAAGGGAGAGAGAGTGAAACTATGCTCTTCAGGCACTCTGCATTAAAAAGCAATGCTCCTGCTGTATTAACCAAGACTTTGCTACCACAAAGCTGATCAGAGCCCTTTGTGCTGCATTCCTAGCCAGCTGTTCGCTTCAGTCAGCAGCCTCTAGACTGGCTTTTGCCATCAGAAACAGCTGGGCTATGGGGACACTCACTTTGCTATGAGAGTCTATTCTGGCATTGATCAATCCTTCCAGGATTAGCTGGGTCAGCTCATCCTCCAGTGCTGCCACTGTGGTGTTAAATGCTGTGGCCATCTTGCGCATGTCTGCCGACACGTAGGGGCTGAAATACTAGAAACAAGAAACAGTCAGTTTCCAGGTTCTCTCTCTCTCTCTCGCGCACACACACACACACACACACACACAATATCCTCTGAAATGCTCCGGTGAGAATGCCGCCCTACCTCTGACCCTCCCACGTTCCGCAGCAGATTTGTGGAGAACAATTACCTGGATAAGGGCACGATTTCGGATCTGCGTGTAGAGTGTCCGCACATGAGGTGCCAGGTACATATCCAGCAGCAGGTTATCCTGCGCAGAGAGAGCAAAACATAAAAAGCCAGAAGAGGCAGCAGCCTGGATAAAATTATTTAAAACAATTATTTTTAAAATTTTTACTAAAAATCATTTTACATTTAAAAAACTTATTTTACACGTTGCTAATTCTTTACTTTCTTCCCAAGTTTTATTCTTAACTTGCTACAGTTCCCTTCTAAGAACCCTTGTTCCTTAGAAGAGTTGCAGATTTTACAGCATTTTTTTCCTTTTTAAAAAAGAGCCCACCACAAATTTGCACATGAAATAAATGAGCAAGTAGCCCATGCAATTTGTGAAGCCAGAATCACCTTTGAAATACTGCAACTTCCATAAGGCAAGAAAGCTGCAATGCTTTGGCAGGGCTAGATTCCATCAAGCTTTTCTTACTAATATCAATAAAATTAGTGCTCCATGGTCCCTTGGTTGGTGTTGTCAATACCACCCTTAGCTATGGAGAAATGTTTGCACATTGCAGTTGTTCCTGAGGTCATGGATTTGAGTTTTCAGCATAGATGAGCATTTTAAGCATGAAGCAGAAATAAAGGCCATGCAAAGTCTGAAACACAGCCCAGGAACTAATTAAAGGAACATGGACAAAACATCCACTGTAGCAATTTAAGTCTATGGAATGGGAAGTAAAGAACTAGCAACATGTAAATAAAAACCAGTTTTAAAAAATTAAATCATGATTTTTATTCACTCCCACTTAGAACCAAGAGGCAGAGCAGAAGATTTCCACATGAAACACTCACAACTTCAGCCAATTTGTACAGTCATTGCTTTTGTAAGACAAAGAGGAAGAACCCTCAGGCCCTGTATCATCTCCCCTCCCCAAACCCAGATGTCCCACATTCCCCTGCTCCCCCGACTCACTTTCATCTCATCCAGCATCTTCAGGCAGGAAGCATATTTGGATTCATAAAACTTGAAAATGATGTCACGCACCTGAGGCTCCAGCTCCAAGAAGAGTTTGAAGGAGCTGTAGACAGAGCAGTGATCAGACCCTGGGACCTGTCACTGACACACCCCGCCTCACCTCACACAGTCACCCCACTACCTGGCTGTGAACACTCTTCTCACTGCCCCATGATGCTCCAAGGGTTAACATGCTACAGCTTGGACAACCCATTTTCTCTGAGTTTGGGGGAGGGGTGGCCTGAGGAGAGCAAAGGTGCCAGGATCAGAGAAAGCCAAGTGCTCCTACCAGAAGCCGTACTGGTCCCCCTTCCATAAGTTCTGAGAAAGCATATGGAGTGGGGCAGGTCAGGCCAGGCCAGGCCCAAGATGGCATCCATGCTGTCAGAAGTGGGCAGCACCTGTCTGCCCTATGCTAGCCTCTGCTCGGCTTCCCTTGAGGGACATGTGCTGAGAAGCAGGGCAGGGCTCAGCATAACAGATTGTAATCCACCGAGGACACCAAATCTCTTCAGGGAGCCCAGCACTTCCAAAGTCCTCTGGCACACCTCTGCATGCTGTGGCCCTCTCACTTCAGGCCAGAGAAGCTGGCTGATTAGCAGAGAGAGGACAGCTCCTTTACTCCCTCGTTTTAGGGCTGGCCCACCCTATCAGTCAGAGGGTTATTATACTGGATATTTGTATGGCTGTCATGAATATCCAGAGTTATAATTATGACATTCTGGCAGGGAACATCTCACTTCAAGGGTTAAGCCAATCTTTAACTACTAGAGACCTGCCGTGGGGGGTAGATTATCACACAACTATTCCTGAGCACTTCTGACACCATCCTGGGAAGCATCTGGTGCTAGCTACTGCCAGAGAAAGAGGCAGAGCTAGAGGGACCTTTATCTGATCCAGTCTGACAAACCCTAAGTTGCTCTTATGAAAGTCTCAGCTGTACCAACCCGGTGCCCTTTTCACAGAGAAATCCCAGCTCCCATTAAAGATTCAGATACCTCACTAGGTGGGCTTCTGGAATTTGTGGATCATCCTCTCAAGCCTCCCCCTCCAACCAGAGACCATTCTTGAGCAAAGCTACAGCTCCCAAGGCTCTGTTGAACCCCACAAGCTCATCCCCAGGGGTCACCTACCTGCTAGAGATGACATTGCGCTGCAGTTCCTGACGGTCAAAAGTGGCCAGTGCACATAGGCCACCATACACAGCCACGTTGCTAGGCGATAACAGCTAGAGAGACAGATCGAGACCAGAACTGAACTCTCACTGAATGAGGCACGGCTAAGACCCCCAGCCCACCCCTCCCACAGCAAGAACACAGGCTGGCCCTTGACAAATACCAGGTGAAAACGTGGACAGTGCCATGCCAGGCTTGGCACAGACCCAGAAAGCTGGAATAATTCCCCGCAGACTCCCACTCAATTCAGTTATCTGAACTTCCCTAAACGGAGTTCCTTGCTCCACCCCAGACTTCCCGTCTGACCTTGGGCAGATTCCTTGGCAACTCAGCTCCCCATCCATAAAACAGGGCTACTCGAGTTCACCTATTTCACAGGAGTGTTGTGAGGAGAAACACATTACAGCTTGTGTGCTCAGATACGACTGTGATGAGGGCCCATCAATAGCTAACACAGACGACACTGTACAGAGCTTCCCCTGAGCCCTGCACACAGCCCCTCTTGGCCCTCTTACCTCAGGGAAGTCACAGTGGTCAAACGAGGCCAACAAGAAGCACTTGGCTGCCTGCTTGTATTTCCGTGCTGCTAGTTCAGCTAAGCCTAGGAATCAGACTGAGTTAGTTCTTTGCCCACCACCACAACAGGACTAGTTAGGGCACAAGTAAGAACTATGGAAGAGCAGCGTGGGCGCACCAGGGTCCCGAGGAGCTGCGAGAACCCCTACAATTTCAGGGAAGCAGAGGCTATGTCAGTTGAGCACGGGACATTCAGAGACTGAAATGAACTACACTAGGGAGCCCTGCCTTGAGAGGCTTAGGGAGTGCCAATACCAGCCAGGATGGGAACTTCAAGATGGGTCTATGTTCAAAATTTGTATCCAGTCAACTGCTCTACATCTTCTGCTTCCTGCCACGAGAACTGCCACACAGAGACCTGTGAGAACATGCCGAGCACTGGCTGGGCAGAGGCACGCGCAACATCAGTGAAGCACCAAGATTGGCAAGCAGGCAAGAAGATTGCCTGGTAGCATCCAGGAAGCAGAGCAGCTCACTCACCTGCTGCACACTTCAGTTTGGTGAGAATTGCCTGCGTCTGGCTGTCCCGCTCTCCTCTTTGCTAGAGGAAGAAAGGAGCAGGAGTGAGTGACGAGCACAGATCCCTTCCTAGCTCTTTGCTTTAGCCCTACTGGGGGAAGCCTGTCTGCTCTGGGAGCTCCCTTTGACCTCAGCCACAGAAACCCTACATCACACTAGGGAGTCATTTGGGAAGGTAGCCAGCCTTCTCAAGAGGGAGATCGTTTCACCCCACGCCTAGGGAAGGCCAGAAGGACACCATTCACACAGGGCCCTTTCATGGCTAATGGCAAACAAAGGGCAGAGGACATGGCTCCTAACCTGTTCAAGGAGAGGTGAAATGTTCCAGGAGCTAAAAGGGGCAGTGGAACCCAGAGAGGCGAGTGCTCACCTAGCAGGCTGGGCCAGAGAGTTTGATTGGCTGGAGAATGTTGTCTTATGTGAATCTGGGCAAGGAGGGAAGGAAACATGCATGAAGCAAGTCCAACAGAACATGAGGGAAGGGAGAGGAGAGGCCTGGCCAACTGTGACAGGATAGGCAGAAAGCAGACAAAGGAACATCTGCAGAAGTAAGGGAAAGAAACCTCTTACCTCTGCAATTTCTGGGGTGGACTCCGCTTTGCTGACGTAGCTCAGAACATGGGACCAATTCTGCAGGTAAACGCTCACCTGCAAGGCGGCAACAAATGCAATGGCAGCAATCAGACCACAAGGAAATAGCGCTACCTGGTGGCTGACCAACATCATTTCAGTGACAGACAGTATGAAGGACTCCCCTGTGGGTTATGTACGGTTCCCTCACTGCATGGCTCCCTACCTTGATGACATTGAGGCACATGTTAATAACATGCTTAGCACTGGTACAGTAATCACGGGCTCGTGAGTAACACTTGAGGGCATTGCTGAGGTCCCCACAGTCAAGGTAGTGATCGCCCAGGTCATCGTGACCCCTCCTGGAGAGGAGAAGAGCAGTGAGTTGCATCCTCGGGCAGAAAAATCTCAGAAAAGGGCAGGGCCCCACTGACTGTGGGAAGGAGCCGCACTAAGCTTGCTCATGCCACGCCAACAGGCACTGAACCCAGCCTCATCTAATGCAATCCAGGCCCAGAGCTGCATTCTGGTGGTGGAGCAGGATGAGCCTTCCCCTCCTCACCTGATGCTCTCCTTGATCGAATTGCCTTTGTAGTTTTTCAGATCCGTATCCAGCTTTTCCAGTTTGAGAAGGGCTTTCTTCCGAGTGGCCTCCACCCACGCTGTATCCAGAGGAGGGGGCTCGATCCCACCATCAGGGACAGCATCAGGGGTGTTCTGCAGCTCTCTGAAAGTCAAGCCAAAGAGAGTAGGAACTGGGCTGCTAAATTATACTCTCTCCTAGGCTGGGACTTGCTCAGTATGCGGCACAGCTCTCAGGGCACTCAGCCCCAAGCATGACAAATGGAATCATCTCAATGATAAGGAGGCAAAAGGAAAAGGAAACCCCCATCAGTAGTGAAAATGCATTCTAACAAGATTTTAAAAGTTGCCTTTTTTGTCACAGGTTTTTAACTGGCTCCCTCCTCCCAAAAGCGAAACTTTCAGTCACGTTCTGAATAAGCATGTTCTGGCTAACTGAAAAAGAGAGTGAGCCTGGTCTATAAACCCACCTAGCAAGTCAGTAACAGCGCTGAGAGCCACTAGCCCACATCACCAGGACACCAGCACCAAGAATCACCCAACCTACCGCAAGCACCTGCACACCAGAGGCACAGCATGCACATTGCCTTACACTTTGCTCTCGCCCTAGCTGACCTCTACCCGTTGGACAGCAACAGGCAAATGGATTCATGACTAGCTAATGAAAGGCCACAATAGCCCCAGTCTTTAAATGAAGTGCCCATAGCTCAGCCTCTAATGGCAAAGTAGCTAGAGAGAGAGAATGGCCTAATTCCACTAACTTCGATCTGGGATTCCTGCTTGAATTGAATTCTCCTCTCCCAGGATTTAGGTCAGTTAAACCAGTATAAACCCCATTCTGGCCCACTGACATTTCCTCCCAAACCTACAAGAAATTAGGGATGTAAAATTTTGATTATTTCACTAATCAAATAGTTGATGCAATTTACACTGACTATTCGATTAGTCGATAAGGACACTTCCACCTTTGAAATGTAGCAGCTACACTTCCAAAGGCAAAAGTACTGTTGGGCGCACAGGGTCAGCTGGGGACTATGAGTCCCCAGTTGACCCAGGCTCCATGTGGTGGTGCCGCTTTGAAACGCCCCAGGAAGCCTGGCGTCAGACTTCACGCGATGTTTCAAAGTGGCAGTGCCATGTGAAGCCCAGAGTCAGCGGGGAAATCATCTGACCCCGAGCTCCACCGCTTTGAAATGCCCTGTGCAGTCCGGGCTCCCAGCTGTCCCTAGGCTGCACACAGTGTTTTGAAATGGCAGTGCCACATGGAGCCTGGGGTCTAGCCCAGGCTCCATGAGGCGCTGCAGCTTTGAAGCACCCCCTCCTGTTCCCCACCCCTTGCTGCCTCTTTCTGACAGAGGCACCAAGGGAAGGAAAGCAACTAGTCTGTTGACTATTAGATAAACATTTGCTTATCGGATAGTTGACTAGTTGTTCATATCCCTACAAGAAATACGTTGCCATGGAAGGCAGTAAGATTCTACACACGGTAAAAGGGTCCCATCCAATGCAGATCACAGCAGGGTAAAGATGAAGATGGGGACTGTGGATAAATAAAGGAAAGGATCAAGGCTAATCGCTAACAACCAAAGCCTCATAAGCAAGGTTGCAATCTGTGAAATAATAAGCCAGAGAAGTGAACATTTAACAAGGAGTTTTGACCAGAGAATGCAGAACACCCAGGAGAAGCTGAATTTCCAAACCTCCCTGAGGCACAGACCTGTGTACATAAGTTGTCTGAGAACAGCTACAAGGTCTAGCTTGTCCTCAATATCCATGTTTAATCTTTACTAATGTGAAAGAGCAGCGAGAGGACAAACCTTTGTTGGGCATTTAATCTCCAAGAAAACACTGAGCCCAGGGGCAGGGAAGGTCAGTTCACTGGAGTCTGACGTCAGATTCCCCGTTAATCACCAGGAGGAGCCTTTGCTGTTGCACACAATCTCCCCTTTCACAGAGGTTTCCCTGTACTACATTTCCCCCCAGATGGTCAAAGCAGCACTCCAAGTCCCCATCGCCCCCGGTACCTGGTGGCCTCAGACAGTTTTCGGTGGATTTCTTCATATACATCAACATTGAAAGTTCTTTGGACAAATGACAGTGCCATCTTGAGGGCCTCCACCCGCAGCTGCGGACAGTGGTCAGCGATGAACTGCAGCCGTTCAATCCGCATCAGTCCACTGTAACTAGATGCATACTGCTCCAAATCCTGCAAAGAAACCCCAGCCCCAGTGACAGCATCACTATCACAAGTTCCTGAGTGGCCCACAAGCCTCACTCTGTCCTGCAGAATCTGTGCTGCAGCCTGATCCCACCAGAAAACATTAAACCACTCACAGGCCAGGACAATTGCTCCTTCTCCATTTCTGCCTCCCTCAGAGTTGAGACAAGGCGAGTTAGTACACAGCTTTTATTGGACCAACTTCTGTTGGTGAGAAACAAGCCTACACAGAGTTCGGTTTCTGGTCCCCCAAGTGGGAAAGGTCCCAAAACCTCGGCTCTATTCCAAGCCTGAACATCACCACAATTAAACAGCGCCGCGAGAGCAAGCCAACTGACACGGGCCAGCCATGGGTCTTTAACTGCAGTGCAGACATCATGTACAAGACCCTGTTTCAGTTACTAATAACTTTGTCAATTGCAACCAATCAGTGTGAAAATTTCCAAGCCACATGTCTGCCTCATGCTTTATTATTATTATTTTATGTTTCAGCCATTTCTGAGACCAAAGGTAGGGGAAAATACATTGTGTAAGGGAAAATTCAGAGTGCTCTTCAATTGAGGCGAGGAGTCCTGTGGCACCTTATAGACTAACCGAAGTGTTGGAGCATAAGCTTTCGTGGGCAAAGACCCACTTCATCAGATGCATGTCAAAAAGAAATGGCAGAAAATAGGCTAATGAGATTGCACCTTAGGCTAATGAGTTCCTTCGACCCATGCATCTGACGAAGTGGGTCTTTGCCCACGAAAGCTTATGCTCCAACACTTCGGTTAGTCTATAAGGTGCCAGAGGACTCCTCGCTGCTTTTGCAGATTCAGACTAACACGGCTACCCCTCTGATACTCTTCAATTGAGACTCTCCTGCACCGCCTTGCTTTGGAGGAGGGAATGTATCTATGGCAGGAAGATGGATTTGCGCATCTGTGAAAAATCTGTAGAAATGTTGCTAAGGTTTGAGCTGGGGGAAGGGCGTTACAGTTTGCACATACTCAGAAGACTTGCCAGAGCTTCGCAGCTTTTATCCCCAGAGACTCTCTCTGCACTGAGTGTGCTCAGGCCCACGGGTCTCCAACCTTTTCTAGCACATGGTCACTTTTTGTTTAAACGCAGAGAGGTATAAGGATCTTGCGCAAAATGGGGTTTTTGCGCAAAAAGTCCACTGCTTCTTTTTGCGCAAAAACCCCTTTAGCAAAAAGAAATGGCAGAAAATAGGCTAATGAGATTGCAACTTAGGCTAATGAGTTCCTCATTAGCCGATTTTCTGTCAGAAGATCTCGCAGTGAAGACAAAGCCTCAGATACTGATCCTGCAAACAGTCATTCAGGCTTTAGTGTGAATGAATACTGGAGCAAAAGGCATGTGTATAGGGCTAGCACATGATATTTGCATGATTAGATTTCAAACAAAGATTACATTGGTATTAATGGCTTAAGGTAAGAAAGAAAAGGATTCTTTTTAACAAAACTCTTTGAGTGTTGCAGATAACAATTTACCATGCACTGATTAATTGTAAAACTGGAAGAACTTTACCATGAATCCTGTTTATTTCCATTAAGTTCTAGAATCTGTTTGGGGAGCAGTATTGGAAACCATTAAGGCCAGATCTTTGCTATCTAGTGTAGTTTTGGCACTTATGAGGCAATGGGAGTACACTGTAGCAAGCACTAGGTGTGATGCTAGGTGTTTTGTAGCATGAAGACATTATTTGCAGAAGCTTTTTGAAGCAGGGATCTGTCTACAAACTCTGAAGCCACGTGTTAATGGGCTTTGGGGCTTCTACTCTGAGTTAGCGGCGAGGAGTCCTGTGGCACCTTATAGACTAACCAAAGTGTTGGATCATAAGCTTTCGTGGGCAAAGACCCACTTCGTCCAATCTGCAAAGAAGTGGGTCTTTGCCCACGAAAGCTTATGCTGCAACACTTCGGTTAGTCTATAAGGTGCCAAAGGACTCCTTGCCGCTTTTGCAGATTCAGACTAACACAACTACGCCTCTGATACTCTGAGTTAGTGACACATACAATGTGAAAGTTTCAAACCAGGAGAACTTGTATTTGTTTCTATATTTTCTGTTTCAGTTGCATAGCTGAATGGATCCTAAACATTCATTTAAAATGCCCATAACTAACCACCTGATGTTTTACTTCCCTTTGTATTTTAGTGTTGTCAGTTGTCTGTGTGTGTCTGTTACTTAATTGTACTGTTCTGTGTGCAGTATCAATCCAATTAAGAGTCTCAGAGGAGTAGCCATAACAAAAACCAATGGGCCTGTTGTGCCCACGAAAACTCATGATACTATCTACACACACACACACACACACACACACACTTTTGGTTAGTCTCTAAGGTGCTACAGGAACGTTATTGTTTGTTCAGTGTGTAATCAAGTTAAAAGTTGACATCCCAGAGAAACTGTCAAATAAGCCTCAGTGCCAGTAAATATTGTATTAATATTTGCAAGGAGAGCATGACTATTTCTAGTTGATTCAGGTTTGGTTAACATCTTAAAGCTGAGCTGTATGGGGATAACACAAATGCAAGAGGGATATTTTGTGAACTGCAAAAGTCTGCAACATGCTAATGCTTTGGCAGATGCTTCATTTTTTGGGAGCTGCTTTACTGGAGATTCTGAAGATTTCGTCGTCTATGGGAGAAAATTATTAAATTGGAGCTCTGGTGCGTATTTTGTATGCTTTTACTTAATGGCTATGTCTTATTTAAATAACTATTTTCAATACGCCCCATTTTCAACTCAAGCTAGTAAGGATAATAAAATACATGAACTCCAAGGGTAGTGTTAATTTTCTTTTTATTTGATGTCATATTAAACAAACATCTTAACATTGCTCCTTGTTAATTATCCCTTGTTTTAATATTTTTTTCTTCCATACATATGAACTGTTTAAAAATCTATAGATATATACAGTAAACTTCTGATAATCCGGGACCTTTAGGACCCGGGGGGTGCCGGATTATCAGATATATCGGAAGGGGGGCCTATGAGGGCTCTGGAGTGGGGTGGGAGGGGATGCCACCCCAGACCCCTCATAGCCCCCCCTTC
>JANRFK010002204.1:469527-510860 GCA_030068395.1 Apalone spinifera | reverse complement strand
GATGGACCTTTGGTCTGACCCGGTACGGCCATTCTTATGTTCTTATGAACAGATTTTCCATTTTGAGCAGCTGAGGTTCTGGCCTCTCAACTCAGTTACAGCTGCTGTTCACAGTCCTCTTCTGCTCTCGGAGGGACTTGGAGCTAAGCAACTCCCCTGAGGAGGTTCAATCCAGGCCTCTTCTGTTTTTAGCTGTGTTCAAAATCTCTGTAACCGCTAGATGCCCTTAGCTACTTCTCCATACAGCTGTCCCCCGCTTACCGGCCAGCCCTAGGTCTTCCCGCAGAAAGCACGCCAGAGATCAACAAGACAGTTAAAAACAAACAGTAGGGCCCTCGCATGTTTCAAGGCATGCAGCTGGTGACTGCTCAGTATTATAACAAAATTCAAATGCTCTTTATTTAAAAATGAACCCAACACAACAGATAGAGCCCTAGATCCAGAGAGAAGGGCACAGATTTCACTTTCATCTTAGTTTTTACAATGTGCATTAAAATTAATATAAAACCATTCACCATGTCCTACACCTCATTTTCTGGCATTCTATAGCCAGGGAACTTGAACTCACAGCCTTTCCACCCGTTCAAAGTCAAGGCAATAGCACTCCTAAGTTGCCAGGGGCCTGGCAGAACCTGGCATCCATTCTTTGCAGCATGTCGCTTCAGAAGGATCCAGTGGGATTTCCTACTCCCGCCCCCCTCCCAAAAATGTGGAATGAAAAACTGTTTTCTGCCTCTCTCTTGTTAGAAAGGCTCCAGCGTGAACCACTGTCCTAAACTGAGCAGACACAGGAGCTTCCCTACTTTTCAACATCATGTAAGCCATAGTCAATAATTCATTATCGATCCTGGGACTGCAGCCACCTCCCAGCATTGCTGGTTTTATTTATTATGGTATGTCTGTCACCCATCACCATCGTATCTGGGTTCACTGTACCTTGCTACAGTGACACAGATGGCTCCCAAGCATGGGAGCTGGTTTTAACAGTCTCCCTGTTGAGCGTTGACAAGACTTCCTTTGTGAAAAGCCACAGCACCCACAAGAGGGCTGCAGGCTGCCCCTCTCCCAGGCGGCTATGACACCGTGAGCAGCAGCGTGTGGTGAGACAGTCAGACTTACGATGTGTGACCGAACATGAAAACAGTTTCAAAGGCTCCAGTGTGGACAGGCCCTAGCATAGCGAAGAGAACTCAGTCCTGGCTACTCCTACCCAAATCTTGGCTAGTTATTTTCTTCAGACCTCACTGCCACCAGCAGCAGAGCTTCTCACTGGCCTGAGGGATTCTGTGTCTGTGGCCTTTGTGCTTCCGAGACGAGTAACACCACCTTGAGAAACCAGCCTACTCCGGAAGGTGCCACCCACAGACCACCCCTCCCCCCCCCACTCCTGACAGCAGGCACCTGGGATTCCTTAGGAGACACGATCATTTCCTAGGGTTGAGGGCTCCCAGGGGGGAGCCCTGCACATAGGCCATGACAGCATTTTGCAGGAAACTAGCTCGTTGGGCCTCCTCTTCTCTCATCCTGCAGATCTCAGTCTCTTTCATCCTCAGCTTCTCCTGGAGAGTAGAGATTTCACTCTCTTTGTCCAGCAGGGCCTCCCGGTGGTTACTTGATAGCGCTGTGCAAGAAGAACCACGTCAGCACGGGGCGTGGGCATGTTCTTTGCTTCAGTGGGAGCGTGCCTGCGGAGACAGGCACACACAGCCCAGACTGCTAGAGGCCTTCCCTGCTAGCTTTTTGAGTAAGCCCAACAGGGCTACAGATGGGGGATGCACATCTGTGTGCTGTGTGCCATGGTGCTCATGTGAACGTGAGCAGGGCACTTCACTTCTGAGCCTCAGCCCCCCATCTGTGGCATGGGGCTAAGAAGCGTGAGGCTTTCCCAGGGGCTCTGTGCAGTTCCATTCATCACCACATGTAGAGCAACTGGGAGCAGGAAGGAAGAGGAGTGTTACTGTCAAGGGCAGCAGCAGGTACCATTCTGCCTGATGGTCTAGACCACGGGGGCAGGACTAGCGCTGACATGACACCCCATTCTGCCCCGTGCAGCCTGAATGGCAGCTGCTGTTGTTAATAGTCACCCAACGCATCCACCCATCACCTTTCAATTGCCTCTCCAGGGCTGCGATCTTCTCTCTTAGCCCCTCCTGTGCTGTCCTTTCTGCCTGCAGGTGTCCAAGCTGCTCCTGCAGCTCTACTCTCACCTTATTCACCTCTGCCACTTTCTCCTGCTCCTTGCCACTCAGTTCCTAGCATACACAGAACAAGCCTATGAGAGGCCAGCAACCTCAACAGGCAGCTCTGCATCAAGGCTGGCATCCTCCCCGCCCTGGTACCTGCTGCAGCTCCTCCACGCGCCTCTTGAGCCCTTCAGCTTGCAGGGTCAGCTGGCCCGCCTTGGCTTGAGCCTCTCCCACTGCCTGCTTCTGCTGAAGGCAGAAGTTCTGAGCTTCATCACGTGACTGTGTCATCAGCCGGAGCTTCTCTTCCAAGTGATCCAGGCGCTGTTGCTGTAAAACACAAGCGGATTCTCCCCAGCCTGGGGTCACGAGCAGGGAGTGACCCAGCAAGTGTTTGGAAACGCTGTAGGGAGTCACCCAGGGACAAACCTCTCCTGCACTGAGCACGGACTAGTGCCTCTTTCTGGTGAGGGAGGTAGTGCCCTGGTGGAAGGGCTGCCTTTAGAGGAGATGTAAAAACAAGACCCTAACCACCCACTAAAGATCCCAATGGGCATTTCACAGTGCTAGGACCATTAATGCCAGAGTCCTGGATGAGCCCCAGTTCTGGTATTTAGAGCCTAGTGCCTGAGTTCATTTGAATGTGATGCAGCATCCCTCAATTCCGGTCCTAAATGCACCTGCTTATTCAGCTGCTACATCCCACGTCAGACACGCTGAACTCCTGCAGTAGCGAAGTCAGGGGGCGGGAGGGTTTAATAAGCTCAAAGCATTTTAGCTTGGGATGTAAGCTGCTAGAAAGGGTCTGGCTCTTGAGGGAGTATCCCAACTTGCCACACAAGGGGCACCCCCACCCTGTGAACTGGTTTCACTCCAGTTTTCACAGGGTAACACAAAATAATATTTCCTGTCCAACAGCAATAGCCAAACCAAGACTAGAGAACCGCACAGCAGCTCATGAAGTTTGCAGATACAGAACAGCAGAGGGGTCCAATTATCTGCCAGCACCATGAGCACAAGCAGTTAGAACACCAGCCTGTTCCACCAGAACCACTGTTTCTATGCTTAACAGGCTGGTAGGCACTGGGTTACTGGGGACAGGGGGATACTGATGAGACATGCTGGGCATTGGAGCAGATCAGCCACAGCCAGCCTTAGCAGCTGGGTCAAGGTCTTACCTCTTCCAGCTTGACCTGGCCCCGGACTTTGATTAACTCCTCCTCGGCCTGCCCTCGCTCAGCCAACGCCGCTGCTTTGACTCGGCTCAGCTCCTGTCACAGACACAGAGGACACTCACATTCCAGCCACAAGATCACAGTGCAACCCAAGTCCAGGGACGAGATAGGGTGAAAAGTCCCCTCACGCAGCCCCTGATCTCAGGAGATGTTCTCCATGGGCCTTAGCTCACAGGCAAGTACGTTGCTGCTGCAGGCAACGTCTAACTCCCCTGACTGCGTGCCGAAATCTTACCCCTCTCTGATCCAGGACGGTGCTTGGCCTCACTCTGCCTCTACCCACAGGGAGAGAGTTTATTCAACTGGGAAAGCAAACGAACCTCTGCCTCAGTCCCCTCATCTGCACATCTCTGCTCCAGCCCTCACAGCACAGGGAGTCCCACAGGCCAGCAGTGGCAAATTCTGAAGAAGCCCCTTGTTAAAATATTGCTACTACAGCTCCGCCACACCCAGTGACTCCGACACACTCGCTCTTACCTCCTCCAGCCCGATCCGGACAGCTTCCAGCCTCTGGATTCTCTCCTGCATGGAGCGCTCAC
Organism: Apalone spinifera; assembly: GCA_030068395.1. Taxonomy (NCBI): domain Eukaryota; kingdom Metazoa; phylum Chordata; order Testudines; family Trionychidae; genus Apalone; species Apalone spinifera. Next base: position 506,903 of record JANRFK010002204.1, on the reverse strand, counting down.
TTGCGTCCATGTGATGTGTCATGTGATCCACCTGCAGAGCAACAGGAACCATTCCACTCGGTTTCTTGTTATTCCCAAGATACAGCAGTCACCCAGCTTTGGGAACAGCACACTCCTCTCTAGCCAGTGACTGGCAAGAGCAAGCAAAGCTTTCTTCTTCCCCACACCACTCTTCTGTGAGGCTCGGACACAACTGAGCAGCAATGCTCTTAAATGTGAAACCAAAGCTTTGCATACAAATTCCCCCATGTTTTTGGAGAAAGGGGGTTAGAGTCAACTCCTGGGAGCTCATCTCCTCCTCTCTCCTCCCACATACAGAGCTCAGCATTGGACTAGAGCCAAACATCAGTAAAGGCCAGGCGCCAGCTGGGATGTGGGATGAGGTCTTGAGTGGATCTGGAGCAGATACTTCGTGAGATTTCCACACACGTACCCAAGAACAATTAGTGAGGTTTTGGTTCTGACAGCTTCAACAGACCCAAATCCAACCCAGATCTGATCACACCTGCCTCCTCACCACCTGTGCCAGTGGAGAATCTGTCCCTGCTCCCCAAGCAGGAACTGCTAACAGAGCAGGGATTCAAAGCAACCTGTGTTTGCACTGGACACACCACTGCACCAATCTTTGTCCAAAATACACTTTGTGAGGCATGTGAAAATAACTTGTGGGTAAAATATACACAATTCACACAGCAACTTTGTATCTGAAGTTACGACTCCCCCCGTAGGACTTGATGTGTTCAAAGCCAGAGAGTCCTGCCCAGGCAAAAGTTGTTAGACAGACCTATCCTAAGCAAAGGGATGTGTGCTTGCCTCAGTTTACATATAAGTACTAAAGAGAATCTTCAAGACAGTAGGGGGGAGAGGGGGAAAAAAATCAGAAGAAATGCAAATTGTTCCGTTTCATGCAATATGAGCAGGGTTTAAAAAAACCCAACAGCAACAAAACACGGGGCTTCCTCCACCATCAGACTGCATGTCGCCTCCTAACCGCTTGAACACATTTTACTTTGAGGGGCAACCTTCAGGAGGAATCCATATAAAAAGTTCACTGGACTATAAAAGAAAGGGGCAGAAAATTCAAGTTGTCTCTTTCTCTAAAGACATCAAAGCAGCAGCATCTCTGGGCCTCTGGAATTGATTCTGACCGGGAAGCAGGTGGGGGTCAGCCACTATGGAAGACAGTGGGAAATAAACAAGAAGAACTTGAAAAGCTAGTAAATAAACTATGACATAGTAAGAAGTCCTTCAGCTCAGCATTATTTTGAAATAAAGGCTTGTAGTGTAGACATGCACTATGTTATTTTGGAATAATGTCAATTATTCTGAAATAACACTGATGTGTAGACATAGCCTCTGAGACTAACCAAAAAATATTCTAAAATATTCCAACACTCCTGTCATCTGAAGAAGTTGGGTTGTGCCCACGAAAGCTCATGATACCACCTACATGTTTTGTAAGTCTTTAGTGTGCTACTAGACTATGTTATTTTTTAAGTTTTTCCTGTTACAGACTAACTCGGCTACCCCTCTGAAGCAAAAAATATTCTGTGCCTCTTGCTCTACTCATCTGAAAACCTGGGTTGTGCCCATAAATGCTCATGACACTATATATATATTTTTATTAGTCTCTAAGGTGCTTCAGGACCACTCAATGTTTAAGGTTTTTAAAAAACTTGTTGAGAGTCTCTGGATAAGGTTAAAAAGGGTAAAGGCAAGGTTGATGTCATGCTAGGAGTCTATTACAGACTACCTAACCAGAAATAAGAGGTGGATGAGGCTTTTTTAAACAACTAACAACATCATCCAAAGCACAGGACTTGGTGATGATGAAGGACTTCAGCTGTCCAGACATCTGTTGGGAAAATAACCCAGCAGGGCACAGATTATCCAACAAGTTCTTGGAATCTAGCGAAGACAATTTTTTTGTTTCAGAAGAGAGAGAAAGCTACTGGGGGAGGTTGTTCTGCAGTTGGTTTTGACAAATAGGGAAGAACTGATTGAGAATTTGAAAGTGGAAATGAGAGAGTCCATAATTCTAAGGAATGGTAAAAGGGAGAACAACAAAATAAAGACAATGGATTTCAGGCAGATTCTGGGAGCTAGTAGGTAAAGTCTCATGGGAAGCAAAACTAAGAGGAAAAGCAATTGAAGACAATTGGCAGTTTTTCAAAGGGACATTATTAAGGGTGCAAGAGCACACCGTTCCACTGCGTAGGAAAGACAGGAAGTCTGTCAAGTGACCACTCTGGCTTAACCAGGAGGTCTTGGATGATCTAAAAATTAAAAAAAAGTCCCATAAAAAGTGGAAACTAGGTCAAAGTACAAAGGATAAATATAAACAAAACAAGTACGTAGGGGCAAAATTAGAAAGGCAAAAGCACGAAAGGAGCTCAATCTAGCTAGAGACATGAAAGGTAACAAAAGAAAACATTCTGCAAATATATTAGAAGCAAGAGGAAGACCAAGGCTAGGATTGGTGCATTGCTCAATGAATAGGGAAAAACAATAGCAGAAAATGTGGAAATGGCAGAGGTGCTTAGTAACTTGTGTCACTTTTCACTAAGAAGGTTGATGATGATTGGATGCCTGCAATAGTGAATGCTGAAGAAAAGGAAATAGGTACAGTAGTAAAAGTAGAAAAACAATTTTAAAAATCACTTAGAGAAGTTAGATGTCTTCAAGTCACCAGGGCCTGATGAAATGCATCCTAGAATATTCAAGCAGCTGATAGAGGAGGTATCTGAGCCTATAGCGATCATCTTTGAAAAGTCATGGAAGATGGGAAAGATTCCCGAAGACTGGAAAAGAACAAATATGGTTCCCATCTATAAAAAGGGAAATAAGGATAACCCAGGAACCTACAGACCAGTGACTTCTGTGCTTAACTATAGACTTAACTTCTGTGCCAGGAAAGATAACATAGAGGCCAGTGAGGAGACCTGGCTGGGTTGCTGCTGCAGCCCCGTCCATACCTCTTTCAGCCGAAGGGATTCCATATCTTCCAGACCCTGTTTAAATCTCCTCTTCTCCATTTCTAGGCGTTCTGAAGGGTAAGAGAGAGCGGATTGCCAAACAAGGTCTCCTAGCACCTCGCACCTTTCCCCTCGCACTACATATCTCACCATAAACCTTGATGCTCAGACTGCAGGGTCTGGCTCCCCAGTGCCCCAATTCACCCGTGCCTGGCTGCTCAGCTCCTCCACTCACCTTCTGCCTGCATGGCCCGCAGTTTCAGCTCTGCTGTTGTGTGTGTCAAGTCTTGCTTCACCTGGAACAGCTGGTCCTGCTGGGCTTTGCATCTTCTTTCTAGCTCATCCACCTGGACCGGAATCACCACCATAGAGTGGAAACAGACAGAGCTTCTGCCTCCACTAGCACAGGGCTAGGTGGCTGGCTGTGCATGGCACTAGCCACCAGTGGGAGCAGAGGAGACCTACACACACTCAGCATACTGACAATTCCCCAGGAACATCCCATGCTTCAGCCTAAGCTTGTTCTCCTACCTGGTTTCTTAGAAGCAGATTTTTCTCGTTGGCAGCAGATAGGTCCCGGAGAAGCTTTGTTTCCCGATCAGCAGCTTCCTGCCAACAGAACCCAGGATTAGGAAAGCCCCTCCCAGACCTCCTGATGCCCCACACCCTACCCAGTACCACTTCAATATAGCCCAAGTCCCCAACACTGGCTGTCTCCCACCCATGGTCCAGACTGTTCTCCACAGTCACTACTCTGTCCTCCACAGCACTTCACACAATCACCCGATGCCCCAAACCAGAGTCAAATACTGACCAGCCCTGTCCCGCCCCCCAGCCAGCTTACCTGTTTCTGCTGCTGGAGCTCCTTCAGCTGGCGCTCGCTCATGCTTCCTTGCTCCTGCTTTGTGGCAATCAGCAGTTCTCCCAGGTCGTGTACTTTCTGCTCAGCCAGAGCCAATGCAGCTTCAGTCATCTGCAGTCTACACAGAAGGCAGAGCTGAGATTTTACTCTTTGTCTCTCCCAGAAACACACAGCATCCCAATGAACGCTCTACACTGGACCGCACACCATAGCAACGTAGGAAGAGTCAGAGGATAAGCCCAACACCTTCCCAGCTCCAGCCTTAGACAATGGTCAGTACCAGCTGCTTCAGAGGAGGATGCAAAACTCTGAATTTGCAATTAAAAAAAATATTTGCTCCTGGGGCAGTTCCTTCCTACCTCTCATCAGAGAGCAGCTTGCTCAGATCTCAAAGCACAAGGGCTTATATCCCCTAGTAAATCTGTATTACAGCTAATATTACTGGGGGTACACTCATCATCCAGAGAAACACTGGATGCTTTCTGGAATCCTACCCAGCTGCTGGCTGCAGTGAAAGCTTATCACAGGGAGCTGAGCAGACTAATTTTACATTGTGTCACAAATATTTTCTATCAGTTATAAATATGTTGCCTTTTAATTCTGCTCCTGTAAAAAAGGCTGAACAGAAGCATCCAATTATGATCGCTGAACTGTTCCCAGGACACACTGAGAACTTTTCCTTTGGTTGTTACCAATAAGGGGCCTGAGTAGCTCAGCTTATTCCTTCAGTGCCCTGCACCGTAGCTGCATTTCTCAACAGTGAATGTCACTTAGGCTGCTGGGCTCCTTTTCACTGTCTGTGACAATTGCACCCCTGCTCTGCAGTAAACACACACGGCTAATGGGCCGGTCCCTCCCCCTCTGGAAAGAGGCTTCTTGTTGCCAGCACCGGGACAGCCTATAGCCCACGCCCTCTCCTCCAGAAGTTTAACTTATGTGCCAGGGAAGATAGTGGGGCAGGTAATTAAGGAATTCATCTGCAAACACCTGGAACATAATAAGGTGATGGGTAACAGCCAGCAGGGATTTGTAAAGGACAAATCATGTCAAACCACTCTGCTAGCTTCCTTTGATAGGATAACGAGTCTTGTGGATAAGGGAGAAGTGGTGGATGTGCTATACCTAGACTTTAGTAAGGCATCTGATACAATCTCGCATGATCTTATCAATAAATTAGGGAAATACAACCTAGATGGGGCTACTATATTGAGGGTGCATAACTGGTTGGAAAACCATTCTCAGAGAGTAGTTATTAATGGCTCATAATCATGCTGGAAGAGCATAACAAGTGGGGTTCCGCAGGATTCTGTTTTGGGACCAGTTCTGTTCAATATCTTCATCAACAATTTAGATTTTGGCATAGAGAGTACGCCTATTAAGTTTGCAGATGATACCAAACTGGGAGGGGTTGCAAGTGCTTTGGAGGATAGGGTCATAATTTAAAATGATCTGGGCAAACTTGAGAAATGGTCTGAGGTAGATAGGCTGTAGTTTAATAAGGACAAATGCAAAGTGCTCCACTTAGGAAGGAACAATCCATTTCACACACACAGAATGGGAAGCGACTGTCTGGGAAGGAGTCCTGCAGAAAGGACTGTAGGGGTCATAGTGGACCACAAGCTGAATATGAGTCAACAGTGTGACGCTGTTGCAAAAAAAGCCAACATGATTCTGGGATGCATTCACAGGAGTGCACAGAATACTCCATTGTATCAACCTGCCCGGCCCCAACCTGCCCTCTCTCAAAACCCCGAACCTGACCCACTGCCACAGGGAAATTGCCAATTGACAGCAGAGAGGTGACGGCCAGTGGCGTCACTGACATGCATGTTGGACTCTCCTGCTGTCATTCTGACAGCTGTGCAGTCACATGACAGGGACTGAGTCTGGGGGTTGTGTGTTTTTATGGTTTCTCATGGGGGACACTGTGGCATGTCTTGTACGTGCAGTCGCTGTGGTGGGTAGGGCTTCAGGCTTGGGCCGCCTTGCTCCCGTCCCCTTCGACCCACTCCAAAGCCCACCCGCTTGCCCATTACTTCACCCAGCATGTAAGGGCTTCAGGGCTGTCACTGAGTTCACTGCATTCAGGCAGGCCCTGATCTTGAGAAGGACCTCCAAGTGTTCACAAATACCCGCTGAAATAGCGAGCCAGCTACTCCCTCCTCTCCACAGCTCTGATCAGCATAGCCTACTTCTCGGACAATAGGAAGACTGGACAGAGTCTCTCCTCCGTACTTGGCTTTCAGCGAGTTCATGACAGAGTGCCGCTCGGTCAGGGCTTCCTGTAGCTGGCCAACTCGTGCCGCAGAGGTTCTGAATTGGGGAAATAAAACATTAACATCCCAAAATGAAGACTTCCCTCTGAGACTCCCTAGAAGGGGAGAGTCCAGAGAGTCACTGACCTGCTGGTTCTGGTTATTTCTTCTCTCTGCTTATCAATAGTGTCCATCAAATCCAGGAACTGAGAATGAGACAAAGACCATTGACACTGAACTGCATGGGTCTGCGGCATTTAGACCTGCCTTTCTATACCCTCTCCCTTCAGGGCAGCCTGGGAGAAACACCAGCAGATCTCCTGGAAGAAGCCAAATGGGTGATGTGAGGGGTGTCACAACCTGGCTTGACTAGGGACATTGACCCTAGCTAGAGCTGGGCCACAGAGACGCTGGGCCACAGGGAGGGAGAGGAGTGGAAATCACCTGTGCTAACAACCCCGTAAACTGGAAAGCACTGACCTGTCCCTGTAAGGGAAAGAACTGGATGAATGAAAATGGCAAACACTGAAATCCTTCAGCTCCCAGGGACAAGTCTGTCAGCCAGGGGAAATTTCCATTGCATCCAATCCACCTGCTGTTGGACCTGCTCCCGAGGGCCACCTAGCTCCAATCTGCTGCATACCTACTGCAAGCACAGGCACACCAGGGGCAAGTGGCACCTCAGGCAAGGCCCCTGGCACTGCGCTACTGTGCGGAGACAATCGCAGGAAAGCCAGTGTTGGGGACCTTACTCAAGCTGCTGAAGCATTAGGAGACCACTCACCTGCTTTGCCTTCTCCTCCTTCAGGCTCAACACCTCCTTACTGAGCACACGTGTCCGGCTGTGGTTCTCAGCAAGGATGGTCTGACGGTCCTGGTTGTGATCCATGGCTTGTTCTGACCCAGAAAGCACAAGCATAGATATGCACGTTATCATAGCAAGAGATCACTGAAAAGTTCCGCAGAAGGCCGTTACCCAGAGTTGCAGTAAACTTCTCCATGGACCCCATTAGAGAGACTGTCCCCACAATACAGGTAGGGCAAAGGCCAGAGTGAAGGAAGTGCTCTGTGTTAAAGAAACAGGCTCCAAAATCCACACCACCACCACAGCTCATTGGGGGCTGTTCTGGGAACTTCCATACTGCTCCACAGCCCCGACGGGCCAATACAGAGCCCCACAGAGGCAGGAGTCCATGACACGACTGCACTCACTCAATCTCAGCCATCTCCTGCCCTGGCTGGTCTCTGCAGGGAGGGACTAAGGAATTTACCCTTAGCACAGCACAGCTCCCTGCAGTGCCTGAGTTCTGCACAACCCCTCCCTTACTAGCAGGCAGGGCCCAAAATGGCTCCTGTCAAAGAGTGGGTGACATGGGGCTACTCTGAGGCAGCAGAATACCCATCCTAGACTCATAGAAGACAAAGGTTGGAAGCGACCTCAGGAGGCATTGAGTCTAACTTCTGTTCAAAGCAGGACCAACCCCAGCTAAATCATCCCAGCCAGCACTTAAAAACCTGTAGGGATGGAGATTCCATCACCTCTCTAGGGAACCCATCTTAATACTTCACCTCCCTCCTAGTGAAACAGTTTTTCCTAATATCCAACCGAGACCCCTCCCCCCACTGCAACTTGAGCCCACTGCGCCTCGTTCTGTCAACTGCTATCACTGAGAACCCCCCTTCAGGTAGCTGCAGGCTGCTCTCAAATCCCCCCTCACCCTTCTCTTCAGTAGACTAAATAAACCCAAATCCCTCAGCCTCTCCTTATAAGTCGTGTGCTCCAGGCCCCTAATCATTTCTGCTGCCCGCCGCTGGACCCTCTCCAATGTGTCCACATCCTTTCTGCAGTTGGGGCCCAAAACTAGACAATACTGCAGCTGTTTAACAATATCCCAGGGCCGAGTAGAGAGGAATAATTGCTTCCCTAGATCTGCTGACAACACTCCTACTAATGAAGCCAATATGCCATTAGCCTTCTTGGCAACAAAGTCTTCACCATCCATGCCCCTGTGGTGAGAAGAATGAACATATCTTGCCAGCCCAACACTGGCAACTTACCCACAGCCTTCAGGATGTCACTGGGGATGTTGTTCCCAGCCAGCTCCAGCCTCCGCAAGGTCTTGTTGCTGTGCAGACAGCTCAGTAAGGCTCGTCCCCCCAGAAGCCCAATGCTGTTCCATCGCAAATCTAGAGAAGCAACAAACCATCACAATGGCCACTTCACTAGCACTATCAAGCCACACTGAATGTACTCCTCACGCATGCCAGTCCTGCACAGTGCATCAGCCCCTCACAGGAGCCACAGCACAAGCCACCAGCGGGTGCGGTTCACCCATCCGAGAGGGATGGAATGAGACAGGGATGGGCATACGGCAAATGCAGCTTCATTTAGCCCAGAACTACTCAAACTGTGGGTTGGCACCTGCTGGGGTCTACTGCTCAAGCCGAAGCCACACTGCACAGGCTGCAGCAGAAGCCTGAAGGCTGAGCCCTGGGTTGCACCCCCGGCCTGGGTGAAGGGGCTTGGGCATGCTCCAGCATTGCAGTAACTTTTGCTGTCAGAAGGGGGTTGCAGTGCAGCGAAGTTTAAGACCCCCTGATCTACCCTCTCCAGATCCTGTGAAAGACCTGCAATAAATGCTGCACACACTGAAGAGTCTGAGCGGGGAGGCTGAGGGCTGTTCCCATCACACCATTACTCAATAAACTCCACTTCCTTAAAGAGGCCCCCACAGCCCAGGACTTTGCTTCTAATTGGAAAACAGCATGGCTGGTAACAGCCTCTGCCTAGTTAGGGAGGGGGAGGGCAATTCTAGCAAAGCTTCTAACTGGGGCTGCAAGGCATCTGCACAAAGAAACCCCAGGGCCTGGAACGAGATGCATGACTGTCAAATCAACAAGACAGCCATAAACATGTGGGGGGCTGCTCTTCCCATTAACAAGGCACCCACATTTAGAGACTGTGCTCCTGTTCCCGAGTTGCTGGTTAGCCCCTGCCTTTCTGAGTCCTAGAATCCCTGGGCCACTGGCATAGAGCCTCTGCGCAGCTCTGGACTGACGGAATGGGGGTGGCCGCGCCGCAGGGGGAACTGGTCCTGCCAAGGGAGAGTTGCTCTTACCCAGCTCCTGAAGGCTGGAATTGTTTTTCAGGGCCATGGCCAGCTCTCCTGCCCCCTGGTGGTTAACCTGGTTATTGCGCAGATCCAGCCAGTGCAGGAAACGGTTGGCTCCTAGTCCCTGGCAGAAGAGGGAAAAACCCTCCTCCCACATGCCCAGGCTGTTCCACTCCAAGGTGAGGCTGAGGGGAAAGTTAAACAGAAGCCACAGCTTAATCTAGGAACAAGGAACAGCAAGAAGCTGAAAGGGCTGCCTGAGGGCAGAAGCAGCTGAGCCCTTGTGGGACCCAATTTTAGGCCTGCCCTAGCTAAAGAGAAGGGAGCTCTCCAGAGTCCACTCCAGCTGTGGCCCAGTGGAGAAGGAAGCTCCCACCCCTGCACCCACCCATGCAGTGACTTTACACCTCACCTTCTGATGGATTTGTTCTGCCTGAGGAGTTTCCCCAAAGCCTCAGCACCCACAGCTCGCAGGTTATTCCCCTGAAACAAACACTGCAGGTGAGTGGCTTTCCCTGTCCAGTTTCAGCCCACCTGATCCCCCAGGAGGTGCCAAGGCCAAGCTGCGGTTATGACTGATGTGTGGAGAGCACTGGTCTCATTAGCACTAGCCACTAAACCCTGACTCTCCATACTAACAGTGTCAAATAGAAACATACTGCCTGGTCTTAGTGTGCTGGGAAACAATTCCACGCAGTAGGGATGTTAAGTAGCAGCCAATAAGCTAATCAAGTAGTCGATGGAATTTCCATCAACTACTTGATTAGTCAATAAGGGGGTTAGCTCCAGGGAGCGGCACGAGCCGGGACTGAGCAGTCCCGGCTCGTGCCGGCTCTTAGACTGCTGCGGCTCTGCTTTCTAAATGCACCGCCAGGTCCCCGACATGCCTCTGCCTCCCCTGCCACAGAGACAGTTTTGAGGGGAACGGCTTTTGAGCCAGCTCCCTCCAGCACCAGCTCCTGCTCCCCGCACTTGCTGCCTCTGATACAGAGGCTCTTGAGATCTGGGGGCTGTTTGAACGTTTCACCTATAATGGCTCATCTGGCAGCAGAGCGAGATGTCATGGCTGGGTTGGGAATTCACTCAGAATGACACCATCTCCTAGCAGAAGACTGTCTTTATGGGGGGGTGGAGGGGGTGATTTTTTTAACACACTCAGGCTAATGAAATTTTGGGTTGTACATATAAAGGAAACATATGACAGACCTGGGGCAGATAGTCCCTTTCACATGCAATTCTGGTGTAATAAGGTGTACAGTTCTGCAAACCACTGATAAATTGGAGGACATTCATAGAAGAGCAGAAATACTAAGAGACCTAATATGTCTAGTTTGACCAAACAGCAGCAAAGAAGGAGACACACTGTAATAATTGCCCATGAGTACATAAAGGATGGGCTGATCTGTGAGAAAATTGAACCAATTGTAAGCAATGTCTACATGATGAGCTATAGGGCATACACTTCCTACACTGATAGAAGGGTTTCTTCACCAATGTAGCAGTCCTGGGGGAATTCTGCAATTTTACTATGGCTTCAAATGTAACTATTACAGAATTCCCCTGGACTAAATAGCTAAGCCATTTCCCAAGCAGCAGTTGCTAGGTCAAAGGAAGAATTCACATCTACACTGAGGATTAGGTGGATTTAGCTACAGCACTCAGGGGTGTGAATTTCCACCTCTCTGAGTAACATAACTAGGTGATCTCAATCAGGGTGTAGTTAAGGGGGACTTCAAGAGATTGAGTTAAACTGCTGCAAAAGGCTTTGTGGACACATTTCAGATTAAAACAGTCTTAATTCACTGTAACTTAAGTCAAGTAGGAAGAGTTTTAAACAACTGAATTAAGCCATTATTAAAATGAAATAAGTGTGTCTACATAGAAGTTTGCACTGGTTTAAATGAATTGGTTTAAAACATGCTATATTAAAAGCATGCAATTTCTGTATGTAGACAAGGCCTTATCAATGGATACCAAGGAAAGCCTTCCTGCCAGCGAGTTTCACCAAGCAGTCTCCCTAAGAGAAGGGCTAGGAGCCCCATGAAGGGAGGCAATTACAATGGGCAGGACACAGCATTAGGAAGTGAGAGACAAGGAACAATCCTGCACTAGCCCCCTCCATTGGTGATGGTCTTTCAATCCCCAATTCCCAGGAGAGCTGCACCTCTGTCACCTCCTCAGCTGTTTTCTTGGTATTGAAGGCCAAGGCTTGTGCTCAGAGATGCTCAAATAAAGTCAAATACGCTCACCTTCAAGTCCAAAGATTTTACTACGGTGTTGGAGCAAAGTCCATTCAGCAGATGTCTGACCCCTATGAAAGAGAAAAAGTCATTTATATTTCACGCAGGACTTGCTACACTTTAAAGGTGAAAGCGGAGACCGGGGTCAGCTGAGGACTCCCCGCTGTCCCTGGGCTCCGTGCACCACTGCCACTTTGAAACGCTGCAGGAGCCAGGAGTCAGGCTCCCCGCAACATTTAAAAGTGGCAGCGCCACATGGAGCCCAGGATCAGATGACTCTAGGCTCCCATGGGGGGCGTTTCAAAGCAGCAGTGCCACACAGAGCCTGGGATCAGCTGGGGACTCCCCGCTGACCCCGGGCTCTGTGCAGCGCTGCCATTTTGAAATGCTTGCAGTGAGTCTGACACCAGGCTTCCGCGGCGGCGTTTCAAAGCATCAGTGCAGCGTAGAGCCCTGGGTTTGGCCCCAGGCTCCACCCAGTGCTGCCGCTTTGAAATACCCCCTTTTTTCCCCCCGCCTTGTTGCCTTTCTAATAGGCAGCAAAGGGGTGGGGAGCGACTAGTTGACAAACTTGTTGACTATCGGATAAGCAAATGCTTATCAGACAGTTGACCAGTCATTCACATCCCTAAAGTACTTTGCATTTGTCCTTATTAAACTTCATCCTATTTACCTCAGATCATTTCTCCAGATCATTTTGAATTATAACCCTATCCTCCAAAGCACTTACGACCCTTCCCAGCTTGGTATCATCTGCAAACTTAATAAGCATACTCTCTCTGCCAGTTACAGACTCACACTGCTACCCCTCGAAACCTCGTCGCCCTGGCAGCCCCAGTCAAGGAGAGACAGCCACAGGGATAAACTATTTAATTGGCAAGTAACTAAAGTGCTGCTGGAAAGTGCAAACTTGACCTGGAGACTTCTCCTTACACACAGACCTGCTAGAGCTTCAGTAGAGGCTTCTCATGAGCTCTGCCATGGTCACAGAATTGGTTTGGAGAACCTTCTAGGAGTTAGGGGGGACTTTAGACTCAATGACTTATTCAGCCTTTGGTCTCTGCTGCTCAGGTGGTTTGTGTGATGTGGACACTTCTCCTCCAGATTTGGGCAGAGACCTCCCACAACATTTAGCTGTTACTGACTTGGCCCACACTGAAACTAGTGACCCAGGGTAAAGGATTCAAGTGTCATTTCCAGTCTCCTTAGCTGCCAAAAAGTAAATTCAGCAACTGCATCTGTCACCAACACCTCTTGCTGCTACAGGGCTAATTTCCAGATGATCAAGCTAATATGCTAAAAATATTAGCAACACTTAGCAGTATTGGTGGCAGCTCAGGCTTACTGCCCAAGTCCCATCCTGCCAGAACTTAGCTATGAATTAAGGAGGCTAGTCCAAACCACTACCTATTCCCCCCATTACTCTGCTAATTTTAGCATACAAGCTCAAGCAAAACTGCCTCATGCATGAGCTGGAAATTACACCACTAGTTGCAGTGTATACCTGGCGTATGAATGGAGATGTACAACAGACAAGCCCTCCCAGGCACAGGGAATGTGCTTGGCATATGCCACAGGGCATTGAGGGAATCACCAAAGCTGATAATCAGTTTCAGACAACATTGTGGCCTCTTTTAGCTCAGCACAGCTAGAATCACACCTCATGTTCCAACTGCAGATAGCTCCCCTTTTTCCTCTTGCTAGTGAGGACCCCAGAAGAGCTCTGACCATTTTATTTTTCTGAGGTAGCTGTACTGTGTCTACAGGGACAGTGCAGTGGCAGAAACCCAGTTGTAGACTGTTAGGTGGTTGAGGCACATGGTGAGTCCTCTTTCTAGAAACACGAGACTGTGCCCAAGCCTGACTAGATAGACCCATATTTAAGACATACTTTTCTGATAAAGCCTGTGCCCAACATCAACACCCACAACAATAAAAAGCCTTGCTCATGCATCCATACCCCTGGAACGAGGGGGTGGAGAGTAAAGATATTGGCCATTTGAGATTCTAAAGTTTAACCTTAATTGTGTTCAGTTAACTGCCACTAAGCATTTAAGCAGTGCAAGGAGTTTCCGCAGCTCAGATTTCCTATTCTACTCACAAAATAGTTTGTATGTGGTGGCAGTAAGTGTCTCAAGCCCCAGTCCTGAACAGAACAAGATCCACCACCCACCACGACATCATTAATTGTCATTGAAACACATGAAGGAATTTTGCTTTTGAGATAAGATTAGTTAACTAAGAAAATATACCAGCTTTCAAAGTTCAGACAACTTGGTGAGGGAAAAAAGTAAAAACTGCAAACAGAGTATGTGGATTCATGGGGGCGCAGAGAAAACAGTTTATAGCAGTAAACAGGGCTTGCCGAACTGTGGTGAGTCCCGCTCGCCAGCCGCGCTGTCTGACGATCTGCACATGCGCAGATCGCCCGAACCCGGCTCTTCCAGCTTACAATCTACTCGCCACGGGCGAGTAGATTGTATTATTTGTCGAGCCCTGGCAGTAAATGTGAAGCCAGGAGATTCAAACACACAAATTCTGATTAGCGAGAATCCTGGCTAATTCCCTGGGCATAGTGCTGCAGTGTGGCCCATGAGTGCACATTTATTCACTCTTCAAAGCAACTGCCTCAAGAATTTGATGTTCAGCCTGAGCTTGCCTTCCAGTAGGGTTGTTAAAAATCATTGAATACGTTAACCATCTATCTGCTAAAATTCTTAGTGGTTACATGATTACACATGCAGGCTTTGCTGCCCTGCTACAATGAAACCAAAGCCACCTCCCTGCGAGCTGGCTGAGTGTAACCGATAAGCATCAGCATCAGGTTAAACAGTTAATCGATTAAACTCTCTCATCCCTCACTCCCAGATCTCACGGTTCAGAGGCAGAGCACACATGCAAGTGTCTTCTCATGGGCAAAGAGCCCCACCTTCCTCGTTGAGCATGCAGTCACTCAGCGTGATCTCCGTAAACAGGGTCTCATCCTGTAAAAGCTTCCCTAAGACTCTGCATGTATCAATTGAAAGGCTCTGGGTGGCCAAATCCAAGCGGCTTTGTCCTGATACCTCCCGGAGCTCATGCAGCTGCTGCAGGACTGTCTCTTGTGGCTCAGCATGACTCTCCTTGCATAACTGGGCATAGGCCCTTCGGAACTCTTCCATTGCCACGGCAGGTGCTCATGCCAGTCCTGTCGTGTCCTCTGCATGAGCAAGGGCCACGCTGGCCTCCGAGAAGAACAGGGAACGCAGGGATACCTGTGGACAGTAAAGGCTTTACTGTGAAAAGCAAGAAGCAATTATCCTTGGGCTGTAGAGCTTGGTCCTAAGGTCTCTCATAACCTGGACTGATACAAATAGTGCTAAGCTCTACCCCATGCACACCCCATCTGGAGCCCTGTAAGACACCGTCCTAGCGCCACTCTCCAAGGATAGGGAGAAACTACAGCCTCTTCTCATGTGCCCGTTGATTGTTACTGGGATACAGCCCCCACACACCCTGTAACTAGGAAGAGCAGAGCATGCTGGGGATCGTAGTTCTGCTCTTCCCCTCTCTTTCTCCCTCCCTCCCTGCACCAGTAATCTGAAGAGGAGGCATTCTGGGAGCTGTAGTACAGAGCCAAAGTTAGAAAACACAGTGCAGCCCCATCTCAGTGTGTGGCCAACCTCAAATCATCACCATGACACAGGCTAAAAAGTAAATCTGTTTTCTTTTAATCTTTGGATTTACTGACTCGCCCCAAGCCTCTCCAGAGCGTACTGGAGAATTCAAGTTGAAAAATCAATTTTTCATGCTCACAGAAATGCACACCCCTCCCTGCGGCTCTGACCACACGCCCTCTCAGTGCCTCTAAGACTCAGTAACCCCCAGATTCCCATTGACTGTTACTCTTGACTCTTTAAGCCTCATTTTCTACTTTCTCCTAAACTGCCCCCCTCACATTTTCCTGCCCTCCTGTAGTCACCTCACCACTAAGATTCACCTCACCTCACCTCACACCAGGATTCGTTATGTTTTATGAGAATATATACTGTGCAAGGATTATAAAATGAAGCTGAACAAAGACCACCCAAGAAAAATAGATCAGTCTCCCTATGGATTAACGGCGAGGGGTCCTGTGGCACCTTATAGACTAACCGAAGACTGCTGTAGAAATAATATAACTACTTCGGTTAGTCTATAAGGTGCCACAGGACCCCTCGCCGCTTCTCCAGATTCAGACTAACACGGCTACCCCTCTGATACTTGACCCTATGGATTAAGTTTTCAAATTATCAGTTAAGATTTTTGTGGACTGTCTTTACCACATCAACCATCTTTCTAATTGCTGGAAAGCCATCACTCAAGCAGAGCTTTCCATATCTCAGTGCAGGTTTTACATTTTCAATCGTAAATATAATTTTTAAATAACCTATTCACTCATGTTTAAAGCATATAAAACAATTTTAAATAATTCTACTTTCTTTGTATAACTTTAACTACATAAATAAGTTTTCTGGTGATTACATTATTTACTTCTAAAACCTCATAAAATTGTCCAAATAGTTAAAATAGTATATTTATATTACTCTTCCCTCTCACTGGTCCAGGACTTCCACTCTGCTGGGGAGCAAGAAGCATTCCCCCCAACTATCCCCACCCTGTCTTCCTCCATCTGCCTCAGGATGTGCAGCTGCTGGTCCAGGCAAAGAAGAACTGAAGGGGCAGAGGGAGAAGTCTCAGAAAAGCTGTGCTTGGGCCAAGTAAAAGACCACTGCTCCAGAATTTCTACAGCAGGCTAGGGTAAGAATGTTAAATTGCAGTTACCTAGCTAATCAGATAGTCAATACAATTTGTATCAACTATACGATCAGTCGATAGGACCGCTCTGCAAAACCACAGCATGAGTAGCTCTAGGAGCCGGCACTGAGCAGTCCCAGCTCATGCCAGCTCCTGGAGCCACCCTTGCTGCAGCTTTGCATTTTAAATGTAATAAGTAACCAATAAGAATTCATGAGGTTAACTGACTATTCAATTAACAGAGATTTAACATCCCTACTGCAAGCTCCAGGGCCCTCCTCAGGCCAGGCAGCAGCTGTGCCCCAGCTACTCCCTTTGAATGACTCCTGGACTCGCTCCTTTTCTGTAGTGTCAAGCCATAGAGGAAGGCATGGCTCTAGTGGCAAGGGCACATCTGAGTCTTCTTTCACAGAGCTCTAGCTGTGTGTCCAGGCAAGAAAATCAAGAAAAGTAGGGTCATTTTGTTTCAGCTGTACAGTTCCTCCTGCAGGCACTACAATCCCATGATTCACAATTTGCCAGAGTTAGCAATAGTGTAACATCCATGTGGCAACCACAGCAATTGTTCATGAGGGGAAGCTCCAGCAAAAAAATAATTTATGTATTAATAACCTTCGGTCACGTTGCATGTTTTGGTCTGTGGCAGGAAGTTAATTGCCTTGTCTCTTTTAGCTCTCATTTCACTTTCGCTTGCAGCTGTTTTAATTGCTTAGCTAAATGACCAGGAACCAAAGCCTGGGAACCTTTCATGCTCAGGATTCATCAAAGTTCAGCCTGAAAACCTCACACAAGAGTAGCGCAGCTACAAACCCCTTAGCAAAGCCTCAAAAAAGACAAACACAAAAGAAGTCTATCACCACACATGCCCAATACATGCTTCTGTCCTCTTCAAGGCAGCTATTTCTCAGAAGCTAATTATCCCTGATACACAGAGATACACAGGGCTTGATCTGAGCCAACCTTATCCTAAGGTGCCATCTTTACTCTGCAGATTGTCAATTTTTATTGTTTTTTAAGTCTGTCATACATGAACTGAGTATAAACTGATTCAGCAACATCTACGTCAGGCCTGCCTGGTCAACACATAGAGCAGTGTTTCCCAAATGGGGTTCCATGGAACCCCGGGGTTCCTCAAAGTGAAAATAAGGGTTCCGCGAGAAAATTCCATTACAATAACATTTAATTATTTAAAAAAATAATTAATATTATGTGATTTTTGTTTTTAAATGTGTGCCATTAAACTAAATGTTGATCTCATGACCTTGTTTAGCATTTGTTTATTATTATCCTTACTTATTTGTGGTCTTATTAGGGGTTCCACAAAATTCTTTCGAGTTTAAAAGGGTTCTGTGGCCAAATAAAATTGAGAAACACTGACATAGAGATTTTGTATCATTGTAACTATGTAAATAGGGGTGGGTTCCTTTACTGAAATAGATAGGCTGGTGAAATCCCTAGTGAGGATTTAGTGTCAACATTATAAAGGTACTTTATGCTCTTGTCGTTTATTCCCCTTCCCATAGGGGAATAAAGTACATTAGCATAAACGCTTCCATACTACCCCAACGCAGCTACACTGTATCAGGGGAACACCACTGGCACCCTTACAGCAATGTGTGTAGACAAGGCCTGCCTATGTTTGCAGAGAGCCTGACACAGCACTGGGAGGAGTTAACTGTCCCTGGCCACCTCCCTGCTGCTGACTCAGTTACCAACCCTGCTGCTGATAATGCCAGTGCTGTGGGCTCTACTTCTCAGGGCTCATCAAGGCAGCTGAACAGGAGACGCTGCCTCATGGCCACGGAAAGCACAGGCCACAGACAGACTGCGGGCTGTACCCCCTCACCCCGCCCCGGGGAGCCCGGCCCGCGGGCCAGACCCCCCTCATCCCCGCCCCGGGGAGCCCGGCCCGCGGGCCAGACCCCCACCTAGGGAAAGTAGGGGAAGGACAGCCCCGCTCTGTCACGTTACTGACCTCGAGCTCTCGCGTGCTGTCCGGTGGGTCAAGACTAGGAGGCGCGCGCTGAAGCAGGCTCGCACCGGGAGCGCGCGCGTGGAAACAGCTCCCCCAACCGTCCCTCCACGTTCCCGCCTAAGGAGAGCAGCGCGAACTACAATTCCCAGCATGCACCGCACATGGCGGCACCGCCCCAACAGGCCCCGGGAACGTCCGTGACTCACTTCCGGGCGTGGGTACCTACGGAACTACAGCTCCCAGAGCGCCGCGCGCGAGTACAGGCCCCCCCCCGCTGAGGGGCTGACCTGGCGGGACCGCTGCAGGATGGAGCCGCGGGAAGAGCGCGCGAGCGGGTTCAGGAAGGTGCGGGGGGAGGGGCGCCTCAGGGCTGCGCGGGGCGTCACGAGCCGCCCGCCTGCGCCCAACGGCTCCGCGCGCTTCCCGCGCCCGGCGGCAGGGGGCGGGCGGCCCTCCCCGCCGCCTCAGCCTCGTGAGGGGCCAGCCGCGGCCTCGCCCTCCGGCCCGATCTGAGGCAGCGGCCACAGCCCCGACTCACCTCAGCGCCGCGGAGCCCCGGCAGCGGGAAGGCCAGTGCCGCAGCCCTGTGGCTGGGGCCTCCCGCGGGGGCAGCTGACACACAAGCGTCGTGTCCGCTTCAGCCTGGCCTCTTGCGGCGGCTGGGGTCGAAGTGATGGGGGGCCTGTCAGCAAATGCCTCCAGCCGCCGGGTCAGGCCCGGGAACGAGCGATGTAAAGCTCCATTTGTGGGGTGGTCCAGCGAGAGGCCAGCCAAGGCCTGGGTCCTAGTGCTCGACATTGTACAATGCTTAGTAATAGACAGTCCCTGCCCCAAGAGCTTCCAGCCTAAGTAGCAGACAAGAGGAAAGGGTGGGAAGGAAAACAAAGGCACAGAGAAGTGCTGCCTCAGAGTTGGGGAAGGGACACAGGGCGTTTCTCTAGCTGTGGGGCAGGGAGGACAGGACTGTTTATGCAGTTTATGGCCAGGGAAGGTAGGAGAAGGAGCTTAATTTTTCTCACTCACCAGCTCTGTATCATGTTCCCTTTTCATTCAGGAAACTGTGAACAAAATACTTCATCTCCACTTCAAAGATGACAAAACTAAAGGTAAGTGCTTCTGCTGTACTCCCTCTAGAGAGAGCTAGTTTTCTACTGCAGACTGTTCAGCTACCTCTAGCATGTAGTGTAGTTGTAGCTGTGTTTTTTCCAGGATATGAAACATGAAGGATGGGCAAGGTAATATCTTTTATTAGCCTATCTTTTGTTGAAAAAAAAATAACAAATGGTCTGGTAGCACTTTATAGACTAACAAAACGTAGATGGTATCATGAGCTTTCGTGGGCACAGCCCACTTCTTCAGATGACCAGAGTTATGAGTAGGGGATATGAAAACTCAAAATAAATAGAAGGGAAGGGGGGGGTAGAGAAAAATGCTTTTGTTGGTGAGAGAGAGACCATTTCGAGCCACACAGAGTTCTTCTGAAATTCAGGAATACCAGAGGAAAGCAGGAAGCCACACTGGCTCTGTGTTGGTTCTCCATTTAAATGGGCATACAGTTCTTCCTTGGCACTTAGCAGGCCTCCATTGCCATAGAACAGAGGTGGCCAAAAGGACTTCTGCGGGCCGGATCTGCTTCCAGCCCACCAAGCAGATTGATCTGGCCCACAGAGGTCCTGCTGTTCCCCCTCCCCAGACCAATCAGGGCCTAGGAATGGGGGACTCTGCTGTGCTTAGATCAACTTTGACTGGGGTGGGTAATAATTTTTTGGCTGGGGGCCACTTCAAAAATTTTTTAAATAGCCCCAGGCCACCCCTGAAGGCATGGAGCCTAAACAGGAAGGGGTGGAGCTACCCCACCCTCATACCATGTTTAGTCTGGGGCAGCTCCTTTGTCCCCCTCTTCGCATTAGGCATCCATGCCCTGGAAGAGGGTTGGCATGCTCCCCCACCTCCAGGCCAATCAGGGCCTGGGGGCGGGGGAGCGTGGGAAGCCTCTTCTCGCCCCACAAGGCACTTTGAAGTGCTGCGGATTCCTTGCAGGGCTGGGACAGGGCGAAGGAAGTGTCACGTTGATTGGCCCGGGGGCGTGCGTGAAGCCTCCTCCACTCTCCCCCCTTGCCCTGCGAGCAGCGCTTCAAAGTGCCAAGAGTTCCTGTCAGGGCGGAAGGACGCTTCATACACTTCCCAGGCCCTTTTGCCCACCCCTGACCTTGACTCTAAGCGCTGGAGGGCAAGGAGTGAGAGATTTTGCATGCTCCCTTCACTCCCAAGTCCTGATTGGCATAGGGTAGTGGTCTCCAACCTTTTTGAGCACGAGATAACTTTTTGAATTTTAAGTATAATCCAAGATCTATCTCAAATGTAAATACCCTTTCCCCGCCTCCTTCCCACCCATCCTCCCTCACTCTTATCAGGCTGGGGTAGAGAGTGGGGTGCAAGCTCTGGTCTTGGATTAAGGGATCTGGAGTGTGAGGGACTCTGAGCTGCTCTTGGGGTAGACAGTTGGGATGTAGGAGGGGGTTCTAGGTGCAGGCTCTGACAGTGTTTGGATGCAGGTGTGCAGGGCTGGTATAGGAGGAGGTTCATGACTGGGGTAGGAGTTCAGGATGTGGGTTCCAGCTAGGCACTGCTGGTGGCTCTTGGGTGGTGGTGTAGTGGGGCTAAGGCAGGCTTACCCCTGCCCTGGCTCTGGACCACTCCCTAAATCAGCCAGCAAACTTGCTCTGTCCGTAGTCCTGTTGTGTCCCCTCTCTGGTCTGTGGAGAAAGGCTACAGAATGGGAGGGAGCACCTTGACATTAGCACTCCTCCTCTCCCTCCCCTGCCCAGCAAACAGGAGGCTCCCCACTGGGAGGTGGAGCTTCAAAGCAAAGGGGAGGAGATGAGCAGCATTGAGAGGGGCAGTTGAAGTGCTGACACTTAATAGCCTCTTGGCCAAAGTACTCAGGATCACCTGATTGGCGACCACTGGCCTAGGGGTAGGGGGAGTGCACGAAGTCTCCTCCCACCCTGAAAGGGGTTCAGCACTTGGTGTCAACTGCCAGCTGCTGCTCAGCTGGCAGGTCACTCTAAGTTTGGCACTCCCTTGCAGAGTGGGGGCAGACTTCCAGTGCTCTCCCCACCTCCAGGCCCTGATTGACCTGGGGGCAGGGGAGAAGTGTGCAGTCTCTTCCCACTGCCAGGGGTACAGGCACCTGGAGGGAACTGCAGCTGTTAAGAACTCTTCCCTCTCTGGGAAGGAGGAGGGGGCAAAGACTTCATGCGCTCACCCACAGACCTATCAGGGGCCAGTGGGTGTGGAAGCACATAATAGTCCTCCTCCCTCCCCCCCCACTTGAAACCCCGCTCCTTCTGGGGCAGCTCAGGGCCACTTCAAAAATTTCTGAAGTAGCCCCGGTCAAAAATTATTGCCCAACCTTGTCATAGAATCTGACAATCTTTAATGTATTTATCCTCAAGGCAGGGAAATGCTGTCCCCTCCCCCCCCATTATGCAAATAAGGAATTAAGACTGAGAGAGAGACTAAGGTCTTGTTTACCTGGGAACACTTAAGAAAATTCAGAGTAACTAATTAAAAGTATACATTTAAAGTGAATTAGTTAAAGATATAGAATCATAGCTTTGGAAGGGACCTCAACAATTATCTAGTCCAATCCCCTGAACTCATGGCAGGACTAATTATTATTTACACTATAATTTGTGTAATAATTACACTTTTTTTTATAATTTGTGGGCAATAATTTGATGGGGGGGGGATCATTCCAAAATTTTGGTAAGTGGACAAGAGCTGCACTTTTCTATGGAGGGGAAGCAGGGTCTGGGACAGAGATTGGGTGCAGAAGAGAGCTTGGTACGGGGCTGGGGTGCAGGATAGAGTGTGGGGTCTGAGAGGGAGTTTGGATAGAGGGTTGTAACCTTGTCAGGGGATTGGGGTGCAGTGTCCTAGAGAGGGGGTATGGTTGCAGGAGAGGATTCTGACCTTGGTGATGGGTATAGAAGGGGGTGCAGGATCTGGGACGTGGTTGTGACCTGGGACAGGAGGGTAGATGGGGTTTGGGTGGTGACCTGGGACAGGGAGTTGGAGAGTGGGAGGGGATGGGGTGGGGTGGGGTGAAGGTGCTTACCTATGCAGCTCCGGGCTAGCCCCCTGGCTTGCCAGCAGCCCTAGACAATTCAAAGTAGCCAATGGGACCTGAGAGATTGTGTTGAAGGCGGAGGCAGAGGCAAAGCCTCTCTCTCCTCCCCCACCTCCACTAGCACAGTGCACCACATGGAGCAGCCAGCTGCTTTGTGTGTGTATTGGAGCTGCTCCATGCTTGAAGATCCTGGTGGCTCGGCCGCAGTCTGAATTAAAAAGCTGGGTGGCCATATCTTGCCCACCCCTGCTTTAGACCATTCTTGACATCCCTATCTTTAATACCTTGACAAGAATTTTTTTCCTAACATCCAACCTAAACTGCCCTTGCTGCAATTTAAGATCATTGCTTTTTATCCAGTCAGAAGTTAGAGAAGTTTTTCTCCCCCATCCTTATAACAACCTTGTACATACTTGAAAACTGCAGTGTCCCCTTTCAATCTGCTCTTCTCCAGACTAACCAAACCCAATTTTTTCAATCATCCCTCATAGATAGTATTTTCTATACTTTTTGATCAATGTGTTTGCTCTTTTCTGGACTTCGGCTATATCTTTCTTGAAATGAAGCACCCAGAACTGAACACAATACTCCAGGTGAGATTTAATTAACATGGATTAGAGCAGAAAAAAATCTTTTCGTGTCTTGCTTACAACGCTCATGCTAATACACCTCAATGTTTGCCTTTTTTGCAACAATGTTACACTCATTTAGCTTGTGATCCACTATGGCACCCAGATCCCTTTTTGCAGTAGTTCTTCCTTGCCAGTCATTTCTCATTTTGTACATATGCAGCTGTTCCTTCTCAGGTGGAATAGTTTGCATTTTTCCTTATTGAATTTAATCCTATTTTCTTCAGATCATTTCTCCAGTTGTCCTGTTCATTTTGAATTTTAATCTTATCCTCCAAAGCACTTGCAACCCCTCCTGGCTTGGTATTGTCCACAAGCCTCATCAGTTTATTTTATGCCATTATCTAAATAATTGACAAAGATATTGAATGGAACTAATCCCTGTGTGGCTTCACTTAATATGCCCATACAGCTTGACTGATCTACTGCTAATTACTTTGGGAATGGTTTTCCAGCCAGTTATGCACCCAATTTATAATAGCTCCATCTGAGTTGTATTATTTCCCCAGTTTGAGGTCATGTGAGACAGCATTAAAGCCATAAGTATTAAAATAAAGATATACCCCACCTACCATTTCCCTCCTAGCCACAAGGCTTGGTACTCCATCAAAGAAAGCTATTTGACATGGTTTGCAAATCTGTGCTGATGCTTAACACTTTATTATGTTCTAGGTGTTTGCAAATTAATTGCTTAATGATTTGCTCCATTATCTTTCCAGATACTGAAATATTAAGATGACTGGTTTGTAATTGCCCAGGTTAACCATATTTCCCTCTTTATAAAATGGCATTATAGTTGCCTTTTTCCAGACCTCTGGAATTTCTCCTGTCCATTGTCACTTGTAAAGATAATTGATAATCTAGGTACATCCTAGAGAATACTCAAGGAGCTATTTCATCAGACCTTTGTGACCAAGACATCTAACTTGTCTAAATAATTTAACATTCTTTCCCTATTTTAGCCTGTCTCATTTTCACTGGCATTCACTATGTTAGCCATCCAATCAGTACTAACCTTTTTTATGAAAACAAGCAAAGCTATTTAATGCTTCTGCCACTTCCACAGTCTGTTAAAGTTTCTTCACCACCATTAAGTAAAAGGCTTACCTATCCTTGATCTTCCTCTTCTAATGCAAAAATGAAGAATCCTGTGGCACCTTAAAGACTAACATTTATTTGGCATAAGCTTTCCTGAGTAAAAACCACTTCTTCAGCACTGTATTACCCACGATAGATCATGCGCAAATAAATCTATTAGTCTTTAAGGTGCTACAGAACTACTCGTTTTTGCAGATACACACTAACACTGCTACATCTCTGAGATTAATGTAGTGATAGAATGTTTACTTGTTACCCTTTGTCTCTACACTTTGGGGATGAAGGTTGTTCGTAACTCCGAACAAAATACTGATTAAAGTTTCAAAACTGTAAACTTTTGAAAACAGAAGAAAGATGCTGCTTTTAATCATAATTTAAATGAAATAAGCAGCTTCCTTACCTTGTCAAATTTTTTTTTTAAATCCTTTTTGGTAGATTACATTTAATGTATCTACTTTTTTCTTTGCTGCTGCCTGATTGCATATGTCCAGTTCCAAATGAAGTGTGTGGTTGTCTGTTTTGTAACAGTAGTGTTTGTAAGTGAGTTTCTATTGTAGCGTAATCTTGTTTTGTACCTTGACCTTTCTAATTTTGCCCCTAGATACTTATTTGTTTACATAGAATGAATATAATTTGACCAGGTTTCCACTTTTTATAGGAATCTTGAATTTCAGATAATTGAAAATTGCTTGGTTAAACCAGCATGGTCTCTTGTCATACTTTCTATCTTTACTACACAGTGAGTGTTTACTTTTGTACTCTTAGGCTATGTCTACACTCGCGGCTTCTTGTGCAAGTATGGCCGTTCTTGCGCAAGAATCTGCAGAGCATCCACACTGCCCGCCCATTCTTGTGCAAGGAAATTTACAGTACGGCGTGTAATTTACAGAGGGCTCCTTGCACAAGAGTTACTCTTTATCAGGTGTAAGCCCTCTTGCACAAGAGAAAAGTGTGGACGCTTGGCAGGGATTTCTTGTGCAAGAGAGCCCTATGGCTAAAATGGCCATCAGAGCTTTCTTGTGCAAGAGAGCATCCACACTGCTATGGGAGCTCTTACGCAAAAGCACAGCGCGCACATGGCCGTGTGGACGTTTTCTTGTGCAAGAAGCCGCCAGTGTAGACATAGCCCATATGTCTCTTTGAAAACTGCCAACTCTTAAGCTGTTTTTCCCCTTAGATTTGCTTTCCATGAGATCTTATGTACTAATTCCCTGAGTTTGCTAAAAGCTGCCCTCTTGAAATTCATTCTTTATTGTGCTGTTCTCCCTACTACCGTTCCATAGAATCAAACTCTTTATCATTTCATGGTTACTTACACCCAAGATGCCTTCCATTTTAAAATTCTCAACAAGCTCCTCCCTATGGAAAAGCCTCTCCACTAGAAGGTTTCTCCATCTCCTGAACTAACAGATTGCCTCCCAATATATTATGAGAACTTGTTGGATAATCTGTGCCCTGTGCTTTGTTGTTTTCCCAACAGATGTCTGGGTAGCTGAAATCCCCGATCATCATCATGTCCTTTGCTTTATATGATTTTGTTTAAAAGGGTCTACTACACATAATCCTTCTTTTTTACCCCCTTTATCCTTAACAGACTTTCTTTTTCTGTCTTACCTACTTGGTAAGATATCTTATCTCCTTTTTCTATCTTACCTACTTGGACTGAGGTTACATTTTTTAATGTAAGGCAACACTTCCCATTTTTTCCTGTTTGTCCTTTGAGCAAGCTGTACCCTTCTATACCAACATTCCAGCCATGCATGTGATCCCACCAAGTCACTGTGGTGCCAATTGTCATAGTTCTATTAACTAGCATTTCAAATTCTTCCTGCTTTTCCCCCATACTACTTGTATTTGATATACAGACATCTACAGTACTGATTTGATTACCCCCCTCTGTTCTCTCTTGTCTCTCCCTCATCTGGGCTCCAACAGTCCATGCTGACCCTTCTTCCAGGTAGGGATGTAAAATCCTGTTTGTTTGTTTAACCAGTTAACGGATTAAAGCGAAGGCAAGTGGGGGATGCCTGGCTTGCTGCGGACAGAAGCTGCTCTTGTTGGGACTCTAGTGGAGCCTGCACCTGTGTGGGTCTCCCCACGAGGCTGGAGCAGCTCCCTACCCACAGGAGGTGGGGAAGTGCTCCAGCCCCTTAACA
This sequence comes from Apalone spinifera, assembly GCA_030068395.1. Lineage (NCBI taxonomy): Eukaryota > Metazoa > Chordata > Testudines > Trionychidae > Apalone > Apalone spinifera. The sequence continues at coordinate 480,689 of JANRFK010002204.1, read as the reverse complement.
GGAAGGCCTCATCAGTTAACTGGTTAAACCTTCACATCCCTATGCCCAAGTCTCCATGTTTCGGATTTCCCTGTGGGCTTTTATCACCTGTCCCCATCAAACCTAATTGAAGCACTCCTTACTAGGCTAGATGCTTTTTCCCTTCCTTGCTAAGTGGACCCTTGCTTTGCTTAGCAGTCCTTCCCAAAACAGCATCCTGTGGTCAAGGAAGCCAAAGCCCTCCTGGCAACACTATCTTTGCAGCCAGGCATTCATCTTGAGGCTCTGCATAGGCCCCTACCCTTGACTGGAAGGATTGAAGAACATACCACCTGTGACCCCTGCTTCTTCATCATTACTCCATGAGCCCTGTAAGTCACTTACGATCTGCTGAAGATCACATCTCGCAGTATCATTAGTGCCCACGTGGATGAGTAGGTAGAGGGCCAGATGATCCTCAACAGTTGCTCCATAATGTTTCAGATACAGGCTCCTGGCAGGCAGCATGCCTCCTCTGATGTCACGTCTGGCCAATACGAGTGCTTCTGTCCACCTTCAAAGAGTCATCAACCAACATTCCACTATATTTCTTCCTGGGAATGGTGGCTGCAGTCATCCTAACCTTGAGGGTACATGGCTTCTCTTCCAGGACAGCATAACCTTTCATCACTAGAGTGGACAGGCTGGGAGTAGGGCAGTTGCTGCCTGCTGCCAGAAATAACTATGAATTCTTCATAGGCACAGATGCTTCTCAGCCTAGCCACCTCCTCCTGTAGCTCTCCCACCAATTTTCTAAAAGATTCCACCTGCAAATACCTTTCACATTGGACAGTCTCCAGCCTGGCTTTCTGAAAGGAGGAAATACAAGGCACAGTGTTAGTAAACTCTCACCATATGTGAATGTTCCCAGAATTAAACTAGCTTAGTTTAATTCACTCAAGGCATTTGCCCAGAGGCAGATGGGAAGCTTGTGGTAGAACAGACTGGAATCCAGGTGTTAAGTGCCAGACTAATGGCCTAAATTTACATCCATCCTTCCTCCTTCTGTAGCACGTCTTCTAATAACGCCATTTTCCTTTTTTCTCTAGTCAGCAGTGATGCTTTGCTGCTAATGGCAGAAATGCTGAAAGTGTTTGTTCGTGGTAAGTGCTTAGAAGCTGCCCTTTTATTCTCAGGACTTGTAGCCATAGATTTGGGTTAGAAAAGTTGTGACAGATCCTGCAAGGCACTTTGTTTGCGTTTTGATGGAGCTTTTCCAAAACTTCCCTCCAGGAAAGGCAATCTTCCATAGAGTTGCTCCTTCTCTATGTAGCCTGATTAGCAAATCCAGGCTTCTGTAAGGAAACCAGCCGATCAAGTTGTAGGAGCCCCAGTGCTAGGCTGTTGCACCTATTTGGCCTGTAGAATTGCTTTATCATCTTGTTTGGAGTTACTCCCTACTGCTACAGCACAAGCTAGTGTGAGTGGAGTGTCGTGACGGGAGAGGAGCCTCTGCAGTCTCCTCAGATGTGGTTGTATGATGCCATGAAAGACTCCATTTTACACAATACTGGGATGCTAAAACCAAGAAGGATCTTGAGAAAGTGCTTCCCCCAATGAGCTGACCAATTTTATCCTGTGATGCTGTAATCACAGCCCAAAATTCAGCCCTATTAGCTTAGTATCAGAGGGGTAGTAGTGTTAATTCGTATCTGCAAAAAGTAGTCCTGTGGAACTTTAAGATTTATTTGGACAAACTTTTGCATTTAATCAGACATGGCAAAGTGGATTTTTTGTCCACATGAGACAATTCCCAAATAAATCTCTTATCTTTTTGTGATGCTTATCTTGTCTTGCATGTGTTGCAGAAGCTGCAGCACGTGGAGTAAGGCAGGCGCAGGCCGAAGACCTGGACAGGGTGGATATTGAGCATGTGGAGAAAGTGCTGCCACAGCTGGTATGTCAAGTGCAGGTCAGCTTCCCTTGCTAACAAAGATGTGGGCAGAGGCATTACTCCCCTTCCTTTAGGGAGATGTTTGGCTAATTAGTAATATCCTTACACAGATGCTGGGAACCCCCAGATGTTAATGACTAGTTTGGAACTGCTTCTTACTGTTACAGGAGCTAAAATAACTGCTGTTCTCTCCTTACAGCTTCTGGATTTTTAGAGGCCTGATCAAGCAGAATGGGATGGATGTATCAGCTGCTAAGAGGAACAAGTCCTGATCTGGGAGTTAATCTGATACTGAATGTCTGGAATGGCACCCTCTGTTTAGCCACTGGTAGGGGCACTATTGGGAATTCACTATCCCTTTGCCATTTTGCTGCGGTAGCTGCTGCTTTATCACGCCGTGTCTGAGTGGGCAAACCCCCAAGAGCTGCGAAGAGCATGATGCCATTCTAAAAGGAATATTGCACACATTGATTGTTGTGGAGTAAATGCCTGTGGCAAGGCATCTTGCCCCTCATGGTCCTGAAGAGCCATTTACAGTTCAGAATGAATAACATAGCCAAGGCACTGCTACTTACTAGTGTCAAAAACAGGTGCTGCTGTGTGTGGAAAGAGTGAGTGGCTGGAAACTTTCCTCTAGCTGTGGGCTCTCATCATCTCAGCAGGTTGCTATGGCAGGGGTTTAAAGTCCAATTCCATGGCTGTCTGAGCAGTTCATCAGGCACTCAGCTGAAGGACTGTGCCAACAGCAGGTACCTGATCTTTATTTTATAAATAAACAGTGCCTTCCCCCAATACTTTCCAGCATTCCTCCAGGGCTGTGACATCAAAGAGTGCTTAGAACCTTTTAACTGTTTGATATTCTTCTCAGAAGCTGCTTCTCTCTGCTATAAATTTGTTCTCACAAAGAAACATCAATAAATCAAAACTGAGTCTCCCTGGCTTAGGCTTTTCACTGCAATTAATCATAGAAAGTCAAGTTGCTTCAAAGACTTGCTCAGCTTCCCCCACCCTTTTCTTTAAATCTTCACAGGACGAAAGGAAAACTCTTAAAAAGGGACAGAATAACAAACAGCATGTGTGAGAATCCCACATCATGGGACAGCCTGTCCCCTTTGCCAGCAGGGGGGGAGGGGAAGCCATGAAATAAGAAACCTTACATATGTAGGCAGGACTAACACTGCTGAACCTGGCTTTGTTGCTGCTGCTGCAGAAGCAGCTGACACCAGCACATACAAGAACTTGCTTTCTATCTGCTTATTGTCTAGTTGTAGAATCCTTAGTAAAAGTGGTAGAGATTTCCTGACTGCCATGGATGGCAGGCAAGGAGTGGATAGGCCACTAGCTATGACCACTTGTAATATGATGCAGGACGCTTTAGTAGCCTTGTCTGTATGTTGAGCAGGGTCTGCAGATGAGTTCTACAAGTACCAGGCCCTTTGAGACTGAGGTGATTACTAGTGGATATCAGATGATTATCTAACCATATACTTAAGTAACTGCATTGTGACTGCCCTGCAGGAAAGCTTGTGGTTGTCCCTAGGTAAGCCTTTATCAGGCCCTAATTGTGCTTTTCCAGAGAGTGCTTGTCTTACTCCTTCCATGGAAATAACATTTTAAGGATCCATCAAGGTTGCCTGCTAGCTTCCATAAGTCAACTTCCTTGTGTGAAAAAATTTAAAAAAAAGCCTGCAGTACCTTAGAAACTAAAAAAAAAAAATGTAGAGGGTGTTTTTTGCTAGTCTCTAAGGTGCTGCAGGACTACTCATTGGTTTTTTTAGATGTTTTCAGTTACAGACCAGTAGGCTACCCCTTTGATTTCTTGTGTGAAACAGGCAAAACTAGCTGCAGGGCAGAAGTGGTTGGTGGTCGGGCGGGTAACTGGTAGGGCCAATCTTTAATAGATTGAGGACTGGTTTGTTTACCAACTGTTGAAGCCTTTCACCATCCCACAGACTCAGCACAGTTTGCCCAGGATGTATCGTCTAGACAGACAAGCTTGGGCAGAGAAGAATTGGCTGAATGAGGTAATGTGCATAATTAGCAGTAAGAAGGCTGGTTCCTGTGACCCTGAGGCTGAATGCCACTTGCTTCCCAGTGGCACAGCCCATTAAACTGTGACTGGAGGAGCAAGAGCAATCTTGATTTTAAAATTATTAGAATTCACTGTGGGAATCCAGTTAAATGCACCAGTGCTGCCTTGGCTGTTGCTCACTTACAATTAACAGAAACAGTGCCAAGACTTTGGTGTCCCTGAACTTGGTTAAGCAGCAGTTAAATATCCTCTCTAAAGCACCTGAATCACACCCCACATTAGGCTAACAGCTAGACTGTCACCACACTCAGTTACTAATTGAGACGCTACCCCACAACCAGCTCATTATTGCTGGCCGAAGGGACAATGGTGAAAATGCTTAAGATTTTAATAGCAATATATAGGACACTAATATAGAGCAAATGCCTTATCAGTGCACTTTCTAACTAGCAGTAAGGCATAGCTCAGGGCATTGCTATTGCTTGGAAGCCAAATATTTGATCGCAGCTTTAGAAAGGAGAATCAGTGAAATCAAAAGCGACCAGTGGTGATACACACTTTTATTATCCACTCTACTGGTGGATGGGTCAAGCAGCATCAGCTCATACATACTACCCGTGCAGAAATAGCATCAGCTACCTCCCGTCCCACAGCTGAAGCTCTATCCATCAGCCTCTCTAAGAACCCACAGTATATTGATTAAGATGGACTCTTTGAAAGGGAGATGGGAAAGAGCAACCCCTTGCCCTCATTACAATCCCAGATTAAGCAGCAAAACAAATAGCTTTAGGATAGGATGCCATTGGAAGGAAACTCACCAGGTACCCGGACAGAAAGATAGATTCTTATTAAACTCTTCCATCCCAGGGTTAGTCGTAAAGTACCAATTTTAGAATTAAGATGATTGGTTGAATCCTTTTCATTGCTGTGGAATCTTGCTGCAGTTTATCTCCCTTTTGCAACCCCTCACATACCTGGCTGAATGGTGGTTTTCTGAGAACTTTTACTTTTTTTAAAGCAGAAAATAAACAGTTCCTCAGACTGCAGCATATAGCCCCTGTCTGTTCGGTAAGAAATCAGTCTTCTCTTCCTTAAAGCCTGTTTGTTGCTCCCTCAGCTTTGAGTCTCCTTTTTCCTCTTCTACCTTTCTTTCATTGCTCCCTCTGATGTTCTTCAAAGCATTTGGGAGCATGTGGAAGTAATTAGACCTGAAGGGAACTGTTGGCCCGTCTGAGAGACAATGACAAGTGCCAGCAACTCTGGGCGCCCCTTTCAGCCACTTTGAAGTTCATTCAGATGGTACTAAACTCAATTTTGCTTTGGTGAAGGGGGAAAAAAAAGGGGGGGGGCACAATTGTCAGGCCCAGTGAATAGGGAGCAGGTTTCTGCAAATTGATAAACACATTATCAAAGAGACCGACAAAAAGGCCTCCTATGGCCACTCCGCTTTATTACATCTACAAATTGTGCAGACACACACAGTTCAAGGAAAAAGCAGAAACCAAATGGTGAGAATTATTACCATCTCACAGTAACTGACCTACTGCAATATGAAAAATCTTCAAATAAAATTACAGCAGCCTGGACATTGTGGCACTACAGACCTCATTTCTATTGTAGGCACATTTCTAAACCTTAACTCACATCTCAACTCTGCAACCCCTCACAGTCCTCAGACCACAAACACACAGCACTTCCACTGCAAGCAACATCAAAGCTAAAGAAATCAGCAGATGGAGTGACCTTTCATTAGAATTTTGTTCCCATTAGAGGAGTAATTGTTAATTGTGTGTCACTGGAAATATAATGCAGAGCTCAGTCCACAGGCATAGTCCAAGGGCATATGCTATTAATAGATACCTGCATTTTTCATGAACAAAACTCCACCAATGAAAAACAATTAGAATGAACCAGGAAGTTCCCAACAAAAGCCACTCAGTAAATTGAGAATGACCTAAAAAGCTCCTCCAGGATTGCCAGCAGCAGTAGCCACTGCTACTCTGTAGTAGGGACCAGCCCAGCTGTCTGTGTAATTGTGCAGCTGATTCCAGCACCATGGTCTGTTCCAGGCAGCAGAGCAGCCACACTGCTTCAAGTAACCACTGGAGATAGAAATCAGAAAGCTAGAGTGTCAAACACCTATTGAAGCAAAGTCAGCAGTCAAGGCTAAGAACACTCTCTGTTCCTTTCAGATTACATGCGTGCCAAATACCATTCGTTTCTCCTCCTGCCCCCACTTCTATTGCCAGGCAGATGGAATTTACAACCCAGGGAGCTTTGCTCCCAACAAGGTTGAATTTGCAACATGAAACAGCTATTCTATTTTATTTTTCTAAGAAATAAATCATGTTATTCAGCTCTTCAGGATCACCAAAGATTTATTATAAACTGTGTAGCAGTTCAAATGGAAAGAAGTGCATCTGATTCTTCTGCTTCTCAGTCCAGCCAAGTCATCTTGTACGCCCAACACCTGGGATATTTCATCTCTTCCCAGCTGCAAAAAGAACACACAAGGAGGGGCATTAGCACCTATCAGAATTCTGTTAGAGGGAGGGCAGTTTTTCCAAATCATGTTACCTCCTAGCTGAAGCCTTAAACATACTGGGTTCCCCTCCCCAACTGTACCCAGGTTGCTATATTGAGAGCATTTTAGCTCAATGCTTGGTAAGAACTGAACAGTGGAGCCTACAGTGACTTCCAGGGCCATACTGCTCTCCACTCCTGCAGTGATGGGAAGGCTGTGAGCAGCCAAGCAGATCTCTTGCAGGCAAGACAGGTAGTTAGCATCTTTGCTTCTTGCACTACAGACTTTAACCACATAGTCCCTACAGGAAGCAAAAGGTTCTTTAGCCAGCATGGGTATCCATCATGCACATTGCTTCTGCAGATTCCCATGCTCCCTGCATCAGAATCCCAGAGCCAATCTAAAGCAGTTAAGCCACATGGGGCAAGTATACTAAACCAGCATGAGTGGGATATACAGGACCTCAGAGAAGATGACAGGGAAAGGGCTGAATGGAAGGTTTGAGATCCCCAAAAATGTAAGTTAATGGGGGTCCTTGAGTTGCTCAAGTTTGAGAGATGCTGACTAAACCATGGATTTGATATTTCCAGTGTCACTTGATGCTGTACTTTAAGCTTCCTGGAGCACTTGCCGGAATCAACTGGTTTACACTATAATTTTAAAAGCTATGACCAGATCTGTCAGAGATTTTTAGCTCTGCTTTGGAATTTTAAGTTTGTTTCCCGGAAGTGGGAGAAGGGAACGAGATTGTCTACAAAGTGACAAAAATGTTATATGTTTTTTCTGAATACTAATGGCCCATTCGGTGTGTGCATAATGCAAGGACCTCTCTTCCACTTCACATCCCAGATCTAACCTATCATTGAGACAAATTGATACTGTGATTTTTTGATAGAAACTCAGTTGTAATCTTAATTATGGAGCGATTGCCACTGTTCCACAGCAATACGCACTAATAATGAAGCATTAATGATTGAAATTTAGTAAGAGTACACAATCCAGGCAAATGCAGTGGTTCTGAGATCGATGGCACCTAGATGGAAACAACCACAATAGCTTTTGTCCAAGTCCAGGACCTTTCCTTATCACAACCGGGATATCAGATCCACATGTTTATCAATAAAACTGAATAGTTTTGAGATCACAAGTCACAGCCCTTGACTCTGCAGTGAGCTCTGCAGAGGCAGATTTCACAGAGCAGGGAGGGAAACTTTCCCTCATCCCAGATACCTGGCAGCTTCAGCCACTTTGGTATTTTTTCAGGGGGACGTCTCACTGGCTGTGAAGCTTCAGAGACTTTTGCAGGTTCTGGGTGCTCATCTGTCTCCTCTGGCCCAGCTGGGAGTTCAACAGCTGTTTCTGAAGGTGGGGAAGCAGAAGGGACTAGCAATTTGGACAAGACTCTGAAAAGAGAAACAAGAAAGCACAATGAAGGGAAGATTTTCACACTGGTGTTCACACCCCTCAGCATACAATCCCATCCCAGTAATTCCTCATGCCCAGGCAGTGGAAGATTAATCTTCACCCCAGAAGCAAAGGCTTCAGGACACATATCAATCTGTAAACAAAAGATCCTCCAGCTCCTGCTAGATTTAGTAACAGGCATCTACCCCCATTTCAATAGGGTTTACTAAGCTGCAAAGTCATAAATGAGCCTGTGGTGCCTGTAGGTTCTGCCCCCTGTCCTCCGGGAGCTGTGCTAATTCTACCCTTCCCACACATGCCTGCTCACAGCGCTTACCTAGCTACTAGCAAATCAGCTGTGGAAGGGGCCACTGTAGACTCCAGTAGTTCTGATCTCAAATAACAATCTGTAAAACAAACCCAAATACATTTGTTAGAGAGTAACATCAGGCAACCTACAAACACTGTTATTACAGGGCCTAAGAACCATGTAGGTCCAGGAAATTCTTCTTCATGTGTCTTTATAAATTTTACCCTTTTCCCAATATGACAGCCAATATTGTTAGCTAATGGGTGGCAGTGACCCTCAAGCCATGCTGATTCCTGCTGAACCTTAATGTTCTGATTATTCTTTGCCATTTCTAATCCATCCTTCAAACCGTGTGATTTTCAGGTACTTGATCTCTGCAGCTCAGAGGTTATAGTCGCTGGACTCCCTTTACACCTCTGTTAACAGCACCACAAATATGCCCAAAAATCAGAGACAGCCCATCTCTACAGGAAGCCACAATAGATTGGTCTCTGTAGTGCAATTTTTAGTTTTTTTCTTTTTTACTTTTAAAGCAATGGGATTTCCACATTTCCCTTCAGAGACCACCACTCCAGGTTTGTCTAGTGTGCCTTTTCCATATCCTAATAAATCACATAAGAAAGGCTTCTTGATTTACATGTACAATTACATTAGTTAACTTATATTACCTGGCAATCAATTTAAGATGAAACAGAACTAAGCTAGTCTAGATGAGGCCTTAGTGATTCACAGTGGAGGCAGAAGCAGCTACAATGCACAATTCACATAAACCTAATCCCTTCTCTTACCAATATCCCTTTTGGGAAGTTCTCTCTATGCTGAAACTGCTGACAAAGGAGCTAATTAATGCTAATTTTGTGGAATTGTTTGCTAGGAATAGCAGAGAGCCACCGCTCCCCCACTCAATTTCACTCACTGATGGAGATTAATGATTTATACTAATTTTGACCTTAGACTGAACACAAATAGTACTACCGATACAAGGCTCCATATCTCCCACACACAAATCTCTGAGCCATCTAACTTTCCTATCCTTCATTTCAGCTTCTCCACTCCTAGCTTTGCTTGGGTTCTCTTACTGGAGCAATTCTGGAGCCAGGGACACAGTTCATCTGGTAAAACACTGCAGCTGTGGAGCCAGCTGAAGAAGAAATGGAGATAACTCACCTCTGTGCTTCTCAGATCCAAAGTGAATGACAGAAGCTGGGAAGAGGTTAGCCTGCAGCAAAGGGAAAAGAGATGGATGAGAAGGGGACAGGGCAAGCTGCAGAGTTGTCTCAGCCAGCCAGCCAACCTCAGATATTACATACACTTCTTCAAGGCAGCCCAATCTCTTCTCCAATCCAGGGCAAAAGCAGCCATGAAAACGCATTTGCTCATCAACCCTCTCTACCCCCAAAGCACCAATCCCTAATGGGCAGCAAAGTCCCTTAAAATAAAAGCAACCGTATGAGTGGCAGGAGGGCTGAAACGGAGCATGACAGCAGCTTGGAATCTTCCTTGCCAGATATGTTTTGACTATCTTCTGGAGCCCAGTTTAAAGCAACAGCAAATGCAGGCAGGATAGGCAAGCCCATGTGCAGTGTATAGGCTATCATATTCTACACAGACATATTGGGAGAGCCTAGGTAGCGTTCTGCGACAGCCCCTGGAATCTGCTACTCTTCATTCTGAGAGTTCCTGACTCCCTGTGGGAACCAGTCTTGCCAAGAGCCATGCTGCATCCCAGTTTGTACTGTCCCATTGGCACAGAGAGAATAACTTCCCTGTGGGCATCACACCCCACCATTTTCCTCCCGCTCTGCATTACCAGGGCCAACACCACACTTCTTTCCCCTTCTGATGAACACTAGGACATCTCTGGCTTTAGACTCTAGTTTCACAGTTGCTAACAATTGCCCCTTTCTTCTTCTGGAAAAGGGCTCAAATGCTGTTCAGTTCCCTGCTTTGGGCATGCTGTTCTGGTACTGCCTGCCAGAAGGGGCAGGGGATCCATGCTGCATTAATGCAAATCAAAGACGTTGTTCTACAGTTTGCCCCAGAGATCAGCTCCTATGAAACTGAGGCACTGATCTGCCTTGGCGTTGGGAACAATGCTGTGACAGTTCCATCACAGTGCACCCCACTCCTAACAGTCACTTGTCCCTTGCTATTCTAGTCCTGCTCCACAAGCTAGGCCTACAACCCTCCACCTTGCTGTGCTGGGCTTGTATCTCATTTGGAGAAGCTGCCAATCATACCAGAAAATGCTCAGGGCATAGTGAATTTTACCTACAGGTGTTGTGTAAACATTGGCTTTTTTTTTTAAACAATAGTTGGGTGTGATGTGGAAACACTGCATCCAGGTCAAGTTGTGGGGTGCAAGTGATCACAGTACTATCCTATTACTAGCTACAAGACAGACAAGGAACAGTGTTTTCAGATACATAGATACTAAGGCCAGAAGGTAACTGACTTATCTAGTCTGACATGCTGTATAACACAGGCCAGAGAATTTCACTGTTTCCACAACAGTGAACCAAATAATTTGTCTGACTAAAACGTATTGGCCAAAAAGTTATCCCATCTTCATCTGAAGACTGCAAGAGAAGGAAAGTCCACCACTTCCCTTGGTAGCTTGTTCCACTGGTTAATCATTCACTGTTGAAAGGCTATCAAGTATCAGAGGGGTAGCCGTGTTAGTCTGAATCTGCAAAAGCGGTGAGGAGTCCTGTGGCACCTTATAGACTAACCGAAGTGTTGGAGCATAAGCTTTCGTGGGCAAAGACCCACTTCATCAGATGCATGTGTTGAAAGGCTGTATCTTATTTCTAATTTTGTCTGGCTTCAGCTTCCAGCCCTTGTTCTATCTTTCTTCAGCACAGGAACGAAGAGCTCTTTAGTAACCAATATTTTCTCCCTAACAAGATCTTACAGCAGTGGTCTACAATCTTTTTACACCCAAGATCACTTTTTAAGTCTCAGAACAGGCAAAGATCTA
>JANRFK010002204.1:434671-452553 GCA_030068395.1 Apalone spinifera | reverse complement strand
CATTTGGTCCAGTCTAGACAGGCCATATGTTGGAAAAACCTCTTCCTACAGAAGGATCGAAAAAAGCGGCAGTGTAGAGTGTACAAGGGCTGGGGATAGCAAGTGACGGAGAGGAGAAAAGAGAGGGTGGGGCTTCAAGGAAGGGGTGGGGTCTTGGAGGAAGGATCTTGGCTTGTTCTGACATTTAAAAAGTGATCTTGGCTGTAAAGTTTCAAGACCACTGGACTAAGGCGTTCACAGCATCTTTGCTGGACCATATCTTCACCAGGTTGGATTCCTGCTACAGAGTGGGCACAAAGCTCTCACCAATGTATGTGCTGATTTCTGGTTGCTAGTGTTTTACACCCTGAAAAAGAGCTGAAGATTGTGGGGGACAGTCAGATGAACATGAGCTTCCAGTGCAATGCTGTGGCCAAAAAAGCTATGCAATCCTGGGATGCATCAACAGGGGAATCTTAAGTAGGGATCGAGAGGTTATTTTACCTCTGAATTTGGCACTGGTGTGACCACTGCTGGAATCAGTTGTAAAATCTTGGTGCCCACAATTCAAGAATGAGGCAGCTAAATTGGAAAGGATTCCCAAAAGAGTCACAAGAATGACTGAAGAATTAGCACTTAAATACTTTAACTTTGCTAATCACTAAAACCTGTGGATTGAATAGAGCCATTGGATTTAGGACATATTACAACACTCACTCAGGGTACTGTTCATTTAAAGTCATGGACAGATCACAGGCAATAAACAAAAGTTCACAGGCCCATGACCTGTCCATGCCTTTTACTACAAAACCCGACCACATCTTACTGTTTCTGGAGGGAGCCCCGGGGCCTGCTCAGAGGGAAGAGCCCCACTGCTGCCCTCACATTCCCCAGGGCCAGCCACATAAGGCCTCTACCTGGAGCCTCCCCAGCAGTAGCCGGTACAAATGGCTCCAGGACCACCCAAACAGCTGCCCCAGGGCTAGCTGCTGCTGGGGATCCCTGAGCAATGCAAGAGACACAGACTTAAGTGCCAGTGTAGACAGCGGAGAGCTTCCTCCTCTCTGCTTGGAGCACCTTCCCCAGAAGTGCTGACGCTGCATTTCTAGGCCATGTCTACACCAAAGGAGACCATGAGCTGGTGCTCCTTAGGGCAGCACCATGGGAAGATACTGGCCGGCTTGGGGTAGGGCTCTGGACCTTGCCAGAATCCTGGTTGAGCAGCCACAGTGCATCCAGGCTCCAGCCCTGAGGATCTGGTGGCTGGGTAGAGCGGTGGCCGCACTTCCTGTCCCAAACTCCCTCAACACCATGGGAGGACTTGGGGGTGCAGGAAGAGCTATGGGATGCTGGCTCTGGAAGGGGGCTCAGGGCTGGGGATCCTGAAGGAGATGAGAGATGCAAGCTCTGGAAGGGAGTTTGGGTGCAGGAGGGGCAGAGCGTGGGGCTTGGGGTGCAGACTCCAGAAGGTGGCTGAGGTGCAGCCTCCCTTTGGGCAGCTCCAGGCTGGTAGTGCACTGAAGCTAAGGGAGGCTTCCTGTTTGCCCAGGCCACGCCCCACTCCTGGAAGTGGCCAATGCACCACTGTGTCCAGAGGGGGAGGAAGGGGGACCACATGGCTACGTGCACTGCTCCTCTGCTGGGTCCTCTCTCCTTCCACTCCCATTGGCCACAGTTCCTGACCAATCGGAGCTGCAGAGGCAGTGCTTTCAGGCAGGACCAGCTTGCCATGACCCCAGACTCCCCATCCCCGGGATGCACGGACCACTGCCAGGAGCAGCGTGGGGCTGGGGCAGGCAGGGAAATTACAGCTGACCGGGAAAGTCCCCAGAGAGCTGCAAGGGGACAGCCAAAGAGCCAGATGAAGTTTCAGGGCTGCAGGCTGCTGCCTCCTGACTTACACAAAAGGGCGGGAGTCTCCTGTCAGTGCAGGTACCCCACCTTCCTGAAAGGCAGCAGCCGAGAGATGCAGCTCTGCCGATCTAGGTTCCCAATGAAGAGGCAGCTGGAATCTAGAGCAGGGATCAAGGGGAGTCAGAATGAAGAAGGGAAGGTGCTCCTTCCCTCCCCAGCTACCAGCGCAGGGCTCACGCCAATCATGTCATTACAAATTGAATCCAAATATGGTTTCTCTTTCTGGAGCTTTCCCAGAGCTCCAAACAGAAACTCTCCCTCCAGCCACAGCAGAGTGCGGAAATTTGAGAGTGTTGGGTGGCAGCTGTAGGCAAGTGGCACCAACCAGGGAAAGCTGGAAGGAGTCATCGTCACAACGAGTGGGAAAATCTCCCAGTTCGAAGACAGGAGGAGCTTTCCATTGGCATTTCTGTTATTATTAAGATGCATGAAGTGGCTCTGAAGAAAGAGACACTAGGTCCGGCGCAGCCTGTCCCATGCCTGCCTGGGCTGGGCTCCAAGCACACCAGCCCATTTCTGCAAACGCCCGGTGGAGAGAGCAAGGGCAACACGGACACAGACACACCCAGGCAGCATTGCTGGGTCCAGCACTGAGCAGTCAAACCTGTCAAAAGGCCCAGGGACTCGAAGGCAGGCAAGCACACGTGAAACATTCCTGAGCTGGGGATCCTGGGCAAACGCATGTGACAAGGGACGAGCTCAGCCAGTAGCAAATCTTGTAGCACCCAGGCTAATCGCAGCTTCTGATGAAGGGGATCAGCAGGCTCAAGGCCCAGGAAGGAGTAAGGCTGTAGGTGCTCATACTATTTGTCTCCACACGTTTTCAGTAGCCTGTCAACAGCTGCACTTGTGTCTGCTCCACATGGCCTGGCCAGGAAGGTGTGGAATTTGGAAAGCTCTATTATAAACAACTTCAGAGACGCTCTAATCCCTGCCTAACTCAATACGTCGCCAGAAAGGCGCGCTCTCATACACACTCTGGAAGCAAAATCTCTCGGTAAATCCTGCCTTACTCCTAACCTTACCACTGATCTTTGACAGATCACTCTACAAACAACCATGCTCCAGTCCTGAAGGGAAACCAGCAAAGTTAATGGTACAGCCATTTCACCTAGTGTCTCTGGTGGCTCTTAACTCCACAGGCAGCGCTGGACTGAGACTTCGTTAGACCATGTCACCTGGCAAGTGCAAAAGTCTCCCTGAATTCCAGCCTGCTGGAAAATTCACAACAAGGGAAGTGGATCCTCCATAACACTCAAGTCTGCCTAAATCAACCTCCGCTAGCTCCGAAATCAACACTAAACCAAGAGAGACCTCCAGCATCAGACCAGTAGTTCCTCTGTGTCTGGCCTTCTATCTATTATAGTGGCAGAAAAGAACAATCATTTATCCTATGCAGGTTCCCATCTTCTGTCTCAAAGGTCCCAGTAACTCGCCTCTTGCATCTCTTCAAAGGAAGGTTATCTAGAATCTCTGCCTCACACCCAACGAACAATCTAGGCTAGCGAGTGGCCTCCATCTCAGTGGACTGCAAGATTGTTGTAACCAAGATGGTCTCCTGAGACGGAGTCGTTTTCTCACTGCACTTGCGTACCTAGAATTTGCGGGTGGTGACAACTGAACTGCAGCAGCACTTTGATTGGATGCAGAGGGTCACATGGCTCTCATAGTCCCTGTTGTGTGCATTCTTCACACACCTCACTTGAAATGCCCTTGCCGTACGTGCGTGTCACTTTCATAACACGGTAGGAAAAAAACAACATGGATGGAAACCAGTGGAATCTGGCAGCCCTGCGTGTGGGTAACAAAATGTCTTGCTGCACACAGGACTGCTCGGTGAGGAGCTTATGCTTTGAAAACCTGAATCCACTGGCCATAGCTGGGCACAAATCTACACAGGTTATATCATCACCCAGCCTCCCTTTAAAACGAGTCCCGTGACTGACAAAACGGTGAACAGGGAAGCAAGTTGGACGGAGAGAGAAGTCGTACTTACCTGGAAGAGGGTTTCAGTTTCATTACTCAGGATAGTTCTGGGAGGTGCAACAACTGAGGGTAAAGAACAAATTACAATCAGGAGAGCTGGTTAGGGGGGAGGGGACCTGGCCCACACGGGCCTGAGCCCCGAGTCCAGGCAAGAGAACAACACAGCTACAAAAGTTAGTCTGGTTACAACCCCTCTGTAGTCCCAAGTCACATATCTGGGCCAAATCCCAGCACGTCATCCCAGGGGATGGAGGGGAAGGGGTGAGGGGTCTCCCCCCCAGCACTGTACAAGGCCAACACTCCAGGGAAAAGGAATGGATACTTGAAGCCACTGATAAAATGGTACTCACACAGGTAAAATGGCAGCTCTGCATCTGCCAGGTGGCTTCTCACAAAGTCTCTCAAAACGCCAACTGTTAAGTGAAGGAGAAGAGATGGTTTGCAGGGTGAGGGACACAGTCCTTAGCTCACATGAGCCCCCATTGCAGCTCATAGGCTGGGCATAGGACACCGCCTGAGTAGCTCAGGGACACCTCTGGCTGGAAAGAGGAAGCCAACCCCTTGGTAGCAGGACAGGATCCAAGAAAAGCAGATGGGGTAAATCAGTGCATCTGCCCTTGCTTCCAACCAAAATCCCCCTCCCCCAGTCCTTCTTTTAGGCCATTAAATCCCTTGGTTTTCCAAGAACAGCTAGTCATGATGGAGAGTGTCATTTGCCTTGGTCTTGTGTAGCTCCTCTCTCGTCAGATCCAAGCACTACCCATCGGCAGGGGCTCCCTGGCCCTCCATTTCAGATCAGTGATGGAGGAGCGATCCGGGTTCTCTCACGCACCCAAAGAGCCTTTCTTTTACTGCCACAGGCTCACAGGAGGTAGGATCACTCATTTACATGGGAAATACAGCTGTAGCTGTGACGGATTGACAATACCCTGATTAACTTGACTGAACTAACGTGAAACTTAATTGATGTGGGGTTACCACCCCTGGGATACATTGCACTGGAAATGGAATATGCAAATGTTTATGTACAACCGTGATACTGGACAAAACTTCATTAGGAGGAAAACAAGATTAATGCAATCTCTGAGAGGTATGTGGAAGTTCAAAGGTCTTTTGGGATCCATGTGTGTGAAGCGGATTTCCTAGGAAATACCTTGAGGTGAAGGAAATGCAAATTCTCCCCTCCAAAGACAACCTTTTAAAGATATGCCCTGGGAAGTGAGATTCACTGTATACTAATTACCTCCTCCTGGAAACACTAGATCAAAGACCCCTGATCGGTATCAACTAATCCTGAGCATGCTTGTTCTGAGCTGAAGCAGTGATGAACTTGTAACCACAACAGAACCCCTAAGGCAGGGTGTTGAAAGCCTGTTGTGGCCAGAGTGGATACTAGAGCTGGAATGAACTCTGGTAAGCTGTGAGCATGTGTGTAGGCTCTTTTACTGTATTTCATGTTGTCTCAGTAACCCGTTTTACCTCACAACAAAAGCAGTTTTGTTTAGGAGCTGGGGTAACTTAGGTCTGCAGCAGTCACCCTATTGTGAGTCTCTGGTAAGAAGGGACATACCCTGGGTATGTAAGGAACCTTGGTCTCCACCCAAGAAAGGCAACAGCTGCGGAGCCGGAGGCCTCAGATTGGGTAACCTCGCTGGACCCCAGCATAACAATGTCTCGTGTGCTTACAGACCCCACTTGCTAAAGGAAACATCTTTAGCTGAACTAGGGATGTTCAATTGTGGGTAATTGACTAATTGAATTGTCGATGTATTTTGCATCGCCTATTCAATAGGACGTCTCCGCTTTTGAAGTGTAGCAACAGCCCATGGGAGTCCCCAGCAGATCCTGGGCTCCTTGCAGCACTGCCGCTTTGAAGTGCCACGGGAACCCAGCATCAGGCTCCGCCCAGCGTTTCAAAGCAGCAGCGCCGTGTCAAGCCCAGCTGATCCCAGGCTCCACATGGCGCTGCTGCTTTTCAAAGGGCAGTGCCGTGAGGTGCCCAGGGTCCAGCCCCTAGGCTCCAAGCAGCGCTGCTGCTTTGAAGTACTCCCTTCTTCCCTCCCCACTCCCCAGCTCCCTCTTTCTGACAGGGGGAGCAACTAGTCGACAAGCTTATCAGATAGTCAACTAGTCCTTAACATCCCTGAGCTGGACACATGACTGAAGTTGCAGCTGCACCTACACCTAGACTGGGTCTCTTTGGAGCCTTTACTTATTCCTTTGGTTATGCTACATGGAATCAAGTGGTTCCCAAGGTAACCCTTCCATTACTAACTCTTCTACCCATCCCATCCCCAATGCCTGGAAACCGGGTGGACACAGTCCACACAAGACCTGACAAATGGGAGCTTTGCCAGATAGCCAGGAAACCTGAGTTTGCAGAGAGGAACAGAGACCAGCACGTGCCTCAGACTCTGGTCACCAATTCTCCTAGCTAATGAGACAGCAGGTGTTTTCTGGGGAAACATCAAGTAGTCTAACTGGCAATGTCATGTGACTCATCCAAAGGTGAAGGAGGAGCTCCCCTAACGAACTCCCTGCAAGATGCTCTAACCTCCCCCTTCTGACTGAGCTGAAGACACCTGCTTTTTCGTTTTTGTCTGTGGAAGCTTTAGCCCTTCTTTATGCAACTCACTGAAGCAACACAACCAGACAGCACTAGCTCCTTTTAGAATCATAGGGTCGCAAGACTGGAAGGGACCTCGAGATGCCATCTAGTCCAGTGGCTCTTGACAGGGGGTACACATGGCTCTTCCAGGAGGAGCATCAACTCATCTAGCTAGTGGTGTAATTTAACAGGTACACGAAAAGCAGTAGCAAAGTCAGTTCAAATGGACATTTCATACGACTTGTATGTACTGGTCTATCCGCTATACAATGAAATGTAAGTACAGTAAAACCTGTGCTATCCGGCACTTAACTAGCCAGAAAACTTGAGAAACCAGCAAATTTCTGAGCCAGGAAAAAACTGGTTTAAAAAAAAATGGCGCTTTAAGCTGGGCCACTCCTCAGACACTCCCCCACACCTCTGGCAGATGTGTGCAGCACAAACCTGGGGGAGGGGCAAATGGCTGCCTGATGCTAGGCCGCATCCCGCCCACCCCCCGCAGCTTATGGCCGCCTGCCCCCGTTCTCCGCCCCGCGCCTCCTGCCCGGCAGCCCAGCCACCCCCACCCTGGTAGGCTTCCCCCGCCCAAAGCTCCTCCTAGCAGGCCACATCCCAGCCCTCGCACAGCTCCCACAGGCCCCGCACAGCTCCTCCCTCCCCCCCGATACCCAGAATTTTTTGAAAACCAGAATGACCTAATTCCCTATTCCGGGCATGCCAGATAACAGGTTTTACTGCACAATATGTGTATTCCAACTGATTGATAATCATATGGTAAAAAGGAGAAAGTGAGCATTTTTCACTAATGTGTGCTGTGACATTTTTGTATTTTTATGTTTAATTTTGGAAGCAAGTAGTTTAAGGTAAAATTTGGGGTACACTCTCCAGACTAAAACTCAATCTTTTCAATCTTGCCTCATAGGCCATGTTTTCTAGACCTTTAATCATTTCTGTTGCTCTTCTTTGAACTGTCTCCAATTTGTTCACATCTTTCCTGAAACGTGGCGCCCACAATTGGACACAATATTTCAGGAGAGGCCTAATTAGCATGTTGTAGCACGTCTTGCTTACAACATTCCTGCTAATACATCTCAGAGTGTTTGCTTTTTTTTGCTGACTCACTGAACTTGTGATCCACTATGCACCCCAGAACCCTGTAATTTCTAATTTTGTACATGTGCAAATGATCATTCCTTCCTCAAGTACTTTTTCCTTTCTGAACACCATCCTATTTTCTTCAGACCATTTCTCTAGTTTGTCCAGTTCATTTTGAATTTTAACCCTATTCGCCAAAGCACTTGCAACCCCTCCCAGCGTGAGATCCTCCACAAATGCATAAGTATACGCTCTAGGCTATTATTTCAGTCACAGACAAAGACATTCAACAGGACCTTACTCAGAACTTATCGGTACAGGACCCCACTTGATATCCCTTTCCAACGTAGGCTGGAACTGAACTATCTCTGAGAGGTTTCCAATCAGTTCTGCACCCACTTTTCAAAGAATACTGCAAGGTGGGTGGAGATGTCACAATGCAACTAAATACTGTGACTTCTTCAGAGCAGGGTCACTCTCCCAGCAGTGCAGAGATGCCCAGGCCTCCTCCTGTAACACTACTTCCCAAATGTAAGTGGCACTGCAGATTCAGTGTCATCAGTGGCACAGAACCAGGGATGCTCTTACCAGTTTCAGTGGGGCGGAAGAACCCTTGCAGAACATGACGGTCTGGAAACTGGACTCTCAGCACGACCTAGTCAGAAATAAAGCGACATTAGCTGAAACCTTCATTCTCTGAGAGTAAGAGCCCCATTCAGATAGAGGCCAGGTTACCACATAAGAGGCTCACCCGGGATTTACACTCTTCCTGAGAGACGCACCCAATACAAGAACATCACTCACTAGTATTGTGGTGGCACCTTGAGACCCAAATAGGATGGGGACTGCACATGCACACAGAAAGTGACAGCCTCTCCCCAAAGATCTTGCCATTTAATCTGGAACAAGATGCTCCAGGAGCGAGAGTCAGCAGAGATGTGCAGGGAACGGATGAGGAGAACAGAAGGACGCTCACATGGTCACAGAAATGCATCACTTAAAATGAGGATTCTTCATTTTAAATAAAGAAAGGCCATAAGAACAGCCACAGTGGCACTTCACCATGCACAAAGGATCCCACCCGCAGGCCGCATGTTGAGCCCTGTAAACCCAAACCACCCGCGGGCTGCAAACAAATTGGCCGCAGGCTGCCTGCAGCCCGTGTGCTGAGTAGCCCTGGTCTAGGAGGTCATCCAAAAAGGCTGGAACCAGGGCCTCTATAGGTGAGAGCCCCCTACCCTCTCAGAGCACGAAGCGCTTCCACTGTTTCAGGTAAGAGGTCCTTGTAGAGCGTTCACCGCTTCCCAAGGGAACTGCCTGAGCTCAATCTGAGGACGGCCGCTCCAAGGCAGCCAGCAACCGAGCTTCCATGCCGTGAGGTGCCAAAGCCTGCCCGAGTCCTGAGAGATCAGGTCCGGGGACAGAGGAAAGGCCAGGAGCTGCTCCACAGAGAACTCGAGGAGGGCCAGGAACCAAGGCTGGCGAGGCCACACTGGGGCTATTAAGATCACAGAAGCCTTGAACTCCCTGACCCTGAGGATCACCCTGTAGACCAGGAGAACCGGGGGAAGGTGAATAAAAGGCCTGTGGCCAGGGGATCACAAGCACATCCCCCAATGACCCTGGGCTGTGGCTGAAGAGGGAGCAAAGCGGTAGCACTTCCTGTTGCCCCAAGTTGCAAACAGGTCCAGGCGGGGAAGCCACCACTTGCGGAAGATGTGCAGAGCCACATCCGCCCTGGGGGACCACTTGTGCCCCTTGAAGGACCTACTGAGGTGATCCAACGCATTCTGGGCCCCAGGGAGGTAGGAGACTACGGGGTGAATGCTGCGAGTAACACAGAACTCCCAGAGGAGAAGGGCTTCCCAGCAAAGGTTACAGGCGCAAGCAACACCCTGTCTGTTGACCTAAAACATTGCTGCGGTGGTGTCCGTCAATAGCAAAACGCACCTGTTTTGGAGCTGTGGGAGGAAAACACCACGTGCGAGACAAACCGACCTCAGCTCCCTAATGTTGATGGGGAGGGAAAGGTCCATGGGAGACCACATACCTGGAGCATGTAGCTTCCCTAGGTAGGTTCCCCAACCTGTGTCAGAGGCATCCGTTAGCAGCTGAATGGTCGGGGAAGGACTGTGGAACGACCACCTGCTCGCAAAGCCACCTGCCAAGGAACCACAGTATGTCTGCGGGCACCATCACCACCATATCAATCGGCTGGAAAGCCAGGTTGTGGACTCTGCCCTAGCTTTGGCTGGCACGTCTCAGCTTGACCCTGGAGAGACGCACCACATAGGTAGGTGCATGCCGCCATGAACCCCAGCAGCCTCATACAGCACCATGCCGTGGTGGTGGGTAACGACTGCAGCCTCAGAATGGCCTCCCTTACTGCCCAAAAGCGGGCTATGGGGAAGGAGGCCCTGGCCAGAGTCACATCTAGGCAGGCCCCCACAAATCCTAGTCTCTGGGTGGGGGGTAGAGCGGATTTGACCTCGTTTAAGATGAGACCCAGCCTGAAAAAGGTCTCCCTGACGAGGGGTATGTGATTCAGGACCTGGGAAGAGTCATCCACGTACAGGGTGGCCTCGACCTTGTTTTTCACAGGAACGCGGCAACAACTGCCAAACATTTTGTCAACACCCTGGGTACCGTAGAGAGACCAAAGGGAAGGGCCAAAAACTGACAACGGTCCTGGCCCACTGTGAATCGTAGGCAGCGCTTGTGAGGAGGTGCAATCGAAATATGGAAACAGGCGTCTTTGAGGTCGAGGGCAGCGTACCAGTCTCCTGCGGCTAGGAATGGAATGATCGAGGCCAGCGTTACCATCTTGAACTTCGATGTCACCATGAAGGTGTTAAGGTCCCTCAGGTCCAGGATAGGATGAAAGCCACCCTTGGCCTTCAGGATCAAGAAATAACAGGAGAACGACCCCTGCCCCGAGGTCCAACAGGACCTCCTCCACTGCCTCCAGCCTTAGGAGATGCTGCACCTCCAGCCTCAAGAGATGCTCGTGAGAGGGGTCCCGGAAGAGGGACAGGGTAGGGGAGAGGGAGGGAGGGAGGGAGCAAACAGAATGGGATATAGTATCCACTCCACACCGTGCCGAGGACCCAATGGTCCATGATGATAAGCAACCAGGCACGCTGGAAAGGGGATAAACAGTGACGAGCCACTGACGTATGGCTGGAACGCTGTCCTCGCTCGAAGCTTCCAAGGCTCGGCCTGGGGCCCTGGAGCTTGTTCAAGGGGCCTGCCCCTCCTGTTATTGTTACGGCCCCTGCGTCTCGAGAAGTTCAGCCTGTTCCCTTGCTGGAGCGGCTCGGGAGGGAGCGTCTTTGCGGGGCTGGGGCGTAAATACCAAGGGACTTGAGGGTGACTCTAGCATCCATCAGCCCATGGAGGCTGGTGTCAGTGCACTCCGAGGACAGGCTCACCCCCTCGCCTGGCAGGTCCTGGCTGGTATTCTGGACCTCTGGTGGCATACCAGAAACCTGTAGCCAGGCTCCCCTCCACTGGACTAGGCCTGTCACCGTGGTCTGGGCCGCTGCGTCCTCGGCATGCTAAGCAGCCTGGAGTGCTGCCCGAGACACCACCTTCCCTTCTTCCAACAGGGCTTTGCCCTCCCATCTGGAGTCCTGGGGCAGCAGCTCCCTGAATTTCTCCACCACTGCCCTAGAGCTGAAGGTGTACCTGCTCAGGAGCACCTGTTGGTTGGAGATCCTGAGGAGCTGCCCCCAGGAGGCACAGGCCTTCCGGCTCAAGAGGTCCGAATGCCGGGACTCCCTACCCTTGGACGCGGGCATGGGTTGGTGCGGATTCTCATGCTCAGGGCTTGCCCCGCGCGACTCTGCACCGGCTCTTTCGGGTTGTAATCTACTCGCCATGGGCGTAAATACCGAGGGACGTGAGGGTCGCCTGCACCACAATGGGACCTGGCGGTGGGGGAGAAGAGACACTCATTTTCTGCTTGTGGAACCGAGTCCTGCTGCTCCGCCCCCTTATCTGTGGGTGGAAGAGAGAAGCAGGCATTTGCCCACCGTCTTATTCAAGGGCCACATGAGAAGGGGCCTCCCAGTTCAGAATGTCCAATGCCTGCTTGAATTGTGCCCCCAAGCTCTGTGCCAGCCTCTTGAGGAGGTCCTGGTGGGCCCGAGAGTCCTTTGCTGGCATCGATGGGGTGGCCAGGCCCAGGACCTTGTCCAAGGAGGAAAACTAGTACTCTCGCAGTCCAGTCCTCGTGCTCCTGAGGCTGCTCCGAGGCCTGAGATGGAGCCGGGTGGATTGGGAGGCCCTACTCCCTAGCCCTGGCTGATGAGGGCCTAGGGGTGTCCCTCCGGGTTGATGCTGTCTGGCTCAATGCTGACGATCAGGGCAATGGCATGGCCAAGGGCGACACCTGGGCACTCCCCTATGCTTGGGGATAGGCCCTTGGGGTCCAGAGCATCCACTTCTCTGGGTGTTTCCACCAAGCAGCCTGAGGGACTACGATGGCATGAGCGGTGCCAAGAGGTGGAGCGGCGCCCAGACCGGGAGCAGGAGGCCGAGGCCCAGGACCATGCCAACTGCGCATTCAGACTCTGACCATGCCGGTGCTGAAGATGGACTTTGTAGCAGTGCCGGGAGGAGCAGTGGACCATTGCCGCCAGTTTGCCCCAGTGCTGGATAGGCTGTGGGGGTATCAGACGCTCCGGTGCCAGAGGCTGTGCCGCTGGGATGGGAGCGCTGGAGGATGAACTGTCCCTCGACGCCCGGGAGAGCACTGCAGTCAGTGCCGCAGCCACAGCCGGTGCCAGGAGCGGCCTTGATCTGTGTGCCGGCAAATGCAGCACCGCGCTTGCCCCTGGGCCTGAGATCATTGTCAGGGACTCAGCCAGTGCCAACCTCGACGATTATCTGCCCGAATCCTTGGCGTGGGCACGGCGACCCTGGTGCACCGGGAGCGATGGCAGGCTCTAGGTCAGCTCCATTAAATCACGGGCCGCTCAAAGGTGTCCGGCATGGAGAGCCAGTCAATAAGCACGAGCTCCTTCTCTGGGCTCTGCTCCCTGGCCACGCACAGGTCCAGGAGCAGCAGGCCTGGAGGCCGGCACTGGTGCATCAGGATTGCCTGTGGTGCACCCCCAGTCAGGGCATTTCCACCTTTTCTTCTTCGAGAGCGGTGCTGGGAAGAAGGGCGTCCCGAAGCAGTCAAGGCCCAGGAGGAACTCGATGCCTCCACACCAGTGCCGGTGCATTGCACGACTCCGAGTGGCACCAGTCACGGACTCCATTGAGAGTATTCTCAAGTGAGAGTCTCTCCCCTGCTGGGTCCAGGGCTTGAAACTACGGCAAATCTTGCCATTTGCTGGGATGTGAGCCTCACCGAGATACTTAAGGCATGAATCGCGCGGGTCCCCACTGAGCATAGGCTTCGTACAGCTCACACAGGGCTTAAAGCCATGAGGCCCTGGCATGCCCTCGGGAGGGGTGCAACGGCTGAACTCCAACCCAACAGCAACAGTAACTTAGACTATGACAACAACTTAAAAACAAATAGGGAAAGCAAACTGGAGAAACAATGGGACTCAACTAGGTGCTAACTGCGAATACTGCTGGGACCCCGCTTGCAAGCAAGCGAGATAAGAACTCCAACAACCCTCACAGATGGAAAGGAACTGAGGGGGTGGAGGGCCAACATGGGGTATATATGTGCCACACTCTAGGGGGCTCCCCTGCTGGCCTGACACATACCCCTACGGGAAAACTCTCCAACAGGCTGCGCATGCGGAATGGACATGAGCAAGCACTTGAAGAACCACCCACCGCTTTGTACGTACAGTTGGGATGTTTTCCAGTGCGCATTACTTCACACAACTTCATACATCACTTTGTTGCTCAGTTACACTATTTTGTATCTCTTTGCAGTCAGCTTTGGACTTAACTATCTTGAGTAATTTTGTATTTAATGGACCCACTGTGGGTAAGCCAATTTCCCATGCACATCACCACAGATGTAAACCACATCAGACACTCAGGCCTTGACTCAACTAGGGAATGTTGTTGACGCAAATTATCCTGACGTGTTAACACTGCTGTAATTAAACCACAGTTGCACGTCCACACTATACTGTGTGTGTTGGTGAAGCATATCCACAATAGTGGTTCTTGCTTCACAGAAAGCAGTGCACTGTGGGTAGCTATCCCACTGTGCAACTGGCTGTAGGATGCTCTGTAAATAGTTTTTAATGGCTTGTGGGGTCAGTTATAGTATCACCCGATGAAGATTTTTCAATCCCATCGTTCATGGGCATCCTTCTGGATTGCCAGCTGCTCTTCAAGTCCCCTGGTACCCTGCACTCCAGCCATCTTGGTCAGAAAATGGGGATCCTGTCTTGTGTTCAGTATTGTGCTGTGCGTTACGAACACAGAGCTAGAGGAGGAATCCAGTATATGGCTATTCAGGTCAGGGATACCTTGAAGAAGCATTTTAACAGTAAGCCACCATATTGTGTATTGCTGTAATGTGTGAGCCTGTCACTTTTTGTTTGCGCCATGCTAGGAACCTCGCAATGATTGCTGCGTATGCCTGAAAAGTAAAACATTTAAATCCCTTGGTAACAGGACACTGCTGAAAATTAACACAAGCAGCAGCCCGAGGGAGTGTATGCGTTAGAGAGATGGGGAGGAGTGAGTGTGTCATCATATTGCCTCGAAGTTCAGACAGCAGCTGGAAGCAGCCAATTTTGAGGCAGAAGCTAGTGGGTATAGACAGGCAGTGCCCTCCTGTCCCCTCATCCCAGCTCAGCAAAGACCAACCAGTACATCAGGGAATGTGGGGGGCCTGTGGAGACACAGACACTGACATCTTCCTCCCACAACTTCCTGGCTCTGCACAGAACAAGTCTCCCCTCTCCCTCCATTTCCACAGCAGCCATCTGACATGTGCCCAGAAGAAGAGTTGTCCACATTTAAGTTTTGATTTGTTCTGAGCTCTCTCTCAGCTTCAGCTGCATCTGCTCACAGACCCAGGAGATCCACTCCCTCCTCAGCTGCCCAGGCAGGAGTGTGTTTGCTGCTTGGAGCTGCATGTTCAGCTGGGAAGTAGCTATAAGCAGTTACTTCCAGGATGAGCAGTTTCAAAAAGTCTTGAGGCTCTGAAAGGGAAGGGTGCCTGTCTGGGTAGCTGGCTGCAGGGCAGCGGAGTTCAAAACAGCGAGCACAGTGGTCAGGGTGGGCATTGTGTAATACCTCTCAGAGGCCAGGGATGGTGACAGAATGAACACTGTCAATGGTGACATTTTGTCCACCTTTGCCACAAAAATGTCCGTGCCTCTTGTCAAGGTGGTTTTATTTTGTGGGCAAAGCAGGGGAGTTGTGTCATCTGAAGGAGCACGGTGCTGTGCACATTTCCACTGTTTTGGGGACAAAAGCTGCCTTTTGCTGAGAAAACTATAGAGTGTAGATTAGGCTTTAGAAACCTTCCTCTACAAATACCTGTAAGAGCTTAGGACCCCAGTGACCACAGTTCAGGTCCTAAAGCTATTTAGCTACCAAATTTACACTCAGCCAGAGAGAAGGAACAAAGTTTACCTTTGGGTAACGCTCTAACTTCTCCTTCATCTGAGTGTCCCTCAAAGATTTTGTCATCAATGGAGCTTCTTCCAGACGTTTCCTGGAAGGTGAAAAGGAGACAATCTGTTAGTTCTATCAAAGATACATTTACCCTAACCAGATGAAAGGCCAAAACAGGTCAATACAGCCAACTGCTGCTCCATGTATGCCTCGCTCCCACCGCCACCCTCCATGCCAGCTGTCCTCAGATCCCAGTCCCTTCAGCATACCACCTTCTCCACCTCTCCGTCTTCACCAGCACAGCCATCCTAAAAGCCCACGACCAGATACATCCACATTCTCTCCTTCCCCATAAGGCCCCACTTTCTGTCCACAGCCACCATCACTTGGCAACACTGACAACACCTGAAGCTGCCCGTAAGATGCCATGGAAATCCTCTTTGCTTCCAGATTAATGAGATCCCCGAACATTTTTAATATCTGTCCCTGAACAGATTCCCTCTTAAGCTGTCTTCATGGATTCTCTACCCTTCCCCCTTTACGCAGAACAGGGCTCCAGAACCTCAACTTAATTTAAAAAAAAAAATCAATTTCCTTATGGTTGTGAAGGAAACATTGAGAACACAACCCAGACGGCACAGGCCAGACGGCCTGCCTTTGCAGCAGCCTGACTCCATAACCCAGACGTCAGTGAAAGCGTCTCCCTTCACCCCAACGATGGGGGTAACAACACTGAAGCCTCCGAGTGGCAATTTCACGCCGGGCTATGAACTGTTCCACGCCAGAACAGAATCACCCTGTTAAGGTGCTTGTCCCACAGTTCCCAACTGCCACTCACATCCCCAGATGCAGAGAACACAAGTGACC
The DNA here is from genome assembly GCA_030068395.1 of Apalone spinifera. NCBI lineage: Eukaryota > Metazoa > Chordata > Testudines > Trionychidae > Apalone > Apalone spinifera. Next base: position 436,556 of record JANRFK010002204.1, on the reverse strand, counting down.
CCGTCCCAGGTCTCCCCCATACCGATGATGTAGTTAATTCCATAACAATACAAAAATGCAACATTGAAACCTGGAGATAAGGGGGCAAGATAAAAGTCAGTTGATCATATGAAATCAATTCTACACTCATGCATTTATACCACATGAACTCTGTCCAACAAGTCCCCTCAAGCAGATCAGCTTCTGCCAACCAAGAGCAAGTACTTCCCAGATTAACTGATTGAACAGAGCATGGGGAGGGTGTGTACAACTGTTTGCACTTTGCTTAGGACGAGGTAATTGCATTTCCAATGCGACAACATGAGATTTCTGGGAACTAACTTCTCCCATTCTGCAAGACACAAGGAGCAGAGAGCCATGCTGAGCTCTTGCAATCTTAACCTCCTCAAACAACATTTTTTGCATGTTGGTTTTAGAGACAGTGGGGGAAAGTGAGGAGGCATGATTCAAAGACTCATGTGGCTAGAACAAAGTGCTGTTGAGAGTTTTCAAAGGCACTTTTCAGATATCAACCAGAAATACCACTAGGCCAGGCCTGGAGGAAACACGCCTGCCTCGCCCCGCCCCGCCCACACGCCACTCAGAAATGCGGTTGTGGGGCGGATTTTTCTTTAAAAACTGTGAGTTTGAAGAGGAGGGAGGAAGCTAGAGGAGCTGCTCCTGCCCCCAGAAACTGGCCAATGGGAGCTGCCTATTTCAATAACAGGCAGACATGAAGCACAAGAGGCTCCAGAGCACATGGTTGCAGCCTGTGCAGGGGTGGGGCAGGCAGGGAGGCTGATTCAGGAACTGTTGCTGGCTGGTAAATCTCCTGGCAGAGCCTACCTCTGGCATCCCAGCCCCTCCCTTCCCCAACCCTCTGCCTCCCACTTCTGCTCCCATTCCACATACCCAAATCCTCTGCCCCCCTCCTGTACCCATATCCCCTCCCAGACCAGCTCCCTCCTGCCCTAGTTCACAACCCAAATCTCCTGCACTCCCTCCTGTACCCTTATTCCCTGCCCTAGGTCACAATCCAATCCCCTCCACCCCAGTCTAGTCCTCTAAATCACAACTGCCCTTGAACCCCTTCCCTGCATGGGGCACCTTTTGGGAGGAAGGGGCGGCCACAGCGGGCCAGCTTCTTTTTCTCCCCTTTCCCCTGAATAGGCTGGCTACTGCAGGGACAGTCTCTGGCAGACTGAAGCCACATGCTGCCATCAATGCCTCCTTAACAGTTAAGGAGGCATGCGGGACCTGAGGGAAGGGGAGAATCCCTTGCAGGAGTGGGAGGGCAGAGAAGCCCTCCAACCTCTTCCCTGCAAAAACCAAACTCAGCATCACACTAAAACTCGAAATAAAAAAAATAAAAACCAACATCAAAGCACATCAAGGCGTTCTATGGCGATTTTGAGTTTTTGGGTGTGCACGAGTGGGGGGTTTTTTCCTTCTCACTTGTGTGGCCCCTGACTGATATCGCTGCAGGTTAATGGCCCGCGACCCAAAAAAGGTTCCTCACCCCTGCCTTATCACTACTCTGGCATGCCAAGGGGCCAGAAGATAACCCAGCCTCTCATGTCGGTGACCTGCATCACACAACTGGCCTTAGGGCTATGCTGGGCATTGAGAAGGGGCCATTATCACGTAGAATACCATGGAAAAAACACTAAGCCATTCTAAAACATACCAAGGCCAGCACACAAGCAGCTGTAGGATCAGAGAGTCTTCCTAGTTGGGAAAAGCAAAGACTCTGGACCAAGATTACAGAACAGAATCAAAATCACCTAAATTCCAGTCTAGTCTCTGAACCCCAACTCCATCCCTCCCTCCATTAAATGATTAAAGCAGTTACCAGTGAACATAAGAACATAAGAATGGCCGTACCGGGTCAGACCAAAGGTCCATC
>JANRFK010002204.1:399462-419289 GCA_030068395.1 Apalone spinifera | reverse complement strand
GGAGGCTTCTGGGTACATGTCTGGCTCTGTCAATCTGTCTCCTCACTTCCTCGTATGGGTATCGTAGTTGGAGTATTGTGTCCAGTTCTGGGCACCACGTTTCAAGAAAGAAGTGGAGAAATTGAAGAAGGTCCAGAGAAGAGCAACAAAAATGATTTAAGGTCTAGAGAACATGAGCTATGAGAGAAGATTGAAAGAACTGGGCTTGTTTAGTTTAGAGAAGAGAAGACAGAGGAGACATGATAGCACTTTTCAAATATCTAAAAGGGTGTTACAAGGAGGAGGGAAAATTGTTCTCCTTGGCCTCTGAGGACAGGACAAGCAGCAACAGACTTAAACTGCAGCAAGGGAGGTTTAGGTTGGACATCAGGAAAAACTTCCTACCTGTCAGGGGGATTAAACACTGGAATAAATTGCTTAGGGGGGTTGTGGAATCTCCATCACTGGAGATATTTAAGAGCAGACTGGATAGACACCTGTCAGGGATGACCTAAATCAGCCGTGCTCAACCTTTTTTTCATTCGCAATCCACAAAGGCGGGAAAATTTGTTGAGCATTTAAAAAGGCAGGAAAATTTAAAAGTGCCAGTCCACTCTCCTGCCACTGCCCCCACCCTGTCGCATGTACGTTGGGCTCCGAGCCAGGAAAAAATGCCGGCCCGGATCAAAGTGTTGCGACCCTCCAGGAAGACGGTTGCACACTGCTGATCTAGATGATGCTTGGTGTGAGGGCAGGGGACTGGAGTTGATGACCTCTCGAGGTCCCTTCCAGATTCTAGTGTTCTGTGTTACTTTTCTTGCTGTCTGAGTTGTGTCCATTTATCCTCTGGCACAGAGACTGTCTGGTTTGGCCAAAATACATGGTAGAGGGGGATTGCTGGCACTTGATGGCTTAGATCACTTTAGAAGATGTGCAGGTGGATAAGCCCCTGATGATGTGGTTGATGCAGTTGGGTCCTGAGACAGGGCTCAACAGATCATCCATGAGCGGAATAAGTTTGGTCTTGTGCACCAGTACTGAGGTCATTTGCTCTCGATCGGATGTGTGCACCATGGCATCCAACTTATTAACACGTCTTTTATGCATTTTTTGAAATGCTATGGAGAAAAGATACTAAAACAAGGGAATTAACAAGGTGCATGATTTTAAATGTTTATTTAATATTAAGTCAAATCAAAAAATGACTATTGCAAAGTTGTCAGAGCCAATTTCCTCTATTAGACCTTCCCGCAGCTGGGCTTCGTCCCCAATTACATCGGTCTCTCCTTTCAGAGAACTACGTTAATCAGTCTTTCAGATTCACATTTCTGAGCTTGTGTAGGATACATTCCCCATCGCACAAAAGGGAACGAGACAAAACTGATTCCGCTCCTGGATGGAAAACCTTAGAGGGAACTCTGTGCATGAGAGAGGGTTTTCTGCCAGTTCTGCTGGATTAAAACATGTTTGCATCCAGTAATAGCTACCAATGTAACCTGGAGTGTCCTATTTTTACATGTATTTTCTTCCCAATGGTGGGCCACACAGGACCACCTGTCCTCTCCTCCTGCTCTCATTAACATGACTGCCAGCATTCCACGCACAGGAACGGCAAGGAGATGGTGCCATTTATTAAATTAGTTCCATTAGCCCAGAAACAATTATTTTGCCACTGAGGCCCAAATGGACGTAAGCGCCCTTCTGCTTGGCTGTTGTGAGCTGGGGAGGGTGCCACGTTATTTGGAAAGCAATTTCCCCTAGATTTTGTACTCTCCTGCTCTGATGTTTGTGCCTGCAGTCAGCAGGGTAGCCTCTCTCAAGGGTTAGTGCTCTAAACAAGAAAGTAATCAGAAGAAGGGTCTGATGCATGGAGACCAATCTTACCAACAGCATTCTCCTCGTCTGTCTCCCAAGCAGCTGTTGAAGCTATTTGTACACCTCTTACCTGAAGCAATAGTGTATGCGGGGGAGGGGGTGCAGAGCATATATGTGCACTCAGCTGGAGTTAATCCTTTTTTTTAACTGATCAAATACTGCTGCTCCTCCCAACTCCTGCTTACTGCTTACCAGTTCCAGCTGCTGCCACACAGCCCCCAGCTCAGGGATGGCTCCAGCTGCCACCACAAAGCTTGAGATCCAGGGACCAGCCCCGTCTGCCACCATGTGTCCCCCAGTTCTGGACGCGGCTCCAGCCACAGTTCCAGCAACCACCACGCGACCCTGACCTCCCACCCTGCTTACTGCCACCAGCTTACCTCCCACTTCATGGAAGCAGAGTGCTGCTGCGCCGCTCTGGTGATGAGGTGGGTGGGATACAATGTTTTGTGCGCACCCACGCAAGCGCACACCCTGGAGGGAATGCTGCTGGACTGCCCAGAGAGGGCTAGATAGTGAAGACCACACATTTTCTGAGGGGGAGGGCCCAGCCTCATGCCAACAGAACTGAGTGGAAAGAGAAGGCAGGAAGGATTCTGACTTGCCTGAAACACTGAGAAACCGCCAACTCACAGAAGGGGGTGAGATCAAACTTGGAAGGGAGCATCCCAAGACAGTTACTTTTCAAAGATCAGTAACTCGCTCGTTCTCAAGAGTTAAGTGACTGTGTCACAAAATCTCTGTACTAAGCCTGTGCTCCTTCCTCTCTTGCCATGATCCCCAAAGGAAAATCAGAGGCCAGAGTCCCATTCACTAGGTGAAAATCTGAGGCATATGTAAGCAACTAAACAGGTGGGGGGAAGAAGTCCCAGGCACTGGCTTTAAGGACTAGGGCAGCTGGACTGCAGTGTTCCAAGTCCCAAGGAAGACTCAAACTCTGATCCAGGGAAGCCCTCCTTGGATCTCTGGATTAGAAACAGCAATTAGACTCGACTCAAACCCAGCTGGATTAGAAGCACATGCGACCTAGGGCCACTGGGTCAGGCAGGGACAGACTTGACAAGACTGGCCATTCTCCCAGGACTCCTTCCCAGGCTGTTGAGAGGTGACCTCAAGCTGCAAGTGGTGGCATCTTTCTATCTGCAGAGTGCTTGCTACGTTTAAAGGAGCCCAAGAGCTCCCTACGTATCTTGCTGCAAGGGTCATTTCTAATCATGCAGAAGGCAACGAAGCCTCTACAAGTAATAAGCATATTTGGGGAAGGGGAGGCAGTAAAAATCTGGCCAGTTAAATCCTCTATTTCCTTTCATAGAACTAGAGTGAGTAGTGGTAGGAAAGAGCCCTGGAGCCAAGCTGAGCTTAGCCCTGCAGAGTGTGAGAGAGGCACTTGGTTAACTGGCACTAAAAGACCAGCCCCCTTTTACACCTTTAACTCAGCTTTATTGCCTCCATTTTTCCAGAATACAACATGTTCCAAAAGGTAGTCGAATTCCTCTGTCTATTGGACAGTGCGGTTCCTAAATCCCCCCCTCTCATCACTGCTGGAACATCAGTCAAACAACCCAGAAAGCAAAAACTCCCCCGCAACACAATGTCCTCAGTGTTAGAGGCCACAAGCCCAGGGCTCAGGATCACCGGGCAGAAAATACTAAAAACTGACAAGTTCTCTCTTCTCAGAAGCCTAATCTCAGGCGAGGCAGGATGAGGAAAGCCCCTCTACCCCCCGACACCCAAAGCAAGCAAAGCTCCCTTACCTGCTCTTGCTCCTTTCTCTGCGCTTGGCTGGGCTTCGATTTCTTTGGCTTAGAAGGGCCACCGGGGCTGGACAGAGATGTTGGCAGCTTCGAAGATGGCATATCTGACACTGGAGCATCTACAGCTACGGAGGCCCCCCCCAGACGCTGGCCATCTCCAAAGAAAGGGCCCACCGGGGCAGGCACAGGATCTGAGGGAGGGGACAACTCCCCCAAGCTGGCCTGGGATTCGTTAAGCAAGTCCTGCTTGTCCGTACAATTGTTTAAAGCAAGGGCCACATCGCTGTGCGCCAAGTCCTTTGAGAACATGGTCGTATGAGGTAATGGCTTATCCACTGCTCCTTCAGCAGAGACTGGCCTCGCTGGGAGCTTGCTGAACGTGGCCACCGTGTCCACAGCCTCCTCTTGGCCAGAAGAGCCACATTTCTTCATGACAACCCTTATAGGAGACACCACAGAGAGAAGTAAAAGCAAAAATCACTGACAATGGAAGAACTGTCCCCCCACTCCCAACAAGCCCTGGACACAGGGAAGACTCGTAGGCCCCAAAACTGTAAAACCCTACAAGGTCTGATGGCCACAGAAAGTAAGTTCTCTTTACTCAGAAGTCAGTTCTCAAGAACCTGAGAATGGCCCAATCCCCCCAGATAAAATCCCCTTCCAGGAAACAGCAATATTCGTCTGTCCAGCCACCAGTGCATGGAACAGGTGGACTAGCTAGTAGATACAGAATGAGAAATCCCACATTCCAGCCAGCAAGAGGTATGGCACGCTCTATGAGTTTAGTATGCTGGAAATCCAAGGCAGGGAAGATGTGGTAGCAGGTTTTGTCCTTTCCTTAAGGGGACTTTAGCTTTCAAATGTTTGTTTCACTCAAGAGAAAAAACAGATCAGCAAAAGCCCCTTTAATCTACTCAACTGGTCAGTGCCAGCATCTGCAGCTGTTTCCCAAAGCACATCTGGGCAGCAGTTTCAGATAAACAGGCAAATACAATAATTACTGAGTGCCACTACGTGTGTCTCTTTGAACTTTTTTAATGCATCTTTTGGTACTTGAAAAAACAAATTTACCACGAAAGAGTGAAAAATTATGAGGGAAGAAGAGGAAAGTGCCCAAACAGGAAGCACACTTTGCTCTTCCCAACCTGATGATGGCATTGCCTCCAGTCAGACCAAGCGATTTCAGTGTTGTCCTCTCCAGGGCAGCTTTCCCTGCAATCTACAAGAAGAACAGGAGGCAACAACTTAGGTCATGTACTTACGACAGACACTTTGCCCAGAAACAAATGCACCGCAAGGCCAGCACTGTGCCAGCTAGAGACCAGCTCACAGGCACACCTTTTGCAGGTGCAGCCAAAGCTTCCCACCTCAACTCCATCTTCACAGTTCTTACCAAACTTACTCAAATGCTTTGTATTATTTGTGTATTTTTTTAAGTATTCTAGCCACAAAGTTAGCTAGACATACATGGTGCTCTATGAGGGAAACGAGTCCTATGGCACCTTAGGGTATGTCTACGCTAGCCCCCAGTTCGAACTAGGGAGGCTAATCATGGAATGAGGTTTAACTGGTAATTCAAAGTAAGGGGTTTATTTCGGAATCGCCCTTCTCTGCCGCGTGTAGACGCGGGCAGTTCTTCTGGGCTAGTCAATTTCCAAAATGGTGACCGCCCAGGAACATGCTAACGAAGCACGGGATAATTAAATCCCATGCTTCATTTGCAATTTCGGTTGCCCTCATTAGCCTCCGTAGTTTGAACTAGGGGGCTAGTGTAGACAAACCCTTAGAGACTAAGATTTATTAGGGCATAAGCTTTCATGAGTAAAACCCACTTCAGCAGATGAATTGGAGTGTAAGTATCAGAGATGGGGGGGGGATGTATAAAGGAAAAAGTTGCTTGTGTTAATGAGGTTAAGTAAGTCAGGGTACAAGTGGCCTTAATAGCACAAGCAACTTCTTTCTTACATATACCCCCCACCACTGTTACTTCCACGTAGGTTCATCTGAGGAAGTAGTTTACAAAAGCTTATGCCCCCCTAATAAATCTGTTAGTCTTTAAGGTGCCATAGGACTCCTCATTGTTTTTGCATATTAACACAGCTGTCCCAACTTTTCATATCTGAGGAATTCTTTTCAGAGCCAGTTCCACCCCAGAGATGGGTTTAAAGGCAACACCTTTAGACTCTGAAAACTCAGATTCCATCCATGGCCCTCTCTTCTCTAACCCACTCCTGGAATAAGGATCTGTCCACAGAGTCCAGAAGGAGATGAAGAGGACAACTGGGGAAGGAAGACTCCAAAATGTTCTCTCAAAATATTAAAACAAAAGTGTTAATGCTGAAGAGATCAAGACACGGAGAAAATAAAATATTTACTAAGTGAAACCGCTGTTGTGACTTGAGCTTTAAGAGAAGTTGGGAAAAAAAAAACCAAAAAACACAAACAGGTCACAAAGCATTTTCTGGGCTCAGAGGCCTGCCTGGCTCAGGGTTGTGTTCCAACAGGACTGTATTCCAGACACACATCAGGGTTTGGAAAAGACCAAAGCTCTTCCACTGCCCCTTCAGAAAGCTGGGAGAGGGAACATGTTCTCGGATGGAAAGTAGTGCTGGGTTTTCCTTATTTTCAGAAATAGGAAGGGGAGAGAGTTGAGAAGAATTTGCTGACTTACCTCATCTCGCATGTAAATACAGGTAGGGAAGAATTCACAGGGCTGCTCCACACACTCCCTGCAAGGAAAGGAAAAGGATATGCAGCGGCCTGTACAAGAACCCAACTTCTCTGAAACTCATGGAGTGGAACAGCACTAGGTAAGATCGGGGGCCACTTTCTACTTTCACCTGCATCAACTCCACAAGGTCAGGAAGAGCAGAATTTCTTCAAATGAAGACCCATGGAGGGTTTACAAAACAGAGAAAAGCTAATTCCCTCCTCTGGATTTTGAGAGAGAATCAGACACACTGATTTCACTGTTACTTTGGACAAGTTACTCTCCGGTCCGCCAGCTCCCCATCGTCAAACTGGCAACAGTTATTCATTTTTGCCACCTTTTGTTTATCTTAATTTTGCTTATCTATTACAATTCAGATTGCATTCACTTTGGAGTGAGGCAGAAGGAAGTCACAAATAATAGAGTAGTGATAGAAATGTAGCCGTGTTAACTAAGGAGGAAGGTGAGGCAATTGGGTCTTGGTACCAGACATACATGAACATCAGCATTATTTCATTTATTCTGGAGAGTAAGGACCTGCAGAGACCCTCAGAAAGCAGCTGCAATAGCCCAGGTGTGAGGTGAAGACATGGCTAAGAATTTTAATGAGGCAGAGAATCTACCAGCAGTGCTGCTAAGCTGGTCACAGAGTTTGCAGGCAAAGGAAATGGGAGAAATAGGGACTTCAGTCACAAAAGGAGCACAAGCTTTGCAGCTTCTTTGCTGTCCATGAGAAGATGCTGCCTTTCTTCTTTCCCAAAGAGAGAAGCATTCCTCTCTCAGGCCTGGTCTACACTTAAAATGTAGATCAATGTAACTACATCACTCAGGGGTGTGAAGCGTTCACCCCACTGAGCACTGTAACTATGCTGCCCTAACCCCCAAGGAATACACAGCTAGATTTGTGGCAAAATGTTTCCCTCATACCCGCTACCATCGTTCGGTGAAGCAGTGTTCCCACAGGGCCAGGGTTACAAAAGCAATACATCTTCAACACCACTCATGTTCAGTCTGCGTGTGCGTCACTAGCACCGGTGCCAGAAGTTTTCCCCTTACTGGAGGGCACGGTAGAAGGGGTGCTTCTGGCTCCCCCCACTCTTGGTTCCTTCTTCCTGGAAACTCCAGCAATGGTGGAGGAGGGCAGATCAGGGAAGGGATGAGAGAAACGTCTCCAAGAGCACCAGCTACAATACAAGTAACTGTCTTTTCTCCAAGTGCTTGCTCACATCCATTCCATGTCAGGGGACTCCCAAGCATTATCAACGGAGGGGTAGGAGCTGATGGACTCACTGCTCGTAGCACCACTCGGATGAATCCAGAGTGCTCTCTGGCCTGCTTGGTGAGGAGTATTGAGCAGTGACCGTGTGCACTGAAGACCATGTTGCTGCTCTACACATGTCCTGGCTGGCACATGGGCCAGGAAGGCCGCCCAAAAATGCCTGCGCTCTCGCTAAGGGGGGACGTGCAAGCTCAGAACAGGTCCTGCTGCAGGATGTTACAGATGGAAATGCTTTGAGAGGCGCCTAGGAGGCTTTTCATCGGATCCACCATTGCAACGAAGAGCTGTGACAACTTGTGGAAAGGCTCAATCTGCGCCAGGTAGAACGCCAATGCCTGGCGCACACCCATGGCATGCAAACCCCTCTCCTCACTAGAGTTACGTGGCTTGGGGCCGGACGACATGGAAGGAAGAGACCACCTTCAGAAGAAAGGCCACAGGAGATCACAGTTATACTTTGTCCTTATGAGAGAGAGGATAAGGAAGCTCTGAGGTCAGCATTTTAATTTCCAACACTAGGCTGGCCACTGAAGAAGCTATCAAGAAGGCAACCTACTAAGACAGGTGAGAGGGGGAGAAGGAGCCCAGAGGCTCAACTGGTGACTTGGTGAGCCCGGACAGGACCAGAATGAAGTTCCATCGATGGACAGGATCTTTTATGGCAGCGAACAAATGTGCAGGCCCCTCAGAAAAACACAGACATCTTGTGCAAAAACACGGCAGAACCTTGGACTGGGAGATGAAAAGCTGAGCCAGTGGCTAGATGGAACTTCACGGACACGCTCTGCTCCTCCAGTGTGAGCAGGTAATCCAGGATATCCTGGAGATCCCGTGGTGTCCAACAAGCTAGCCACTAGCCACTTGTGACTATCTGGCCAGTTGAGTGTGCCCAGTTCATTACAGTAGTAGCCACTACAGAGGCTACTGCTTCAGAACTGGTTGGACACCACGGCTGCAGATGCAACAGCTGGGGATATGTTATATTCAGACAGTCACTGGGGGAACCTAGCCCACTTTGCCAAGTCAGTCAATCTAGTGGAAGGTTTTCATAGAATGAATAGAGCTGGAAGAGACCTCAGGAGGTCATCAAGTCCAGGCCCCTGTCCAAAGCAGGACCAACCCGACTCAATCAGCCCAGCCAGGGCTTTGTCAAGCCAAGACTTAAAAACCTCTAGGGCTGGAGATTCCACCACTTCCCTAGGGAACCCATTCCAGTTTTCTATTATCCAAGAGCACCGCTTACACTTCCCCAGAGCAGGCTTGCTCTTTGTGCTTTAACCATTCAGCATCCATGCCAGGAGGTGGAGAGAAGCAAGACTGCTGCAGAAGGCAGCCATAGTGCTGAGACGGGAGGTTCTGGCAGCTGGCCAGCAGCCATCGGGATGCGGGGGGACTAATGTTAGGTACAGCAACATACTGAACAAATACCAGTGTGGCCACACTGGGGTGATTAAAATGACTCGAGCCTTGTTCCTCTTGACCTTTGACAGGACCCTGATGATCAATGGAAATGGCAGGAAAGCACAGAGCAGGTCCCCGGACCGTGACAGGAGAAATGCAGAAGAGCAAAAGCAAGGTCACTTCCTGTTCTGCCTGGTGGTGAAAGCGTCTACTTGTAGTCAGTCCCCCACCACTGGAAAAGTGACTGTGTCACTTCAGGGTGAAGTGACCACTGAGGGGAGAGCAGAAGGATCTGCTCAGTCAATCCACCAGTGCATTCCTGACCCCCAGGGAAGCAATGGGCCTCCAGGTGACCTGCATGTTGAATGCCAAACTTCCAGAGGTTCAGTGTGTTTCCACAGGAACACCACCACGCTCCCCCCATCTTTTGATATAAAACATGGAGACTGTGTTGTCTGTCTACATCTGAAGAACATGGCTCAAGAGGTGCTGCAGGAATACCCCCAATGCTAGGCCGACTGCTCCGAGTTGTTTGGCGTTTATGTACAGCGACAGCTCCTGCACAGACCATATGCCTGGAGTCCACACCTCACTGAGGTCTGTCAGTGACACCAAAGGCAGCAGCTGTCAAACGGGACTCTGGCAGGGACAGGCTCGGGATCGGTCCACCACTGTAATGCAGTCAGCACTGCAGGGGGGAACAGTGACCATGGTGTGCACCATAGCTAGCCGTTGTAGAGGCTGCACACAGAGACACAAGTCATATGAACATCCCAGCAGTCACAGGCATGTGCACGCCGTCATAATGGGAAACAGAGGCCTGTGAGGAGATCTCTTATCATGTGGAACCTTTTGTAGGGGAGAACCACTCCGATAATCTCTACGGTCCCACAGGGATTAATGTTGATTTTTCTTCCATGTTCACCATCAGGCCCAGACGTCGGCATGTGTCCAAGAGTACGACAGCTTCCTAGACTCGAGACCTGTCATTGCCCCGATCAGCCAGGCATTAAGATATGGGTAGATCAGGATATCCCAATAACTGAGTTAAGCTGGCACCACCAACATGCATTTTGTAAACATCAGTGCTGTTGCCAGGCCAAATTGGAGCACCGTAAACTCGTATTCTTTGGAGCCCACCATTAACTGGCGGAAGCACCAGTTGCCTTTAAAGATTGCAATGTGAAAGCACACATTCCTCAAGTCGAGGGCAGCACACTAGTCACTCAGATCCAGGATGCGAATGATGGAGAGAGACCATGCAGAACTTCAACGTCCAAGGTAAATGTATAGAATATGGTGTAAGCCCCTTTGGCCTTCGGAATACAGAAGTACTTGGTATAGAACCCCTTCCCTCTAAAGTTTGGGGGAACTTCTTCCACCACTCCCAGCTGCAGTAGGGTTTGCACCTTCTGCCACAGCAGACTCGTCGGAAGGGTCCCTTAAGACTGATGGAGAAGGAGGACTGGGGGGAAGGGTTAGAAACAAACTGTAGAGTATAGCCCTGTGCCATGGCATTGATGGACCAGTAGCTCAATATTACGGATGCCCAGGCCTGGAAGAAGGAGGAAAGGCAGTTTTAGAAGCAAGTACATTACTAAATTCCATTACTGAGAATGCTCTGGCCCAAGGACCAAGTCTCTTCAGTGACTGTGCTCCCATGACACACAGCTGTCCTGGAGTACGTGGAGGGTAAAAGACTCTGAGGTAGCTGTGCCACAGGCTGTTAAAGGCTTTGTATAGGAGGCTCGGAACCTTTAATTCAGTTCTCAAATGACAGTGAAGTAAGCACAGAATAAGAACGGTCAGATCAAAGTGCCATCCAGCCCAGCATTCTGTCTGCCAACAGTGGTAGGGATGTTAAGGACTAGTTGACTAGTGGCCAGGATAGTCAGCTAGTCACTCCTCTTCCCCCCTCCCCCCCCCACACACACTTGCTGCATCTAATCAGAGGCAGCAAGGGGGGGGGGAGACAGGGGTACTTCAAAGCAGCAGCATCGCACAGCTGATCCCGGCTCCACGAAGCATTGCCGCTTTGAAATGCCACAGTGGCATTTCAATGGGGCAGCACCCCAAAGCCCGGGATCAGCTGTGCAGCACTGCCCCCTTTGAAACGCCATGTGAGTCCCCAGCTGATCCCGGCTCCATACAGTGCTGCCCCTTTGAAACGCCATGGCAACATTTCAAAGCAGCAGCACCGCTCAATTGACTAATCGAATAGTTGATGCAAAAATGCCTTTTATTCCTCCTGCCTCTCTTTAGGGATGTAAGCGACTAATCGACTATCCAATAAGCAAAAGCTTACTGGATAGTCGACATCCTGGTCGACTCGTCGCTTCCTCCCCTCCCCTTGTTGCCTCTATCAGAAAGAGGAAATAAGGGGAGGGAAGTGGTGGGGGTGCTGGCTTAAAAGCCAGTTCCCCAGCTCCAGCTCCGTGGGAGGGGATGGGCGCAGTGGCAGCATTCCACCTTTGAAATGTACAAGAGTCCAAGCAAGGGCTCTTGTGCATTTCAAAGACTGAAACACTGCGTGGAGTCCAGGGTCAGCGGGTGACTCCCCACTGGCCCTGAGCTCCATACGGCATTTCAAAGGTGGAACGCGGTGCAAGTCCTTAGCAAAATTCCATCTACTATTCGATTAGTTGATTAATCTAATTTTAACATCCCTACCTCCATTACCATACAGCCCATTACAAGTCCTGCCACTTCTCCCCTCCAGGATTCAGCCTCCTCTCTCTAGTCCCACAGTCAACTCTTTCATTCAGCCCCTCATTATAGCTCTACTTAATTACCACAATAGCCTCCTCTCTGGCCTCCCAAACATCCATTTCATTTCACCTTCAGTCCCTACTAACTCCTGCCACTAAACTTATCGAGTCATGCTTCACGTTGTCCGTGTCCTCCACTTCACCAATGCTCTGTACTTCTTCCAGATGTCTGATTTTCACACAATCTTCTGCACAGCCCCCCATGCATTGTACTGTCCTCCCATGCATAGTACAGGCATTTAAGTACAGCTTAAAGACTGTGTTGAGGCACTGGTAGCTGGGACACCAGTTATAACTCCTGGGCCCTTTAAGAGGTGGCATTCTGGGATTCTACACCACTGTTGTGCCTCATACAGAAGGAACCCTCTGACATCTCTGCTGCAAGGGGAAAAGACTACCAACCCTAGAGAGGCTGGGGAAAGGACTATCCCAGTCCCTAGGAAGTAAGCTGTGGACAACCTGTGCCAAGGGGCCATAGGACTACCAAGGCCAGGGAGGAAAGCAGTGTACGATTTCTATTTTGAAACTTGTTTTATTTTGTTAACCCCCTAAAAGGACAGACTAAAATGGAGAACTGGCCAGAAGCCTAATCATTCAAATTCCCTAACTACCAGGAGAGATGGCAGCCTACCAGCTGTAGGAGGGGGAAACTGAGGCAAGAAGGACCCCATCTAAAAGACCTCGTTTGTAGTGAACAATTGAGACCTATATATATTATCTATTGTTATTCCTCTTCCCCTGACCTCTGCCTACTTGTTTGTTCTTAGATTGTGAGCTCCTTAGATCAAAGCACATTCTTTTTCTAGTGGGTACTAGTGCAAACAAACAGCAGCACAGGGTCAGAGTGACAGAATGTTCTTCACAAACATCAGAACTACAAACACTGTTTAAGTGAAAATCTACAAAAACAGATGAAGCTGACAGATGGGCAGGAGTGGAGACAGAACAGGGACAGCACCCCCTAACTCTGCTGTCAGAGGTGGGGGGTGCAGGACCACGTGCCCTAATCCAATCTCTATAGGACAGACACAAATCAAAAGATCCAAGAGATTTGTTTTTGTGTAGCTGCTGGAAGCCAGCAAGCTCCTCCTCCCGCAGCTACTAATCCATTACGTGCATTCGCTGAAGCAAGCAGACATCAAACACTGCTATTTCTTTGAAGTGCTGCTCTTCAGAAGGGGGACGCAGGCAGATTAGATTCCCTCATGTAGTAATCTGACAGGACCTGTAAACATCTTGTGCAAGGAGTGCAGCACATTGAGAGGAGCAGCAGCCTGCAATAGCTTCCAGACTTTCTTCAGACTCAATTAGCAGAGATGGACGCTGGAGACCGGAGGGAAATTCCAGTGGATTTAGAATACTTCCCCTCACGCACTGGAGGCAGCAGAGTTCTGCAGGAAAACATCTCCAAAGGGACGGTCCAAGGAAGATGCAGCAAAGCCAACAAATGGAGAACGGATTTATGGCTGTGAGGGCCCGAACAGAAATAGCCGCAAGTCAGTCAGTGACTTCAGCGAGGAGCCCCTCAGTCCAAACGCTACACGGCCAGGTCACATATGGCATCTTTGTCACGAAGAGTCCGTCCAAACAGCTGAGCTCACCTCCCAGAGGGCAGGAAGTCCCACTTGTCTGAGGGACTGACCTTAATCATTCTTAATGCTTCTGTAGCACTTTACATCTTCAAAAAGCTGTATGGACACTATTAAGTTGGTGTTACAGTAACCTACAGCAAATGAGACCACTCCATGAAACCGAGTCACACCATTTCTAGCTGAGAAAACACCAAGTGATGTTTGAGCCAGCTGTGGAGAGGTTGTTACTGCACACAGATGGATCCCCACAAGGCAGTAGCTATTTCCTCAGTTAATTGTTGTAAGGAAGTCCCCCTTTTAACAGCTTTGAGTCTCAGCTCCTTCGCCAACAGCTGAATTGTCCCCGACTCTACAGGGGTGGGTGGCAGCAAGAGGGCATGTGTACAAGCCCCCTCTTGTCTTATGATCCATTCCCTCCAATCATTTTAATCCGTTCTGACTGCACTGAGGCACAGTTAAAGACATAGGCAGTTCCCGCCATGATCAACACATGATCCAAAGAAACATTCCTTAAAAAACAAAGAAAAATCTCTCAAAAAGATAAACCTTCAGACTTTGATGGGAGGTGGGTAGAGCAATAGGCGCACTCCAAGCGCCCAGAGACAAACAAGACCTTTCCTCTTCTCCAGTGACATTAGAGGAACCAAACAGCACTCCTAGAAAGTGAACAGCGTGAGGCATGCCCAAAAAGACAAATGAGCAAATCTGTAACAAGTGACATTGCCAAGGACGATACCTACAGTATGAACAGAGGGGAGCTGAATGTTTTAGAGAAGAGGACTACAAATCCTCGTGATAATTAGGCTCAACATTCAATTGTTAATTCGTTGTCAGGCTTAAGGAAAACATTTAAAATGTGACTAACTGAAAATGGGATATCCCAAAAGATAAACTTGCTTAGGGTTAAGAGAGTTTGGCTCCACCTACCCCTGAACTATGAAAAAGCAGGATTCCCTCCAGCATGCCAAGTCAAGCAATGCTGCTTTGGTAAGTGCATAGAGAGGAGACCATACCACAGCACTGCATATGTACGGAATGAAAACACATTTGAGGCAGGCAGACACAATCCTCTTACTGACAGCACTGCCTAGCGAACTGATGTCAAAAAACAAGAAGTTGGTTTCATCTTTATTTGATACAAGCAGAACCCAACTATCTCTTACACCAAGCATGCGAGGAAGGGCCTCACAACAAGGGGCGTCAATGGGCAGAAAGTACTTTGGCAAGAGATCAACTGGATGAGTACATGGCACCACCTTAGCTTTTCTTACATCAACAACTTTTAGAGTCTCAGTTACTACAGCCTGAAGCTGCAACCTGAAGTTGCCATGACCGGGACAACCCCCTCCTTGTAGCAAACTTCAATGCACAGGAACTGAATAGCTCCAGCTGAGCTTTCATGAGCTCCCTCAGAACCACATTCATTTCTCACAACACAGAGATGTTCCTAAAACATCATCAAAACCTGAAGGAACCTACCAATAGTCTAACTTCAGCCAATCCACAATATGGCAACAGAGTTGCAGCATGGCCAGACCCAGGCTGGTGACTTAAGCACTTTTGTGCACGGCTCCCCCTTGGGCCAGAGAACACCATGCTGCGACTTTTCTACTTAGAACTGGAGGCAACATTTTCAGAAGCATCTAGGAGTCCAAATCCAACCAAAAGTCAATGGGACAAACCACCAAGACATATTGGTGTTTTGGAAAAATTGGTCCTTCTGCTGATTTCTCAAAGGTTAAGAGTACACAAGCCTCCCATTGAAGTACTCCACACCTGCAGATCTTTATCCTGAGAGAGCCAGACACTCAGGGACATAGCTTCCAGGCTAGGAATAGAAAAAAGAAGAAGTTATTCACTTTGTGCAGTAACGATGGTTCTTTGAGATGTTTCCCCATGGGTGCTCCACGCTAGGTGTTGGGCTTGTCCCGCGCCTCAGACCGGAGATTATTCAGCAGCGGTCCAGCTGGGCCATGCGTGGGCAGCAGGAGGCACGCACCGCTCGAGCCGACTGAGCGTGCGCAACCCGGCTCCCACCAGATCCTCCTAAGCGGAGAATATCTGAAAAACAGAAAAAGAGACTCTGAAGAGGGGAAGAGGGCGGGACATGGAGCACCCACGGGGACACATCTCGAAGAACCATCGTTACTGCACAAGGTGAGTAACTACTTCTTCTTTTAGTGGTCCCCGTGGGTGCTCCACTCTAGGTGACTTCAGAGCAGTAGTCTGTTCTACGGAGGCAGGTATTGGAGTTACGACCTCTGTGCCATGGACAAGACTGCCGAGGCTGCTGCCAAGTCATGAATCAAAGTGTTGATAGCATAGAGTTTTGCAAACGTGTAATCAGATGACCATGTAGCCACTCTACAGATGTCTAGGAGGGAGACCCCTTTGATAAAGGCTGTCAAAGTTGCCATTGCTCTTGTTGAGTGCGCCCTCAGTGAATGAGGCATTGCAATGAGTAGCAACGCAAGATGCAGGAGACGACAATCTTAGAAATACGTTGCGCTGAGAGGGGATGACCATGGAGCGCTGGGCCATGGACAATAGCAAATGTTGCGATTTGCGAAAAGCTCGTGTCGTATCCAAGTAGCTCTCAAGGGCACGTCGGACATCCAAGGTATGCAGCTGAGATTCCTGTGCAGACGAGTGCGGTTCAGGGTGAAAGATTGGGAGCATGCTGGGTTTGTTAATGTGGAACTGCGAATTCACCTTGGGAAGGAAGCTAGGGTGAGGGCGCAGTACCAATCCTTGGTCGGCGAACAGAATATACAGTGGTGTGGCCGAGAGAGCGAGTTCCCCCACTCTCCGAGCAGAGGTGATAGCCAGCAGGAAAGTGACTTTCATGGTGAGCGTCAGCAGGTTGGACGTTATCATTCGTTCGAAGGGGGGGACCCATTAGGGACTGTAAGACTAGTGCAAGTCCCACACGTCTGCAGGTTCTCTGTGTGACGGATATAAGTTTGAGAGTCCCATAAAAAAAAAATCTTTTAATTGTTGGATGAGAGAATAGCGAGCAAACCCTATATTAAGGGTCGAAGAGCTGAGATTGCTGCAATGTGGATTTTGATTGAAGGAAGCAATAAACCTGATCTCTGTAATTGCAGGGCATAATCAAGGACATGCTGGAGAAGAAGGGAAGCGGGATCAGAGTTACTGACATGGCACCAGGATTGGAAATGATGCCACTTATACAGGTAAGTGCGACGAGTCGAGTCCCTTCTACTATGCAGCAGTACGTGTTTGATATCTTGGGAGCACGCAATTTCTATGTGTCAGAACCAGTTAGGAACCATGCTGTGAGATGTAGATTGTGGATCTGTGGATGTAGAAGTCTCCCTTGCTGTTGTGTCAGAAGATTGTGTCGGTCCGGTAAATGGTATGGAGGACAGATGGACAACTGAAGGAGGATTGGAAGCTATG
Source organism: Apalone spinifera (assembly GCA_030068395.1). Taxonomy (NCBI): domain Eukaryota; kingdom Metazoa; phylum Chordata; order Testudines; family Trionychidae; genus Apalone; species Apalone spinifera. Next base: position 402,508 of record JANRFK010002204.1, on the reverse strand, counting down.
TTTGGCAGGGCCAGAAGGGGGCTACGAGAATGACCCTGGACTTTTCCCTGGCTATTTTCTGCAAGACCTTGGGAATCAGAGGAATTGGAGGGAACGCAAAGAGCAACTGGCGGCTCCAGTCTATCAGGAAGGCATCCCCCAGAGAGTTCTGTCCGATGCCTGCTCGTGAACAGTAAAAGGGGCACTTCGCGTTGTGATATGTTGCAAATAAGTCTATGGTGGGATGTCCCCAACTTTGGAAGATTTTGTGTTATCTGAGGGTCCAATTGCCATTCGCGTTGGTGGATGAGGTGCCTGCTGAGAGTGTCGGCAATGATGCTGTCTTTGCTCGGTAGGTACGTTGCAGTGATGGAAATATTGTGCCGGATACACCAGTTCCGGAAGCAAGGCATTGTGAACGAGCACCGCTCTGGCGGTTGATATAATATATGTCCGTCATGTTGTCTGAAAGAACTTGAATGATGCGGCCTTGAATGCTGGACAGGAAAGCTTTGCAGGCGTGGAATACTGCTCTTAATTCCAGAAAACGTATGTGCTGAAGAGATTCATGAGGAGACCAACGTCCTTGAATTTGAGCGTCCCCGAGGTGGGCTTCCCAGCCCAGTAATGATGCATCTGTTATTTGTATGGTGGGCTGTGGAAGCTGGAAGGGGACGCCAGTAAGCATATTTGTGGTGGTGTTCCACCATTTTAGGGATTCCCATACCACAGGAGGGACGGAAACTAGTCTGTGAGGGTCGTGACTGCCTGGGCGGTAGAAGAAAGTCAACCAATGTTGAAGACCTCTGAGATGTAATCTTGTGTGTTGTACCACATATGTGGTAGCAGCCATATGGCCTAGGAGCCTCAAGTAGGTAAGTACCAAAGTTTTGGGACTCAAGAAGAGTATTAGCACAAGCTCTTGGATTGCTTGGAATCTGGAAAGGGGCAAGTAAGCTCTGGCCAGGGTGGAATCTAGTTGAGCGCCAATGAACTCGAGAGTTTGTTGCAGGGTCATGGACGACTTTGCAAGATTGATCACAAGACCGAGTGTGTGGAATAGATCTTGTGTGGTGTTGATGGCCTGTGATGCCTCTTCCATAGTAGGCGCCTTGATGAAGCAGTCGTCCAGGTAGGGAAAAATTACAATGCTGAGACGGCGGAGGCACGCTGAATCTACCGCTAGTGTTTTTGAGAAAACTCGCGGTGCTGGCGAGAGACTGAAGGGAAGAACTCTGTATTGGAAATGCTCCTCGCCTATCAGGAATCTTAGGAAATGTCTGTGGGCTGGATGTATGGTCACATGTAAATATGCATCCTGCAAGTTGAGGGACGCGAACCAATTCCCTGTGTTGAGCGTTGGTATGATGGAAGCCAGCATGACCATCTTGAACAGTTGTTTCCATAAGTATCGATTGAGTCCTCGAAGATCTAATATTGGGCTTCACCCTCCCGATTTCTTCTCGGTGAGGAAATAATGGGAATAGAATCCTCTGCCCTGGAATTCCTTGGGCACCCTCTCTATAGCCCCAATCTCGAGAAGATGGATGACCTCTGCCTTTAAGAAAGGCTCATGAGATGGGTCCCTAAAAAGGGATGGGGAGGGAGGAGAAGGAGGGGGTGGCAAGGTGAAGAGGATTGTGTAGCCTGATGTAATTAGCTTACGAAACCATCTGTCAGTGGTGATGGCAAACCAACCATGACGGTATGGTCTTAATCGATGATGGAATTGTTTGTTTGGTTCCTGCGGATGGTATTCCAAGGGGATGTTTTGCAGACCCTGGACAAAACCATCAAACAAGGCTGCCGGTTATTTTGCGGACGTCATCTCTGTTGTCGCTGCTTAGGCCGTTGTTGGCCATATTGCCTAAATCTAGCAGTTGCATATGAGAACAGTCATTGACGATAGTAAGGTGTATACCGCTGGTGGCAATACGGCAGGATATACATGCCGAGCGTCCTGAGGGTGGTCCTCGAGTCCTTGTCCGAGTGAAGCAGCTGGTCTGTTTTTTTTCAGGGAATAGGACTTGTCTATCGAAGGGTAAGTCCTCTACTTTGGACTGTAGATCTTTTGATACAGCCACCAGCTGCAGCCAGGACACTCTTCACATGACTACCGATGTGGTAGTTGTTCGTGCTGCTGTCCCGGCGACGTCCAGGGCTATCTGTAATGCCATCCTTGAGGCAGTGTAACTTTCCTGTATGACCAACTTTAAGATCTCGTGCTTAAGAGTCCGAGAGATCGTCGAGTAAAGGAATCAGTTTAGTATAGTTATCAAAACTACGGTTCGAGAGATGGGCAGCATAGTTCACCACTCTCAACATTAGAGTGGCCAATGAGTAGACCTTTCTTCCAAATAGGTCCAGACACTTACCCTCCTTGTCCCCTGGAGTGGTTTTATGTTGGGGAGCTTTTGACCTTTGCTGTGCTGCGTCCATTACCAGAGAATTGGGTTGCGGGTGGGTGAATAAGAACTTGCTACCCTTAGCAGGGACGAAGTATTTTTTATCTGCCTTTTTGCTCGTTGGAGGAGCGAAGGCTGGTGTCTGCCATACTTTGTCGGCTATCTCCAGTATTGCGACATCCAGAGGTAAGGCAATTCTAAACTTCTGAGAAGGTTGCACATTTTTAAGGCGCTTATGTTGTTTTTGTTGCACCTGCGTTAACTGTATTTCCTGAGACTCTGCCACACACTTGAAGAGATCTTGGAACTGGCGTGCGTCATCGGTGGGTGAACTGTCAGCCTCATCGGGGGATGAGGAAGATTGGTCTGTTGGGGATTCCCCTTGTGGTCGAATGTGACTGCGTCAGGCTGAGATGTTGGGGATACATTCCCTGTTGGAGTAGACGGTCCTGTGAGTATTGATGCCGCCAGTGGGCTGACGGTATCATGGCAAACATGAGTATGGCGATATTCAGGCAATCTTGAACATATAGGTCACGCTGAGTAAGGGCAGTGGTAATCATAGCAATGGCAATGTGAATGGTAGCTCTTGTAGACGTACCCCAAGATATTCAATGGACACTAGCCCCATAGTTCGAACTAGGGAGGCTAATGAGGGCGAC
>JANRFK010002204.1:384848-399362 GCA_030068395.1 Apalone spinifera | reverse complement strand
CCCTCATTAGCCTCCCTAGTTCGAACTAGGGGGCTAGTGTAGACATACCCTTGGGGAATATGCCCTTCTTGTCAAATAATGGTACTGGGAGTAGGATGAACGGGCAGGTGACCTCAAACGGGATCTGGTCCTTCGTCGTCTTGGAGATGATGGAGATTCATGCCAGTGATAACGGTGAGGAGATGGTGAATAATGTGGCAAGTGGCGTTGATGATGTATAGTTGGGCTATCATGCCTCCAAGTGTATGAACACACTGAGCATGGTGAAGCATGAGAAGAAGGGCCAGGAGAAAAAGGCACTGGTTCTGGGCTAGGAGAAGGGGTAACGATCCTCCTAGATTTATGCACCGCCTTAGATGGTGCCAGAGAATGGTGTGATGGCAGCTCTGGGTGTTGATGTGCTTGTATCAGGGATGTCAGTGCTGATGGAATCACTGTGACACTCGGTGCCGAGACGCCCGGTGCAGTACTTGGTGCCAGCGGTACCCCACGGAATCTTCGGTGCCGAGATAACTGTCGGCACCGGCTTCGATGCTGGTGCCGGGGACGTCCTTAGTGCCAGCACGGTTGCGCTTCTGGAGGCAACTGCCAGTGCCAACTCTGCTCTGGGAGCCGACGTTGGTATCTGCGCCTGAAGCCCTGAAGGAGCAGGGCCTGGCACAAACACTGTGAGCAGCTTTGTGTTTGCCGGCACGAGACACCAAGCCTTCTCTGGAGGTACTTGGCTTCTCCATATTCTTAGCCTGCTCTGAGGTAGAATGGCAAGAGGATGAGGCTCTCCTCTCTGCCAGACTTAGAGCTGGCCTCTTGCATGCTGCTGCTGTGTCCAGATGCCCGAGTCGTCAGAGCCAGATGGTTGCAGGGCTCTATTTAAAAGGAGCGTTTTTGGCTGCATTTCGCAGTCTCTCCCTACTCGCGGTGTAAGTTTGGCGCAGTGGTGGCATTTTGGGGGGATATGCCCCTCTCCTAAGCATTTGATGCACCTGGAGTGCCTGTCTGAGGCGGACATTGTGTCGTGGAAAGACACACATTTCTTGAAGCCAGTGGATCCCGGCATGTTGTGAGAAAAAAAAATTTTTTTATTTTTTTTTAAAAACGTGAACTATGAGCTAACAGAAAAACAAGAACTATAACTACTACTAACTACTACGTTTACAACTTTTCCTCTCAGAACTACAGGAGAGCAGTTAGACCGCGTCTGCAGCTGTAGACAGTTAGGAGGAACTGGCGGGAGCTGGGCTGCGCATGTTCAGAGTCGGCTCAAGCAGCGCATGCCTCCTGCTGTGCATGCGCGGCCAGACCACTGCTGAAAAATCTCCGGTCTAGGTGTCGGGTTCATCCTGCGCTGCAGAGTGGAGCACTCACGGGAACCACTCGAAGAAGTGTCCTGGTTCTCAGTGATAATCAGAAGCCAGATTGCTATCCTGGTTGGGTCAGCACTGACCATTTTCTACAGTACCAAGGACCACATCAGTTCAGAAAACTGTCGTTTAAAATTCACAGAACCTCAGTCTCTCCTAAGATTGCCAAGACCTTGGCTACCAGAAAGACTAGTGGAAAGTCACAGAGCAGTTTCCTCCCACAGTGCTAGTATGGTCTTTGCTCCATGCCATTTGAAGAAGACTGGTAGCTCCTTGTTCGAGTAATAAAGAGATTTGCTTCTGGTGTCCATTGCTGGAAGAAGTAGTGGTCTGCCACTTCTTGGTCCAGAAATCACTCATGAGCAGTTAATATGGATCAACTGCAGTGCACCTACATGATTATTCACTTCCCTGCCACGTACATGGAAATAAGGAATCTTTTGTGGGATAGAGGAGCCTTACACATCCATAGAGGTTCCAGTGACTCTTTGCTTGTTTATGTGGGAGACCTAATTATCTGTTTGAACTAGGACGAAACTCGTAGGTCTCCAAAAATCCTTAATGCTGACAGGACCATCCTTGTCTCCAGAACACTTATGTGCCACCATCGTTCCTGGACGGATTGAATTCCCATGGTGTGAAGTCCAGGGCCATGGATTCTTCCTTCTCTGTTATATACATCAATGGTCACCATATGAACAGGTGGTGTTTGGAAGTCTGCACCTAATATAGACAGTCCCTGGCCTGTGACAAGGGCAGAAAGTCACACAGGTCACCAGTGTTCCTTTAAGCTAAGAATTCAGGCAGCCAAGCAGGAGAGATTTAGATGCCACCCAGCTGAATAGCAGAGTGCCCACAGCTGGCAGCATGTGTTTCTACTAGTGGTGTGCATCCCTCAGCGCGCACACAATTTATTCTGCCCATGGATGGAAAGAAATTAGAGAGAGCAGTGGAGGTCATCAATTACTAAGATGATGAAAAAGTCTTGGACACTAGGATGTACAAAGGGGAAAATTTAAACTCAGGAAGGCTTGGTGTGTGACTATCCAAAGGCAATCGGCTCATGTTTTACTCAGGTACCTGCCCTTACAATTTAAGAAAATAAGCAAGCCAAGCCAAAAGAGCTACAGTTCTCCCAGTCTTACATGACAGAGCTAAGTGAGACTCCTACACATATGTTATCTTTAGAATGGATGTTTTGGGATAGTGGAACCATTCAATTTGCTGGAGTTTAATCTTAACAATAACACCTCCCCAGCCACCAGCACCAGTTACCTTTCTGATCTTGTGGGAAGGGTCCCCAGGCAGACGTTTTATCATCAAACGTCTTTGTTTTCTTTTCTCCTTAGTCTGAATTGACTTAGAGGAACTGGTTTCTGATTGGGTATTTAGCCAATCCAAACAACTTTCTTCCCGTGTATCAAACAACGGCAGGACCTAAAAAGCAACTATTACTTCCCCTCAGAACCTGTGCCAAAGGCAAGCTTGTCAGGGATAGCGTGTGCTATGCAGTTCCTTGGGCCTTAGCAAAGATAGCATATTCCAATGGTAGAAGAGGAGAAATCACCAAGCTTGAGTTTTTCAGTAGCCCCCAGTCGCTGGCCCTATAACACTCCCAGACATGATGTACAATTCTGCTCTTAGAAGTAATGTTCCATTGAGTGCTGTCTCTCCAGCCCCAAGATCAGTCTGCCTGAGCCACAGCACATTCTTGCTCTCCACTCACAGTCACATCTGCTTAAAGGGAACACTTTATCCTCCATTTGCAGCATTAGTAAATATCCTAATTCAGTCAATGTCAGGTACTGCCTCAACTTTCACACGCCTGAACTCCTGAATTGGTCCCACTATCAAAGGATCTTTAACAGCGATTGGGGGAACCTAGACACAAGCTCCTTCAGCACCCAGCTCTGAAGAATGGAGCTTCTTTTCCCCTACCCCCCAACCACTTACAACACATTCCTATAGAGACGTTATGCATCGCATATCATACGAAATTAAATGTTAATCACACACTGTTGACACGGACTGAGACATTCATCTGCATGCTATTACTCGCAAGATTCTTCCAAGTGACCTTTCATTTCCTAGAAGTCCTAGTGTCAGAGCTCTGGAAGCCTTTGGAGGGTTTGGCATGATACTGAAGCACTTACTTTTTTTAGATGGGTATTTAAATTCTTTCAGTACTCTGATCAGTTTCTAGTTACACAACACTGCAGCACAGCATCTGCTTCATGGTACAATAGCTTCAAATTCTCCCTTAAAGTTAGAAAAAGCCCAGAGCACCAGGTGAAAAGTGGGAACTGAGGAAATGAAAGAATGTATTAGGCAAACAAGGCCAGGAGAGGAAGCATGATAGTAAACGGTAAATGCTGCTGAAAAATGGGAAACTGAAATCCTCCACATTGTTCCTGGCAGAATTTGCAGTACTCGCCTCAGCTTCACGAAGCTCAGCCTTCCAAAGCCACAAACAACAACAAGAACAAAATCAAAGAGCAGAATTGTCTTTGGAGCAGCATTTATTAGTTTGACATTTTTTAAAAAATGCTGCTATTGTTCTTGAGTCAACTAAAGACAGAAGGAATCATTGAATGTAGATTGCAGAAAAGTGGAGGCAAATGATAGAAACTTTTTAATCCTTAAAAATACTTACAAAGTTCTTTCTAGCTAGAGGCAGACAGCAAAAGTAGGCATGAAACCCTTCTTCTAAATAGGATCTAGTCAATAGGTCGAAAATGCCACATTAGCCTGCACTTGAGAGCTCTAGTGGACTTCTAACAGTAGTAAGTACTTCAGGGTAAGTCCTCATAATGGGCACATACATAACATGTCCAGTCTCAGACAGTTAGTGATTGCTTTATATTGATCTAACTATGAATCAATGAAATTTAATAAGACATGAGCAGAATGGAAGGGATTAGGGAGCATAATAAAATACACACAATTTCTAGAAATTTCCAAGTGACAATAGATAAAAGTGGTAGCTGTCCATCCCTCTTTAGGCGACTGTTGGAAGTCCATGGAAACAAGCCCTCTCCATTCTACATGCCTCATTGCTCACCTGGTTTGTGTAAAATGGCTGAGAAGTTCCCACAGTGTCTGGCCAGACTGAAAGGTGTCCTGTAACCGGGAACCACTGTCCAACTGTAATGCAATCTGAACCTAAAGAGGAAAATCCACTGAATTAGATTAAGGACTGGGAGGAAATTCATTTCTTCACAATCTGTTGTGGTATTTCATCTCTAGGATCTCCTATCCAAGGCTGAACCAAGCACCTTACAAACATTAAGAAATTTCGCATCACGAACCTCAGGAGATACATACTGACATTTCCAATTTACAGTTAGAGAGGAAAAGGGGAGGGGGAGGCAAGATGACTTGCTCAAGACTGTACAGAGTATATCAGTGGCAGAGCTGTGAATAAAACTTTGGAGTCCTGATTTCCAGTTCTGTCGTTGTTTTATGCTCCTGACTGGCAGCCATCAGGTTAGGGTCATTCTGAACTTCAAAGCCTGAAGCCAAAGAAGCGACTTGAGAATATAGTGATACCATCTCAAAGTCTCTTCTTGGTTCCAGGTTCTCTCCCCAGAGAGAAGGCAATAGCAGCTAGTTTGTAGCTCCTGCTCCATTTGTAATAGTGTGGGGGGCAGGGTGCCTAAAACAACAGCTATCCCTATGAGTTATGAATGACTCTGATTCTATGAAGGGCTGGTCACAAGGATGGAATATCTTGATATTTGCTACGCTCTCACAAGAGCGGCAAGAAGCAGTCTGAAGCTGCATGAAGGAAAGGCAGACTGAAGGGCTCTTTTAAAAGTGCATTTTAGAAACCACTGAATGAACAGAAACGTTTAACTTTTTTAAATCCCCGGTAAACGTCTTTTATTGGGGATTGTTGGGACTTAAACCTTTCCTGGCATTGCTGGAAACCTAATACACCAAATGATTTTGGTTAAAAAAATCCACCGAGTGAAACTCACCACTCTGCTTTCAGTCCCTCGGCCAATAGAGCAGCTAGCACGGACTCCTCCCATGTGAAAGTCCCAGGTGACACTACCACTGGCATGACCTGTACAGTGTCCCCAGGCTGCACAGACACATCTGACAGCACCCTGCAGTTTCTGTTCAGGGGCACTCAAACTAAATTTCTTCTCACACATGCATGGGCAGACACACAAAGTGAGGTATGGCCCGAACCCTCCTTTCCTGCAGTGAAAGCCTTTGCAAGGGAACTCCCCTAGAAAATCCCATCTCTTCACACCGAGGAGCACAGTGTGCTTTCCTGGAAAAGCTGCCCCCAAACCCGGCTGATTCTAGAGCCCTTCATACAAAGGATCTGCTCTCCTGCAGCAAATCCGGCTCCCAGCAACCCTCCAGGTTCCAGCCAATAGACGTCTAATAGAGCCATGCTGGGAGCAATTCCTTCTAGCCATGGCTTCCCCTGTCCCTTGGGTTGCATTAAATCTTTGTTTTGTTTATAACCTCTGAGATTCCCCCATGTCCCCTTAACGGTGCACTGTGCAAATGGGGTACTGCACAGGATCCAAGGAGAAGAAAGTACCACAGAGGCCCCCAAACCCCAATACAGAGAACTGAGATCTATCTGTGGAGGACCTTCAACAAGCAGATCTTAAGGAGATGATCTGGGCTAATGTCTCTGAGCCAGACCAAATAAAGATTTCCATGGCCAAAGACAGCATTCCTATAGTGCCGGGGCCAGTGGGGAAGGGCCAGGGCCAGAGGAGCACACCTGTCCCCGGTCACAGTGCCCAACCCAGCGTGGCCACTGCTGGAGAAGAGGCACCCCTTCCCTGGCCCCCCCACTCAGGCTATACCAGACCTGCCCCAGTGGGAGGACAGGCACCCCTCTCCCAGCTGTGCCCAATGGAGCTGCAATGTCCATGAAGAGGCACTTCTCAGCTGGCCCCAAACTGCTGAAGTGAGGGGGGCTGTGGGTAGTTCTCTCCCCAGAGCTGCTCCAGCCCCTAGTGGGTAACCATTCACTTGCCTACTTGATCCCAGGAGATTTACTCTGTATAGTCATCAGCCCCAAATGTATCTGGCACCAAGGACACAAGTCAAAAGCAGCCAGCTCTGTCCATTCACAAGATCAGAAGGCAGATCCATTATCAGAACAAATAACTGGGCTCATACGGTCTCCGCAATGAGGGTCGTAATGAGTTCAAATCACCTTCTGGTGCGGGCACAGACTGAGTATCAATATGGGAAATGGGTTTCCATCAAGCACAAGCAGCCACTGAGCACATCCCGCTGTGGACCCACGGAGGTATACATCACACATCACTTCAATCCATTCTTCTTACTCAAATCCTTGAAGGCCTGACCAGCCATGACCAAAGTGAAAGGAAGTCCTGAGTCCAGAAAAAGACTGTGCACATGACAAGCTTCTACCTGAAGCTTCCCAAGTAGCTGACTACGCTACAAATTACGGGTGTTTGCGTCAAACCCTCAGAAATTGCTCTGGACACAGAAATAAGGCTTTTAGCACCTGCAGGCAACTCCGGAAAGAAAGCAGCAGAGGCAATTGTGGCTGCACAGCCCTTTTATAATCCCTGGTCTGAACATTCAGTGCCATGAGGCGTGACCAAGCAGCCCCAACACCTATTGCTTTATAAAACTTCTCAGCCATGTGAGCATTTCCAACCAATATGACTACGCAAAGGCTGACTTGAACCTCCTGATAATTCCAAGAGCAACAGGAAAAAAGTTTTTCCATTGCAAGATAGCCCAAGCTATTTCCACTTTTAACTCTTCTTCCTACTGGACTCTGTGCACTAGATTTGCCCCCCAAACCCTGACCACTTTATAGCCGTGTTCTATGGACTCACTCCTGCTGAGTTAAAGTACCTTATGATCACTGGTACCAAACTTCCCTTTTGTTCTCAAGCAGATCCTCCCTATCAGTAGGCAGCAGACAGAGAGGAGGAGGGGTGAGTTGCCTCTGCTTCTAGTCACCATTTTTGGACTGGCAAGTGTCCTTCTAACATAGATAGCTCATTGATTTTGGCTCTCTGAGCAGAGAGGATCCCCCACAGGGCAGTATCCCACAATTTCTAGTGTTCACCAGCCCCAGAAAACCCTCGTTACCAATGGATTCAGAGAAGGTGAGCAAGTTCAAAAGGACATGAGCACAGAACATCAACAAATGCTTTCTTCCCATCTATCTAGGTTTTTATGCTGGACTTTCCATCATAGTGCCCAACAGGCTTGAGAGAAACAGAGGCAAGTCAAACCTAATGTTTTAACATTTTCCTTTTCAAAGGACTTTTAAAGACAACCCTACAAAATAGAGCAAGCTATAGTGAGTTCCTTTGTAAAGGATGTTTGCTATCTACCTCAGATCCTGCTCTTGTAGTATGGTTAACAGACAGAAACCTTCCCGCACAGAAGAAACAGTGAGTTTTATCTGCCACTACAAGGAAGCCAAGTAGTTCTTCCCATCACTAACAGTCTCTTGTTTTCTTCTTTGCCAGAGACCAGCCTTTTATCCTCAGCTACAGATGTGTGCTGACAGCTGACATCACCATGCTACAAGAATCCTGCCCAGAAATTCAAACTGGCAATTACATCAGATTTTGGCAACAGTTCAAAGCCAAAAATGTCACGAAAGTCATATTCAGACAATTAAAAAGTCTTTTAAAAATCCCAGACTGCATATAAAATATTACAGAGAACAGTGCCAATTAGTTGCTAAGTTTACAAATGTGCATAAAAGATGGATAGTTGTATCACAAGGTTAGCTCTTTGTAATAGAGCCTTCCTCCCAATTCACATCACAAAGGAATCTGGTGTCTGCAAATATGTTCTAGAGGGGTCAAGGGTCCTTACAAACAAATGCTGATGATAAATCCCATACCAATTACATTTCTACTTCCCAGGCATCCAATTTGCTGAACAAATCAGTGATTTATCAAAGCCAGGATCCAGTCTCTAGAGGTGACTACCCTGCTGCCAAACATGTCAGAGGAAACCACATCTCTTCCCATTTACAAACCTCCACAATGGCCCCGTCATCCATAGAGTGAGAATTCATCCCCAAGCCTCTAGAAATCAGCACACACCAGTAAACACAAGGTTGGATCACCTTGATTACAACAATTACTCCTGTTGATTCTGCTCAGGAAGGTATATCCAGAGATTTGAGAACCCAAGTACAGTATTTGACATTGACAAGGATTTCTTCTGGTGAACTACATACTGGATAACATTTTATCATACTGATCTTATACCTTGTTGTTCTTAAGTTATGGGATAGCAACTCAGTTTACGTTTCACCCTTCAAGATCTTAAAAACAAGAATCTTTAGAATAATAACAGTTGTTTTTCAATTACTTCTCTGTACAGTGCCTAGCCCCAGAAAGCCCTCTAGACTGTACTGTAATATAAATAAATATCTTAAATCTGCAGCAGTTCTTCCCCCTCTCCCCCCCCGGGAGAAGTCCTAGGGTCATAACTTTTTTCACATGTAACCCCTTCCCCTTAAAACTTAATTGCCCTTCATTTTCAATCTCAACTTTTTCTTCAAGATGAAGCAACATGAACAGGATATATAATCCAGGCGAGGTCCTCACTCCACAGGGCTGCCAGCTTCCCCACCCTTCCCCCCAGAAAGAGCAAGTAGGTGCTTTCACAGCTGTTTGTGATTAAAACTTCCAGCATCTGGTGCCCACCTGGATCCATTAAATGGCAAGTCATATAAGGCCAGAGGACCACAAACCTCCTCCTTCCACAAATAAAAGTAAAGTCATGGAAGCAATACATAAAATGGGGAGTAGGGGAGTCATGCTGAGACGTGTCGATACATAACATCCAAATCCAACACAGCCTACTTGAGCCAAGGCTCACAAACTTTGTCATAATGTGGACCACAACCCTCTCTCATGGACACAAAGCCTTGCCTACCTTTATGTTTGAATCCTATAGAACATTACTATAGGATGTATGCACTGGGGGGAGGGATGGCTCAGTGGTTTGAGCATTGGCCTGCTAAACCCAGGGTTGTGAGTTCAATCCTTGTGGAGGCCCTTTAGGGATGTGGGGCAAAAAATTGTAAGGGATGGTACTTGGTCCTGCTGTGAAGGCAGGGGACTGGACTCGATGACCTTTCAAGGTCCCTTCCAGTTCTAGGAGATAGGCAATCTCCATTATTTTCTTTCTTTTCTTTTTTCTACTACTCTAACTTCAACAAATGCCTATGCAGAACATTAAGAATAGAAGTCTTTCAACACAATTTAGCAAGTGAAAATAAGACACCAGCATCAGACAAAATATTCATAGGGATCACAGTGACAATTTAATATTTCCACTCTCCACTTAAGCAAGATCACACACTATCCAGTACTTAATGATACCACAAAATTCTCATCCACAACTATTTGTCTTTTAAAAATTACTGCAAATAAGCATTTAGCTGCTACAGCAATAAATACTCTGCAAATCTTTAAGAAATATAAACATTGTAAAGAGAATAAAAGTGGCCAAGGATATAGTGCAGCATTTTATAAATGACGTAAATAGGGACTATTTGACCTGCTGCTGAAATGCAGCCACCTTGGAGATAAAGTTGAGAAGTTGTCAGAGGGCACGGTAAACACTAGAAAGCAATGCAGGACAAGAAGTGAAAGAGAATCCTGTAACAATCTGAGATTGCAGGTGGAATTTAGAGAAGCAGAATATAATTCCTGAAACAAGAATTAGATCAGGAAAATGGCCTCAATTTCTGGACAAATTCATCTGGACTTTTTCTGAAAAAAAGGCCCCCTTCCAATAGCTTGTCCTGGTTTAACACGGATTGTAAAGGAGGAGTGTCAGCACCTGAATAACCAACACTATCTCCTGCAGCACATAAGCATTCCCATCCCAGAACGGCCAACCCTGATGGTGCTCATTGGTTGTATGCAGCAGTACTGTATCTGCATTGGTCTCAGGATTAATAGCAAGACAAGGTGGGTGAGGTGATCTCTTATATTGGACCAATTTCTGTTGGTAAGAGACCAGATTGAGCTTACACCAGTGTTTCCCAAATAGGGTTCCGCAGAAATAAGGGTTCCGTAAGAAAATTCCATAACATTTTATTATTTTAAAAAATAATTAATATTAACAATTTATTAATTGTACTGAAAACAATTTTCATTTGTTTGCACCACGGTAAGCGTCCCTGGGTAATGCCAGCTTAGCCAGAGACTGGGGACGATGATGTCACTGCTCAGCGCTGAGCAGTCAGTGGTACGATCACCTGTTCTAGACCACCATTAACTGTTTGTACACATTAAATGTGATTTTTGTTTTTTAAAATGTGCAATTAAACTAAACGTTCATCTCATGACCTTGTTTAGCATTTGTTTATTATTACCCTTACTTATTTGTGGGCTACTTTTTCAGCTCCATATATTAGACTTATTAGGGATTCTGCAAAATTCTTTGAGTTTAAAAGAGTTCCATGGCCAAATAAAATTGGGAAACACTGGCTTACACTGTACAACAGGGTTCAAGAAAGAAAAAGGCAACTACCTTTCCATAACTGGCATCCTTCAAGATGTGCTGCTCATGTCCATTCCACATTAGGTGTGTGCACTCGACACATGCACTGCTACTGGAAGATTTTCCCTTAGCAGTACCCGCAGGGGAACAGCCTAGAGACCCCTGGAGTAGTGCCTTCCTGGCGCTGCATAAGGGGTGCCGCGCGCTCCCCCTACCCTCAGTTCCTTCTTGTCGGACACTCCAGCAGTAGGGAAGGAGGGTGGGATGTGGAATGGACTTTAGCAACACATCTCAAAGAGCACCAAGGCAGTTCTTGTCAGCTACTACGGAAAGGCAGTTCTCTCTTCTTTTTTGAACCTTTGAGTGTTTGCTCCCATCCATTCCACATCAGGTAACTTCAAGAGGTATTTGTGGAGGTGTGTAGGAGCTGTGAAGACTGAAGCACAGCTCTGCCAAACCCAGCATCTTCTCTGGTTTGCAGAGCTATGGTGTAGTGAGACGTGAATGTGTGGACCACGGACCATGTTGCAAACCTACAAATGTCCTGGATCGGTGCATGCACCAGAAAAACCATTGATAACTCTTAGTCCTTGGCCAAATGGGCTCTGATAATCGGCAGTGGGACCTTTGCCATTTCATAGCAGGAAGTGATACAGTTGGCATCTTATGAGGCTTAGGACAGTAAACAGGCAGGAAAATGTCCTGGTTCCATGGAAGGATGATACCACCTTGGGCAGAGAGGTCAGGTGGGGCTGTCAGTGTACCTTGTCCTCGTGAAACACCACGTAGGATGGTTCTGCAGTCAGGGCTTTGTGCACCAATACACATCTCACAGACGTCACTATCACTACCAAATCAACCTTTCAAGACAACTACGAGAGGGAGCAAGAGCCCAGAGGCTCAAAGGGCAGACTGATGAGCCTGGAAAGGACCAGGTCTTTAAGGTCTCACTGAGGGATGGGATCATGCACAGGCAAATAAAACTTTCTAGTCCCTTCAGGCCTTGAATTGGCTGGTGGAGCACAGACATGGCTGCAAGGTGCATCTTGATGGAAGAGTGTGCCAAACCCTGGGTCCTAAGCTACAGCAAGTAGTCCAAGACCTATTACAGAGGCGAGCATGAGGGAGACATGCCACACACTGAAGCCCAGGAGGAAAACCACATACATTTGTCCGGACAGGGGAGCCTGGTTGAGGGCTCCCTGTTTCCCAGGAGAACCTGCTGGGCCTCCCTTGAACAAGTAAATTCTTCCGGGTTCAGCGATGGAGCAACTCCAGAGTGAGGTATAGACATTCCAGGTTGGACTATAAGAGCTTCGTGCAATCTTGTGACAACAGGTCCAGGGTATTGGGGAGGGGGCAGGAGGTCCACTGGCATGTTCAGAAGGTCCCAGTGTCCCCTGTAAGCTATGCACTTGCGTGGCCACTGAGGAGAAATTCAAATGCCACCCGCTGATCAGCAGAGCACCCACAGCTAAGTTTTTTGTTTCTATTGGTGGTGCACATTCCCATATGTACCAATAAAATTCCTTGGTCCCATAGGTGGCGGATCTCTCTTCACCACATCCAGCCACAGCAACCTTTCTACGGCCTGCAAGAGGAGGCTCTTGTCAGAGGGGTCCCTGAAGAGGAGACACGTAAGACAGGTGGAATGGGGGGTAGATACAAATGTGTAGAGTGTATCGCTGGGCCACAGTCAGAAGAGTCTAGGCAGGGAAGAACCAGGAAAGCAGTTGGCAAAACAGCAAGGATGGATCCTGGGAGTAGGTTGGTATGCTGTCTTGGGATATGCCCTCAAAACAGGCACTTGGTCCTCATCTTAGTGCGGGCCGAGCCCAACTGGCCCAAAAGTTGGGAAGGGTGACTCAAGTGGCATTTGTAGTGCTTAGCCTCCTTGGCAGGGTGCTCTTGATGCCCCTTCGCTCCCTTGACCCTGTGTCAGTCAATGTTTAAACTGCTTATAGGTTGAGGCAGCAATATACAGCCCTGAGGTCTTATGGGAGTCTGTTCAGCCATGAAGCTCTGCAGACAAGGCCTATCCATCAAAGTAACAATCCTGCAGTGACTACTGAGCTTTTGATGTCAGGCCAGAAAGGAGCAGCCGTGAACCACCCACCATGGAAAAGGCTGAAGCCTTCGTACAGGCTGCTGAGTGGGTTGCATCCGAGGCTGCCTGAAGGGCAGATCTCACCGCAGCCGTGACTTCCTCCAGGATTCCCCAGTACTCCGTTCTGGAATCCTTAGGGAGGAATGACCCAAACTTGTCCATGGGCAGCTTCATGTTACAGTCATAATGGCCAAGGAAGGCTTGGTGGCTGGCCACACTAGCCACCCTAACTTCTAGGGCATTCATGCTCCTCATCCACCACTGAAGCGAGGGAAGCCCATGCAAATCCATGCTCTGAAGTGTCTCTTGCCTCTGTTTGCCAGAAGCTAGCAATGGGCAACAGGGGAGGGATCACTTGATGATCACCTGTCCTGTTCATTCCCTGTGGGGCATCTGGCATTGACCATTGTCAAAAGACAAGACGCTGGGCTGGACGGACCTTTGGCCTGACCCAGGATGGCTGTTCTTATGTTCAGTAAAAGATAGGACCTCACCCACCTTGTCTGTCTCTCATGCTAGTTGATCCAACATGATCAAACCCAGTATAGCTGCAAACTAAATAAACTTAAGCATGTTGGGAAACTGACATACTCTGCTTTCAGTTCCTCCTCTGTTACGAGAGATTGGCACCACCTCCAGTTTGGCATTGTTGGGCAGTTTGGCAAATCTCCACTGCAGAGAAGGATCTAGCACTGATCTCTGAAACCTGCAAAAGAAACAAGCACAAGAAGGAGACCAGGTAAAACCACACGCCACTCTCAGGTCACTAGGGAGATTTCTAGCAATACACTGTTTAGAGTAGGAAAAGAGCTCTGTACTTCTCCACAGGCTGACAAAGCACCATGGGGTTGGATTCTATGGGGCAATTTCAGTAAGCAAACCCACCAAAAATAATTCAGCATGCTGAAAATGTGCAGTCTGGCTATGGTGGTCATAGACCTTGCAAAGACTCACGGTTCTTATCTCTTCTGCCAAGACTATAAGGAAGAGGCAAAATACAAGTGAATACTTTAAGGCACTGGAGCTTTCAGGCCAAGCATCACGCGAAGCAAAAATAGGAATGGGGGAATTGTCACCTCTATGGAAAGCTGAAGGTGGGGGCGCCTGGCTGTTTTGGAACAAAGCGGGAGATCAGCCTTATATGCATCCTGAAACGCACCGTGTATGTGCACCCCTAAAGCCAGCTTGAACAAACAAAACATAGGAGCACCCAGGGCAAGTTCATCGGCTGCCCCAGGCCCCCGCGCGCCCAGTGTCAAAGCTCAGCCGCTGACAGGCCTGCGGATGCGGATGCTGGACCCCAGGCTGCAGCCGCACGGGAAGGTTCTAGGCTTCCCCGGGGAGCTGCCAACCCCCCCGCAAGCAGCACGTGCCTGGGCCCGGCCCCCCCGTACAGCGAGTGGACTAACCCAGGGCCCGGCCGCAGGGGGCGGGGCCGCCCCACTCACCTCAGATCGTGCTGGTCGGGGTCCAGGCGCTGCTCCCCGCACACCTCCTCGAGGACCTGCGGGGCGAGCGAGGGCGTTAGCGGCCGGCCGGGGACCC
>JANRFK010002204.1:354125-373927 GCA_030068395.1 Apalone spinifera | reverse complement strand
CCACAGCCCAAGCCCAGCAACCAGCAAGATACCCCCCACTACGTCACACAAGCATTACAAACCCAGGAAATTCAGAGTTACATGTACACTCACAGAGGAGTTTTTAAACTAAGGCCTGGAGAAAAGTCAACAGGTGAGGAGGAACAAACAATTCAGACAGACCTCCCTTAGGGGAGCAGTTATTGAAAGGGTTTCTCTATACCCTAGTAAAGAGAAGAGATCAGAAGCTGATAAAGTATAGTAGGAAGAGAAGCAAAACAGTCAAATGAAAACAAAATTCCACTGAATTACACATGATGGCAGACAATTAAATACTGATGGATTTCTATATAAAATGTAAGAAGCCTAAATAACAAGATGGGTGAACTCAAATGACTGGTATTAATTGAGCATATTGATATAACAGGTATCACACAAACCTGGTGGATTGACGATAATCAATGAGACATGGTACTACTAGAATACAAAACATAGGAATGACAGAGTTGGTTGTGCTGGTGTGGAGTGTCATTATACATGAAAGAAACAGAGTCAAATAGAGTAAAAATCTGAAATGAGGGGAGACTGAGGGATTTGGGTTTGTTTAGTCTGCAGAAGAGAAGAGCGAGGGGGGATTTGATAGCAGCCTTCAACTTCCTGAAGGAAGGTTCCAAAGAGGATGGCAGAACAAGGAGCAATGGTCTCAAGTTACGCTGGGGGAGGTCTAGGTTGGATATTAGGAAAAACTGTTTCACTAGGAGGGTGGTGAAGCACTGGGATGGGTTACCTAGGGAGGTGCTGGAATCTCCATCCCTAGAGATGTTTAAGTCTTGGCTTGACAAAGCCCTGGCTGGGTTGATATAGTTGGGATTGGTCCTGATTTGGCCAGAGGGCTGGACTTGATGACCTCCTGAGGTCTCCTCCAGCTCTATGATTCTAAACATAGTACGACAGAATCTCTAGGGATAGAAATTGCATGTTTGAACACCAGCAGTATAGCATCAGGAATATACTACTGACCACTTGACCAGGATGATGAAATGCTCAGGAGATGAGAGAGGCTACAAAACCAGAAATCCCAATCGTAATGGATTTCAACTATCCCCATATTGACTTGGAACATGTCACCTGAGGCTAGAATGTAGAAATAACATTTCTAGACACTATTATGACTGATTCTTGGAGCAGCGAGTCCTAGTACAATCAAGGGGAAAGGTAATTCTTAATGTAGTCGTAAGTGGAACATAGGATCTTGTCCAAGAGATTAATATAGCTGAATTGCTCAGTAATAGCAAGCATAACGTAATTAAATTTAACACCTTTGTAGGGGGAAATACCAAAGAAACCCAGAAATCTCAGATATTAAATTGTAGAACTACTAACCGTAGTATGTAGCCTGTCACTTAAATTAGTTTCAAGACCAGATGACTGGCAAATATCTAATGCAATACTGATTTTTAAGCATCACTTCAGTAACAGGTACAGTACTTTGGTTTAAATTATAATAAAGTACAGAATTATTGAATACATAGATGAAAACGATTAATTGGAAAACAGTCAACACAGCTGTTCTTCTTCTAGGTGCATGCACAATTTGCCTGAGGTGGCTCCTAACCTGGATTCATCACCAAATTTGGTCAGGGGGTTGGATCATTAGCTTCTCTGACCCAGGCACTGATGAGGAGAGCAATGGCAACACTGATTCCTGGTCCCAACACAGCTTTGGTAAAGGGAAATCCTGCCTCACTAATCAATTAGGACTCTTTGAGGAGCTCAACAAACATGTAGACAAGGGTGATCTATTCCAGTAGATAAAGTGCACTTAGACTTGCAGGATTCGCTCAGTGCAGCAAGGCCTGGTGCAGGCATGGGACCCTGCAATTAGTACCTGGCCAAACGGGCTGGAGAGGGGCAGCAAGGGGGGGGGGGGGCGGGCAGCAGGAGGTTCAGTTCTGTACACCTCTGGGGGGCATCAGGGTAACTTCCACGAAGACTAAGGCGCCATTCCGGGAGGTACTGACTATCCTTGGGGGGTGAGCCTGGGGAGTTCTTCCAGGCAGCAGTTGGTTTCCAGATCGCTAAAGCCCCTGGGAGGGGAACAGGCCCTTAGCTCAGCCGGTCCCTTCAGCCTCTGAAGATAGAAAGCACCTGTCCCGGGTCCCCTCCCGCCTTCGCCCCCTTCCCTCTCCAGCGGGCGAGGCGAGGCACAGAGCTTGGAGCCTCGGGGTCCCCTCGCCCAGCACTCCTGACCGGCCAGCTCTAGCGCCAGAGCCGGGCCTGTGCCTCGCCCAGAGCTGCGAGTCCTGCAGCCCCGCCAGGTGAGCCTGGCAGCGGGGCCGGCTCCCCAGGCAGCTCCTGGCGGGAAGAAAGGAGCGATGGGAGCGGCCCCGCACCCCTCCCGGGCCTTTGTTCCAGCCCTGCCCCAGGACCCGAGCCCGGCAGTGGGAGCGGCTCGTGGAAGTGTCCCAGGCTGCTGGCCGGGCGGGAGCCCCACTTGGCCAGCCCGGCGGGAGCGGGCACTCAGGGAGCCGCTGCCGCCCCCGCGGAGCAGTTGGGCGCCCGGGCTGGCCAGGCCCGGGGGCGGGAGCCGGCGGAGCAGAGGCCGGACCCCGCCCCCCGCCTGGTCCCAAGGGGCGGAGGGGAGGGCAGGGCGGGGGCTGGCCGGCTGCTGCCCCACGCGGCGCCGGCTGCCCCCGGCGGGCTCCCCGCGCCCCTGTCAGGCGCGCGGCTCGGGACGGGAAGGCGAGTCCGTGCGCCAAGAAAAGCCGAGCGCCCCCAAGCCCCGGGCCCCAGCCCACCAGCTGCCCCGCCAGACCCTGCGCTGCTCGCGGAGCAGCAGGCCCGGGACCCCAGCTCCGGCCGGCACGGGGGGAGCAGCCCGCCAAGCGCTGCCCGCCCCCTGCGACTAGTCCCTCCGGGACCCGGAGCCCCGCCAGTCTGCAGCCGAGCGGAGCCGGGGCAGAGCCCCTCCGTGCGCCCAGCTGCTGCGCTCTTTCCCGCAGGCGGCGCCGGGGCGCCATGGGCGTGGGCACCGTGCAAGTGCTGCTGCTCCTGGGGCTGCTGCACGGGGGGCCCGGCGAGGGCAGGAAGAACTGGAGGCGGCGGGGGCAGCAGCCTGCCCGGGAGCGGAGCGAGGCGACCGGGCAGCCCGTGGAGAGCTTCCCGCTGGACTTCACCGCCGTGGAAGGCAACATGGACAGTTTCATGGCTCAGATCAAGAGCCTGGCGCAGTCGCTCTACCCCTGCTCGGCCCAGAACCTGCACCACGAGCTGCGCCTCCACCTCCTGCTCAACAGCTCGGTCACCTGCAACGACGGCAGCCCGGCCGGGTGAGTGCGGCGCCGGGTCCGCCCCTGCCCCTGTCCCCCCCAAGATCTCTCGGCTGGCTTCAGACCCGAGCCTCTGCCCTCGCTGGGCCCTTTCACCTCCCGCAGCGGGCTGCGGTTCCGCCCCATGCTCGTCGAGGCCGCCTGCGGACTGGAAGGGATGCGGGCAGCTAGCCCGAGTTCTTGGGGAGGGAGCCACCCGCAGCCGCTGCCCTCGGACTGCCGGCCTCTCCTTCCATGCCCGTCGCCCACCCTCGCGGCCAGGCCCCTGGGCTCCGCTTTCCAGCCCTGAGGCGGGGAGAGGGAGGGTCGGTGTCTTTCACTTGAACGGATCCCTCGGTCGGTTTCCAAAGTCCGCTGGAATCCGAAGCCTTGACGGGAGCATCCCCAGGCAGCTAAAGAGGTTCCCGGGCACAGGTGGAGAGGCTGCCATGGGGACAGAGTCCTAAGAGAGAAATCTGACGGGGGCTCTTTTACTTGATGCTTGCGCCTCCTGCATCATCACTCACCCTTTTTATTTTTACCCTCCCCAGCCTGAGCTAGTTAATTCGGGGAGCCTGTATTCTCCCCTCTTCAGCTCCTTGTGTGAGCGGGGATAATAATGCTTACCCACCTTGTAAAGTGCCTCGAATCCTCTAAGGGGAGAAGCCAGATAAATTCCAATTATTATTTCCTATTATCATTATGATTGCTGGCCCTCTCTTATTTCGGCTTTATGTGGATTTAAAGAAACTATTAGGACAGTTAGTCTAGCGCTCAAACTCTGCTCCCACCTTGTGGCCATTACTAAAGCCACAAAAAGCAACAGGTGGAATAACTCTTTCCTGCCTGGAAAATCTTAGGAATTCTAGGAATTTGTTTAATGCATTTATTTTGGAGAGAGATAAAAGCCAATCTCCCTGGCTCAGGATCTTGGGAAGGCTCTTTGATCAGACTGACAGCCTTCCTGTTTCTTTCTCTTGTTCTTTAAGCAAATATTTTATGTAACCCTCTTGATATTATAATGAGTTGGTGTATCAAAGAGCTTGTGGTTAAGCTAGTCAGTCTGCCTAATGAATTTAATCTTTCTGCTTTTTTTTTCTTTAGCTACTACCTCAAAGAATCAAAAGGCAGTAGAAGGTGGCTGCTATTCCTGGAAGGTAAGCCTGGGCCACTGTTTATTTAAATACAGGTCAAGCTTTTTAACCTCTTTTGTAAATGAAGAGGTAGGGATGGGAGAGAGCTATCCATCTACTTTCTTCAAAGGCTGTGCAGAATGTGTGGGGGAAAGGGGCTGGCTGCCTTCCTTCTGCCTAACCAGTGACTCCATCCTTCCACCCACTTTCTTTCCTTATGCCAGGCTCTGCTGTCTGACAATTTAGTGTGTTTTTTGGCAACATAACTACACACCAGACACTAATTAAAACTGCTTAATCCAGCTATTACTTTCTGTCATCTCATCTTGGGAATCCCATATTCTCTCTCTCTCTCTCTCTCTCTCTCTCTCTCTGTGCTAGTTTGCCAGTCCTTCCCTGAACAAAATGACAGCAAAGAATTGATTGATTATTTTTTTCTCTTGCCCTAGGGGGATGGTATTGCTTTAGTAGAGAAAATTGTGACACCCGCTATGACACGATGAGGAGGCTGATGAGTTCCAAGGAGTGGCCCATTACCAAAACTGGTAAGTATTTTTGTGCAAGAGATGGAATCACCATTCTGCATCACATCTACCCTCTACACTTAACACACAAAAGGGGGGGACTCGCAGATTTTGTAGTGCACTGTAACAGAATTCCTCACACTATACACTGTCACTTCCCCAGAATTGCTCCTGTTCAGATATTAACACAGTGTAGCAGTCACTTCCATGCATTTGTGGGTACATGCAAACACACTTCCATGAATTAATATGCATATGCTCAAGCCCTTACAGAAACAAACAAACATGTACATGTGCAGGGATGTCATCTTTCTCTGAACCCCCTCTAATTCTTCCATATCATTTTACTACTACACACATCCCAGATGAAGGAGTATCACTGATTTATATACCACCCTACAGGACCACATAGGAGATGGGTCTTCCCAAATGTAGTCCAAGGTCTGCACTGGGTGGGTGGGTTATGGAGTGCACCTCATCTCCCTCCTCCAGTCCTATGTAGATCAATCATATCTAGTAGTCTGGGGGTCCCTCCTCTACCCTTCCCTCTGAGGTCCCAGAGGGAGCTGTTGCACATGGCTCTAACCTGCCAAGGAGCTGGAGTCAGTGGCGAGAGACAGTGCCACCATGTGGCTGGCCCAATGCCACGCCGATCCCCAAGGGTCAGTCAAGTTTAGGGAAAACCACTGCCTGACTTACCACCACCACTGGGATAAAGTGGGAGGGATCTCTGCAAGGAGATGCTCTCGCACATTTCCTCCCTAATGTTGAACAATCTGAGAATCAGTAATTCTGCCCATCATGGCTGAGCCACTCAAAGCCAGCAGCGCCTGTTTTGAAAATCCACATACAATGGTACATATGCTGTTTTAGTGAAGCTAGGCTCAGTTTTCCTCTGTGCCCAAATTACTTTTAGTGCAGGATAGAGGCCAGTCCATCACTGGCTCTCTGTTTCTGCTCTAGTATTAGAGCAGGTGATGTGCTGCTTTACCCTGTGGTACTGGCATAAGGGAAAGGTATCCTCCATCTCCTAACCTGCTGCCGAAACCTGGGTCAGGCACTGCCTCTGCTGCTTTACGCCAACTGAACTTTCCCTCCACAAGGGGAGTTCCTGCTAGCCATTTTCAACCAGAATCCATCTACTTTGTGCTGTTGGATAGTGGGAAGTAAATCATCCCAGAAGATAATGGGTTTTTGTGCATGGCTCCCTACAGTAGTGGAAACAATTACAGCAGCTTCCCTTTACATGCTTTCCTGTTCTTGCTTGGTGACTTCCCTGTAGCTTATTTTCATTCCTCCCACTCTGTAGAATGGGGCAAATGATTCTTGATGCTCAAAGAAGTGCCTAGATTACCGACCTGCCTTTCCCTATTTCCTTTTCCTGGCTGCTGAATTTTACATCCTGCCTGCTCCCTGACTGGAGGCCAAATTCAGTGCTACCCCTTTCAGGAGGTGGGGAGCAAAGGTGAGCTATAGACCCCACATTTTCGCTTCTCTAGCGAGTGGCTTAAACTCTCAGTGTAAGCGGGAGCAGTCATAGGAGCCTGTCCAGTGCTTCCATTTATGGCAGTTCTGCCCAGCTGACCTAACTGCAGGTGGAAATAACGGGAGTACTTAGCACTCTCGCCACTCCCCATCCAGCCTTCAGTACACCAACTACAGCTCTCTCCTTGGCATGGCTCTACTTCGTTGGTGGCAGGGGGGAGAGATACAGGAGCATGATGAAGGGCTGCCCATATAAGCTCTGCACTGCTCTGGTGTTGGAGGAAATCCCGTCAGCCACTGAGGTCCCATTACATCACTAGAATGGTATTAAAGAATCGTAGTGGGAGCCAGAACCTGTCTCTCTCTCTCTCCTAATTCTTTAATCAGCCTCACTGGAACCTTTGGGCTCCAATATTTCATCTGCTCCTCTTAAAGGGGTAATATATCAAGCTGGTCTATAATTCTTGTATCATAGTCATGGCCTATCAAACTTCCAGAAGAAATTCATTTGTTTGGGGAAGAAGCCCTCAAACAGGGACACACACGTGCCGATGAATGTATTTGCAAAGACACACTCTCTCTCTCTCTCTATGTCCGCGTTTCTCAAACTGTTGGACCCGACCTCCTGGGGAGTCGCGAGCAACTTAGAGGGGGGTCGTGGTACCACAAAGTTTGAGACCCCCTGTCTATGTAATTCACTTGCATTGGTTTATCCATCTGTGTTAAGGCTGGCCCAAAGACTTGGAGGACCCAAACTGCTGCAGATGGGAAAATCACAGTCTCTGGGTCTCACCTGCCTTCCTATATGGCCTTGTGGAGGTCACATCTTTCTTCCCATTCATCACGGCATAACACTTCTTTGGCCTGTGCAGTAGAACCTCCAAGTTATGAAAACCTCAGGAATTATGAAAATCCCTGCAATTAACATTATGGCTGTTCTTTTAAGTTTAGAACTGAACATTGATTTAATACTACTTTAAAAATTTACTATGCAGAAAAAAAATGGTTTCTGCTTGTGACGTGGGAATTGTATTCGCTCTGTTCACTTTATGTTGTATGAGATTCCTACTCTCCTGTGCTGCTATGTAGTAACTTTATGTGTGTGCGTGCATGCATGCCTCAGTTTCCCTGGGCACTGCACTGGTGCCCACCAGTGATGGGAGTTTTGGGTGTGACTCTCATTGAGGGAGGCTGCCAAGGCCAGCTCCTCAGAATGGCTCAGGCTGTCTTGTAACCTGAGCCTAGGTGGGAGATGCAATCAGGTGACATCAGGTAACTCCCCCTCCCCCCGCCCCCAGGACAAAGGAGGAGGCGGGGCAGCCTGCAGGGCTGGGACCTGTTGCTAAGTGTGTGAGTGAGTCGCTCTGGCTTAGGATGCAGGGAGGGGGCCCAGGGTGCTGGCTCTGGGCCCCCCTTCCCCCAAGTTGGATTGTACTGACTACTACTGGTTCCTATGTTAACAAGTCTGTGCCACGCTGCGTCCCTGTGAACCAATAAACCTTCTGTTCTACTCGCTGTCTGAGAGTCCCATCTGACTGCAGATGGGGGTGCAGGGCCGGGGACTCCTCCACACCCCGCGACACCCCTTATTTATTTAGTCGTTTATCACTGTACCATATTTGCTTTTATTTTTTGTGTCTGCTGCTGCCAGACTGCCGACTTCTGGTTCCAGATGAGGATGACTGGTTAGTTTGTAACTCTCTTGCTCACAGCTCTGAGGTTCTACTGTACTGCAGTTGTCTTTGCAAAGCTGTCAGATTAGGGAAGCATTTTGAATTTTTATTGTAATACTGCTTACAAGTCTCGGGGTAGCCATGTTAGTCTGTATCTACAAAACCGAGGAGTCCTGTGGCAGCAGTAGTGGCAGTCCTTAAAGACTAACCGATGTATTTGGGCATAAGCTTTTGTGAGTAAAAACCATTTCATCGTTCCATGTGTGTGACAAAGTGGTTTTTGCCCATGAAAGCTTATGCCCAAATAAATCTGTTAAAGTGCCACAGGACTTCTTAGCAGGTAGAGGTAACACCATGGATCTCCACATGTCCGTGGACCACAGTAGGGATGTAAAATTGTGTTTAATCAGTTAACTGGTTAAACGTTATGTTTAACCAGTTGACCAATTCAATGGGATCACCAGTCGGGCTGTAGCAGCTCTCCCGCCCGTGGCATGCCAAGAGCTGACTGAAAATGTGGGCCTCTTTCTCATTCACAGATCTTATAAGTGCTAGTATTGGAATTCACTTTCCAGTATTTAGGGATTGCAAGCCAGGCTTCGTCCGAGCTGCGCAGCTGCTTAACGAGCCCTGCCCAGCCAGGGGTTCAGGGCTCTGTGCACGGAGCTATCTGGCTGGGGAAGGGGCACTGCTTCCTGCTGAGGACAGAGCAGCGAGTTTCTCCCAATCAGTAGGGAGGGGACTGTCCCTGCTGGCGGGGAGAGACTCCTGCTCCCTCTGCCAGTGAGGTGTGAAGAGTCACTGGACCCTGCACCCCCCTCTGCAGCTAGATGTGGCGCTCTGCCAGCAGGTAGAGCAGAAGGTTTATTAGCTTAGAGGGATACAGCATAGAACAGGCTTGTTAGCACAGGAACCAGGAGCAGTCAGTACAACCCATCTTGGGGAGAAGGGGGCCCAGAGGCCAGGCCCCAGCCCCCCAAGCCAGCGAGAATGACTTCCAACCTCTCCAGCTTATCCCTCTGAGTCTGCAGCCAGCCCCACTTCCAGCTTTTGTCCAGCTTCCCTGGGCAAAAAGTGTCACAATTCTCCCGGGCTCAGTGAGCCTGGGCTGTTGTGAACGTGCTGGCCTGGGCATCCTCCCTCAGTGAGTCACACCTGGAATTCTAGATGATGGTGCAGTGCCCAGGGAAACTGAGGCACACGCATGGGGTTATTACAGAACAGTAGAAATCACATGCAACATAACAAAGCAGAGTGAATACAGTCCTGACTTCGTCACATCTCTCCCCTCTTTGAGACTGAACGGAGCTGCTCTGTCCTCAGCAGGGAGCTGCTGCTGTAGCTGAGGAAGAAGTGCCCCTCCCCCAGCCAGATAGCTCCCTGCGCAGAGCCTTGAACTCCTGGTGGGGCTTGTTAAGCGGCTGCGGGGTTGCACTGCTGCAGAGGGAGCCTTGGTTGCAGGGAGAATGTACTTTGTTGTAGGTATTACAGAGTCTCTTCATCATGAGATGTAATGAGACTTCTTGAAGTGCTGGGGTTCACCTCTGATGTGAATCAGACTGAAAATCACATCCACGCAGACGCAAGCACAGATCCATTTCTCCTCTTCTCCTACTTCACCAATAGCTTTCCCAGAGTTGGTTCTCCTTCTATACAGGCAGAGCCCCCACACGAGACTCGTTCCTATAGCTTTACAATCTGAGAACAGCGTTTATATATTTCTTATTTCTTGTCATCCATCTGCAGGAACTGGGATCCTGTCGTCGCAGCCAGAAGAAAATCCACACTGGTGGAACGCAAACATGGTGTAAGGAGGGGCTCTGAGGGAACAAGTTTCTATTCCAGAAATGATATAAGGGAAGTGGATTACACCCCAGAGACAGTAAGAATGGGAAGTCTACTGCTTCCTAGGACAGCAAGGGAAGGGAGTTACAACAGCAGGCAGCATATTAATCCTTGGCAGAAAGGAAAACCCTACATAGTTCCCTCTGACTACGATTTCAGTTTTCTCAGGCCCGGTGTAGACAAGGTCCAGAGTTACCTGTGTCCAGTTCAGCTGAAGCCATATGTTGGTCTAATGATGAACCTCAGGCAAAACTGGGAAAATCTTAGAGGATCTTCCCCAAAGGAATAAACTAGAAAATACCATATCAGGCTTTGTGGCTGGTGATGTGCCTGACGGCTCTCAGTGAGCTTCAGAGGGTTCTGTTCAGGCAGGAGCTGTAGGCTGGGGAGTTTGGCTTGCATATGCTTATACATAGATCCTCTGGACTGTGGTGCTGTAAGAAAGAAAGAGAGAGCAGCTGGGGACAGAAAGCTAAGTGATGGGAAGATAATTCCATTACTAACAATACTTATTATACTAACTATACAGGGCAGGTGAGTTCTCCCCATTTTACAGAGGGAAACTGAAGCACAAAGACAGCGATGTACCCAACATCACCCAGCTGGGATTCAAATTTAGATTTGTGCTTTCGTCACTGGAGCCCAATGCCTCATAATTAGAGCAATAAAAAGATTTCTGTATAAGGCTGACATCCAGAAGAGAAAACATGCAACTGTTAATCCTTCCTTCGAGTATTCCAGGGGACAGTATAACCCCGTCGCTGAGCAAAAACTGGTCCCTTCCCTTCTCTGCAGGATTTCCTTCCAATTCCTTGACTGCTTCCTCACCACTCTGTATGTCATGGGAATATCAGTGCTCACAAACTTCTCATCTCTTGCAGCTTCATCCCCTATTGCTCAAGTGATGTTTGGAGTGGTGCCTCTTCCAAATCAGAGAAAAGTGAGTGCTGCTGATGTGCTGTCTGCCAGACAATTGTCACACTTTAGCGAACACAGCCTGATTTTTCTGAAATTGTGAATGACAGACCAGCTTTTTCCTGCTGAGAAGCAGGAAGGAATAACAAGTAATCTCTGGATAAAACATCCCTCTCTCCTTATCGCATCCTGCAGGGACATGGTTCAGAGCCCCACAGATACATATCTAATCCCTGCGGGCTATACCTGGAGTTCCTGAAGCAGCCTTTCCTTTTAGATAAGCCTCTGCCACCCTGCTTACACTGCTAATTAAATGGAGTGACTGGGGCACCATAGCTTACAATGTAGCTCCTCATATTGTTGACTTGAGTGATAAGTGTAATTAATTGTCTTGTTCCTGTCCCAAATGGATGTGCACCCACCCTTCTTGGGCAGGAGCTGCTTGCAGTTTGGCCTACAAGACAAAAACCTATGGCTCATAAATATGATGTTGCTGCCTGATGATACTTGTCACAGTGACATTGTGTTGATCTGAAACAACATTGTGATGTCTCTTTGGCACTCAAAAATCTTTAACATCTGGCAGATGACTTGTACCATCTGGGGATATTCTGAGTCTTAACACATAGATGTGAAACCACTACAGAAAAACCGAGGGGGCTCATTCGTTCAGATGGCTTGCCACTGACTTTAGCAGAGTTATTCCAGATACAGCCCGAGCTAAGTCTACACTGGCGGGTTCTTGTGCCAGAAGTATGCAAATGAGGCTAAGCGTGGAATATTGCCGAGCCTCATTTGCATACCTCATGAGCTGCCATTTTGCGGAAGAGGCTCTTGCATCAGAAGGAGCATCTACACTGCCCCTTCTTGCGCAAGAGGGTTTTTCTTGCACAATGCCATTATTCCTGAAAATAATCAGCGTAGCGGCATTGTGCAAGAGGGTTTTTCTTGTGCAAGAAGGGGCAGTGTAGACAGCTCCTTCTGGCACAAGAGCCTCTTCAGGCAAAAATGGCAGCTCATTAGGTATGCAAATGAGGCTTGGTGATATTCCATGCTTAGCCTCATTTGCATATTTCTGGCACAAGAACCCGCCAGTGTAGACATACCCCTGGTGTAACTAACAGGAGCATTTATCCAAAGGTGCTGCATGAAATAGTACTAGTGACACATGCTTCCTTTGAATCAGTGCTGCCAGCCTTTGTGCGGCTGGATATGTCATCTTTTCACTGACGTGAAATTGATGTTCTCATAACTTGTGGGTGCCCAGGCCAGTTTAGCTCTGGTGTCCTGGCTAAATTCCAAGTTAGATATAATAATAAATGGAGATCTATCTTCTCAGAGAGCTGGAAGGGACCTTGAGAGGTCACTGAGTCCAGTTCCCTGCCCTCATGGCAGGGCTCAGTACCAACCCTGACAGGTTTGCCCCAGATCCCTAAATGGCCCCCTCAAGGACTGAACTCACAACCCAGGGTCTAGCAGGCCAATGTTCAAACCATGGAACTATCCCTCCCCCTGTGGTTTCAATTGGCTGTATTATTCTTTTACTCATCTTACCCTACTGTTCAGCATCGCTGTGCGACATTAAGCAGCTACTGTGTCTTGTTCCAGAGGCAGGTGCAGTGCAGTGGCGCAGAGGGTGTAATTCCTTGTCTATGTAGTGTCTGACTTACTCTGGAATCCGACCTGCTTGATGTCAGGGCTGGAACTACCAAGGATCAAGCCAGGGAAAGCCTGTGACAGGGAAGGGCCTCAGCCCTGCCTGGCTCACTCTCACTTTCCTGTGGACTAACGTTTTCCAAGTTTACAGTTTGTAAATACCCTTGTAAAAAGGTTTCAAATGGTCGAACTTCTTCACTGCAAACAGCTTCTCTGCCTTCAGGGTCCTCAGACACGGTGGGGTGGGGGTGAAGGAAGCCTACACCTCAGGCCTGTTGATGGTGAACTCTCTCTTTTCCAGGTGAATATGCCTTCATGGGAGCCCTCATCATACAGGAGGTTGTAAAAGAGCTGGTGGGGAAAGGCCTGAGTAATGCAAAGGTCCTGCTGCTGGCAGGAAGTAGGTAAGTTCTGTGGAAGACAGTCCTACAGTGAAGAAATACAGACAATGAGAGCAATTACAGTGAAGCACTCTCTTTACAGGCGCTCCTGGGTGATTAGTGCCCAGGCACCACCTGCAGGCGGTGCTATGAGGAGTGAGGCAGAAGCACTGATAGGGGAAAACTCCTACTCCTCTCGGCCTCTTCCTGTGAGATCTGCTGCAATAGGGAATGATGGAGAAATACTGGCTCTAGGAGACATTCAGCTTCTGATTGAGGAATTTATTTATGGGGAAAGAAAATTAGACAATAATAGAAACATGGAAAACTTGGAGACCCTCCAAGTTTCAGGGTCTCTGTTTGGAGCTGCCAAAGCTCTGGCTAATACCAGGAAAGAGCTATGCCAGAGAGAGAAGAAAATAGAATGGGAGGTCTTTGGTTGTTAGCACTGTTTTTATTTTTGAGAATTTATGAAGAGAGGAAATAACTTGCTGGCTAGTGACTAATTATGCCCAAATTGCTCAGTGCATCAGAACTCTAAAAGCAGTCTGTTTCATAGCTAATAGTCTTGCAATTATGTCAGGTCTTTGACTGAACTCATGATGTTGTCATTGCAGTGCTGGGGGAACTGGAGTGCTTCTGAATGTGGATCGAGTAGCAGAGCAACTGGAGGAGATGGGTTATCAAGGGATTCAGGTGCGAGGGCTGGCAGACTCTGGCTGGTTCCTGGATAATAAACAGTACCGCAGAACTGATTGTATTGATACCATAACCTGTGCCCCAACAGAAGCAATTAGGAGAGGAATCAGGTACAGTAAAATATTCTCAACTACCCTTCCCCAAGAGCTAAGGATGAGGAGAAATGCTGAGGCAGGGCTCTGCCACTCCTCCTGTTTCCTTGCACCCTTTCCTTGTATTTCTAAGATCCCTATCACATGCCTCACCCTTTGTGGATGAGCTTCTACTTCTTAAGAAAAGAACCATCATTTCAAAGGCATGCTAATGAGATTGTGTGACACCTTCCTGAGTACACATTGATGTGACCTGGCAGACACAGGGAAGAATGGTGTTACTAATCCATTGAAATTGCCATCTCTCTAATGCTCCCATCGCCAAGGATCTGGTTGTGATGGGAAAAGTGCTATCTGAGCAGTCAGTCCACCTCCAAAACAGAAAGAATTGTCTAATGAAATCGCATTGTTTAATAAATCCTTCTTGTTTATAAGTCATGTGTGACTAAAAAGTACTGTTCACACCTGCTTGCCTTCCAGCTGATTTAAGAAAGGCTTGCTCTGGTCTTCTGTGCAGGGTTTTGTGTGCTCATTGCTTCATTTGGGTACAGCGGACTCTCCAGCTGCAATTAGCAAACGCCCCGGTGTTCTGGGTGAATCGGAGACAGCCCAAGCAGAATGAGACTGTGTGGCACTAACCCCACCGTTGTTGTGTCTTTTAGATACTGGAATGGCGTTGTTCCTGAACGCTGCAAACGGCAGTTTAAAGAGGGAGAGGAATGGAATTGCTTTTTTGGTTATAAAATTTATCCCACTCTTCGATGTAAGTGCAAAAAGAAAAGCCTGCCTAAGCAGTTCCTTCATTACTGCTGCTAACCTGATGAAGACTCTCTCCAATTCCTTTTCCCTCCAGGTCCAGTATTTGTGGTGCAATGGCTTTTTGATGAGGCACAGCTCACTGTAGATAATGTGCACCTAACTGGACAGCCCGTCCAGGAGGGGCAATGGCTCTACATCCAGAATCTGGGCCGGGAGCTCAGAAATACCCTGAAGGATGTGACGTGAGTATTGCAGTAGGAAAAGCTGGGGTGTGTTTATTCTAAGAGAAGTCCTGCATAAGCTGGTCTGGTGGAGTTTCACATCACAGTGGCCTTCTTGATACCAATCTGATTTATTTGCCTTCTGTACCTAATCTGCATCAGGAAACATGCTCTTAATACTTCTGAAACAAAACGAGGTGTTTTAATAGACCCTGATCGTAGAATACTCTGGCAAAAGATGAAAGGATGACGTGAAACGTCCTGTTTGTCTCAGAAGCTTTGTTAGGTTAGCTGTCCATGGGAGTCACTGTAGCACGTATGAGCCCCTTTAAACGCACCCAACCAATAAGCTATGGAAACGTGCAACTTTCTAAAACTTCCACCCTCTTCTAGTCTATTCAGATTCTTATATCCTGCTTAGCACTGTGGTATCCTGGCATGATGCCAGCGACAGAACTTCTAGCCAGTTTCAGGACTGGGGGGAGGAAACTATGTGTGAGAAGAGTCACTTTTTTGCCTTTCCACCATATCTGTATTTCTTTCCTTTCAGTGCTAGCTTTGCTCCAGCTTGTTTATCTCATGAGATCATTACACGCAAGTAAGTGTCTTTCTTCAGAGTCCACAAAATGTCATGAGTTAGCAAGACAGGGAATATGGTACTACACATACCCTAACCCTACTGATACAATTTGTATGGCTTGATTTTGCAGTCACTGGACAGACATCCAGGTGAAAGGAACGTCATTACCCCGTGCCCTGCACTGCTGGGACCGCAGCCTGCATGAGAGCAACAAAAATGGGAAAGCCCCTTTGAAGGGATGCCCAATCCATCTGATTGACAGCTGTCCCTGGCCCCACTGTAATCCCTCATGCCCTACTATCCGGGATCAGTTCACAGGGCAGGAGATGAATGTGATCCAGTTCCTCATGCACATGGGTTTTGACGTTCAGAAGATGGCACAGCAACAGGGTCTGGAGCCCAGTAAACTTCTGGGGATGCTGAGCAGTGGTAGCTAGGAAGGGGTCTCCATGGAGGGGCAGAATGATCAGATAAGGAGGGGGGAGCCTCCACGCTTCTCTCCCAGACTCTTTAACCGTCTCCATTCTCATGCAGATGTGCACACGCACATGTGCACTCTGACTCTCACGCACACGTGCACACTTAGCGTGTGTCAAGAAAACAAGTGAACAGATTCTTGCTTACACCATTGGACTGAAACTCATTACCTCTAAACTTCAGGGCTCAATCTTGGGCCATTCAGAATCTCTTTGTGCTATACAAGGTGGCCTGAAGTGGGGAGCAGCATTGAGAACCCTTCCCAAGAGCTAAAAGAACTCTAACCCTTGCTGAGAATGTTTCACATCACAGACTTACAACATATGATGAAAAAAGCACTGGATTTTTTTGTCCAATTAGAAGTGAAGGATTACATGACTTCCTGGAGGTCAGCAACTCTTGATGTATTATAATGTACAAACCAAGGACATGTGCTAGGAACGGACACTCTTATACTCAATTTACTTTTGTATTATTTTATAAAATGACTTTTTTATTGTTTTTAAAAAAATAAGTAAGAAATATAAAATTAATGATATTGTTTTGTAACATATTTTTTTAAATAATGAAAAAACCTCCTGCTACTATGGCAATGTGGGTATATTTATTTTAATATGTAAATGCTATTTATAAGGGCTTACCAGAGAACTGCTCACATGTCTTTGTAAAGTTGTAAATACTGCTCCTGGGGACAGGGTTTTCTTCTGATCATGTGTATGTGGTAGAGGGCAGTATTGGCTGATTATAATTATTCTTAGATTCCAATGTTTCCCTTGTAGTATGTTTGTTATTTCTGGAATGAAAAGGATGTAATCACAGTCTAGCTACAGAATTCAGTATTGGAAATCCACAAGCCTGTGGCAGTGGTTAATATGGAGTCTCAATTTCGGACCATGTGCAGAAGAGAAACTCAAGTAAATAGTTTCAATATTACGTGTTTAAAAACATGTACATTTATAGATTTTGAAGCCAGAAGGGAGCACTCTGATCATGTAGTCTGTCGTCCCATAGAACACAGGCCACAGAACTTATACAACATCATTCCTAGAGCAGACCTTTTTAAAAAAAAAAAAGTTCAATCCTTATTTTAAAATGGTCAGTGATGGAGAATCCACCTTGACACTGGTGAGTTGTTCCAAGGATGTTAACTATTCTCACTCTTAAAATGTTACACCTTATTTCACTCTGTATTTGCGTAGCTTCAACTTCCAGGCACTGGATGGCGTTACGCCTTTCCCTGGTCGACTATTTATTGACTGTAATCAAGCCATCTCTCAACTGTCTCGCTGTTAAGAGAACTCAGGCTATCTCTACACTATAGAGTTTTTCCAGGATACTAGAGATATTCCAGAAAAACTCCACTGCGTCCAGGGAACACATCAGCTCTTCTGACATTTTTTGTGGAAGAGCAGACACGCTCTTTCGGAAGCCCTATAAACCTTGTTTCATGAGGAAGAAGGGCTCTTCTGAAAGAGGTTTTTCCAAAATTTGCCCCAGTGTAAACAGGCCAAATTTCAGAAAAGCCTCTTCCAAAAAAAAACAATTGGAAAAAGGTACGCAAATTGCGGAGCACAAGCTCTGTACCTTTTTCCGAAAATGAAGTGTAGTGTAGGCATAGCCTCATAGCATGGGCCTTGAGTTTAGAGCTAGAAGGCACGTCTTCTAATCCTTTAAACATTCTTGTGCCTCTTCTTTCAACCCAGTCCAATTTACCAACATGCTCCTGAAACAGTAGGCGCCAGAACTGGACACGGTATGCCAGGAGTGGTCACAGTAGTGCCAAATACAGAGGTAAAATATTCTGTCTACTCATACTCCTGTTTGTATAGAGCCATGCCTATCATTTGACTTAATGAGAACATGCCTAAGCTCAAGGGACAATTCTGGGCCCCCATATGCTGCTCTGGTAGCACAGAAGGAATATAAAGAAATCACAAAAGGTGAGGATGAACTCCACTGGCACAAAAACAGTATCTGGCCCCCCTACTCTTGATGCCATAGCACAGTGTAGGGAGAGATGTTCTGGGTAGCAAGTCTCCAGGGTGCTGAGTGCTACAATGAGTCCGGGCTTCAGTGCAGAGCACACGGGGTTGCCATACATTTGAACAGCTAGGGAGACTGCATTTCTCTCCAACCAAACCACTGAAAATATGGCTCAAAGTCACCGTTCCTTCTGCTCGCCCTAAGTGGTCTCCCCTGTGACAAATGGGTGTCCCCTGATCTTCAAAAGGAGAGTAGCCTCTGTCTCTACTTTCTCTGACCTGGCATTTAGTGTGACAGCTGAAGCCAAAAATACAGACAACATAATTAGAAATATAACAAATGAATTGAGAGGTGATCTGAATAGTTACAAAAAAATCCCATGCAGGGAGCCACAAGCCCATTATAATGTCAGAAATGTGATACAGAATAACAATGACACACAACATGCCTGGCTGGAGCCAGGATAAATTTATAGAACTGGCTTTAGCAGCCGCCCTATTCGATGAATAACATCAAGAACTCTTGAAAACAAGAAGAAATGGAACAGAGTGCTTTCTCTGAACTCACGCCAGACAAAACTTGAGTAACCACTCAATGGCACCAGCATACAAGACAAGTGACTAACCAGTATTGGCAAGGGGAATGATTTCAGCATTGGGCTCCTCCCCCCATGGATAGAACTTAGAGACCTATTAGCCATGAGACTAATCAAGCAAAGCCAAGTTCAATGGGCTGAAAAGAACAAAAATCCATAAAATAAACAGCCAGGCAGAATGACAATCTGCTCCAGTGACATTTCTAAAAAAAGTTGTGATCAATAGTATAAAAATACCTGAATTATCTGACAACAGACTGGAATCCAAAGAAAGAAATTAAGGAGCCCATCGAGGAAAAGAATTCATTATTTATATTGCTTTATGCCTAAATTGGCTCTGCACAGACACCTAGTATAAGACGTTCTTAGTATCTTTCACCTTTCTCTCTGACTGTCAGATGGTAGTTTAGGGTACATTCCAAGAAGTCAAGCATTTCATCTCTTACTTACACAAAACAATGTTTTCTCTGTGGCTGGAGTGGTAACTTTTCTTGAGCTTTGTAATGTTTTCTGTCTGATTCTACCTATGCATCACTGTATAATGGTGCTAAATAACACAGTGTGTTATCCGACACCCAGGCAGCTGTGTGTGCCTCCCAGACCTTTTATTTTACCTGCAAATTTTCTTTTGCAGCTCACAAACTCTGGCCTGGAATGCTGCAATTCTTCCAGGGCCTATTAGCAAAGGGCTGTCCAGTGCTGTGCCTCAGGGATTGAAAAAAGGAATCTGCCAGAGTTTAGGAGACAGAGTCCCAAAGGAGGGACTGGAGACTGCCATCTCAGAATACTACAGCTGCCATTTGCTGTCATCTTCTACCTTCTAAATGCAACAACCAAACTGTTCTTTGGACTCCTGTGTGAGGCAGGGAAACCAGTCATTTGGGATGATTTAGTAATATCCCGAGCAGGGCCAGGGCTCCACCAAAGGCCAGGGAATCCAGCTTTCAACCCAAATACTCTTAAGCAGCAAGTTGAAACCCTCAGATATTTCAGTGTTTCTTTCCAGTGCATCTAGCCTCTTGTTCCTGAATTGTCCAATGAAGCATACCACTGCCCTCTGCTGGCAAAACCCATCACCGACGTCTCTGTTGGATAGTGATAGTTTTATTCAGTACATGTAAGGAGCACTTGAGAACATAACGTAAGGACAGCCAGATTGGGTCAGACCAAAGGTCCATCCAGCCCACAGCCCACTCTGCTGACAGTAGCCAATGCCAGGTGCTCCAGAGGAATGAACAGCACAGGGAATCATTAAGTGATCCATCCCCTGTCACCCATTTCCAGCCCCTGACACAGGCCAGGGACACCATCCCTGTCCATCCTCCATGAACGTATTTAGTTCTTTTTTGAGCCCTGTTAAATTCTTGGCCCTCACACATCCTCTGTCAAGGAGTTCCATAGGTTGACTGTGCATTGGGTGAAGAAGTATTTCTTTTTATTTTATTTTATTAAGAAAGGGATAGAAAATAAGACCCAGAATATCTTACTGCCCCTGTAT
>JANRFK010002204.1:340956-352151 GCA_030068395.1 Apalone spinifera | reverse complement strand
TTCCGTTAAAAGCATTTCTGGAAAATCATGCCAATCTAGACGCAGCCTGTGTGTTGCTCCTGTTAGCAGACACCGTCCCTGCAGCTCCCATTCGCAGGGAATAGGGAACTGCAGCCAATGGGAGCAGTAGGGTGGTGCCTGCAGGCAGGAGCAGCAGGTAGTGCCACATGCCTCCCTAGGGTCTGTAGGGATGTGCTAGCCCCTCCTAGGAGTGGCACCGGGCAGGGGCAGCGGCAGGGAGGTAGCCTGCCTTAGCCCTGCAGTATTGGAGACCAGGAGCTGCATGAAGTAAGTGTCACCCAGCAGGAACCTGCACCCCTCTGCAACCGCCTACTCCAACCCCTTCCCAAAGCCAGCACCCCAGCCCCAGGGCTGGATTACCCAATAGGCAGACTAAGCATATGCTTAGTGCACCAGCAAAGCAGGGGCACTAAAAAAAAAGAGATTTTACGGTATAGTATTGTTTTTATTGTGAATTACATATGGGGGGGCACCATAATCTTTTCAGTGTTTAGGGCCTCTAAAGGTCTTAATCCGGCCCTGCCCAACCCTGAACTCTGCCCCAGCCCAGTGAAAATGAGTGAGGGTGGGGAAGAGCAAGTGATGGAGGGAGGGAGAAAAGCGTGAGGGCGTGGGGTAGATCCTGGATTACACTTTCATTCAAAAAAGGATCTTGTACTTAAAAAAGTCTGGAGACCGCTGCTGTTGGGTTAACCCTTTCTGCTTCTCTGAGCTAAGCCTGCAAATGCAGCTTCTTATCACCACCCTGCTTCACTTTAAGGCAGAAAATAAAAGGCATATTCCTCCGCTCCCCTACATCTAATGCACAAAGAAAACTTCAGAGACAAGAACTGGTCATGAAATTCCACAGATCAAAACACCTCCATCCCAAGCCAAGAGGGCACACTAGGTTCAGCATCCTGTAGATCGGTGAATTCCATCCTAGGGGTCAGAGACCTGCATGGGATGGTAGGAGCCATTGAATAGAACGTTCCAGAGATCAGAGAGCAGCTGGAGCAAAGCACAAAACAGAATCAGATCATAATAGTGATGGAACATTTTATATAAATATTTATCTCAGTCCCTGGAAGCTGCCCCTCAGGACCCTGGTGTACAACTAACAACACTGCTACCCAATATCAAATGAAGCAAAATTAAGCAGTCTCTGTTGTGCTATTGGGTCCACACCTTCCCTTCCAGCAGCTTCTGTGATATCATATACCCATTTGGTGCCACTGAATCTGCAACACCAAACTCCAGCTTCTGTGGTGTAGTGGGATCTGAGCCCCTTCCCCAGAAAGACCCTTTGGAGGGTTTGGGAATACTGACCAAAAGTCAGTGCTTAAATGACAAAACAGGCGGTAGAGGAAATGAGACTGTTAATCAGAATCCCCTGGTGTAACTCACACTAGCTCTTCATAGTTTCAGGGGACAGAGTTCATTCCATTCCAGGACTATTAATATAGCCACCTATTTATACTGCTGCATTCCTGCATCACCAAAGCAGAAAGCTACAGCTGTGGAGCTAAAACGGAATAAAATGTCAGCTCCCAAGGAGAAAGTGATCATGCTAGCAATTGAAAGAAGAGATAGTGAAGAGACAGACTAAAAGATAATCTTCACAGATCCTGCTTGGTACCACAGGGTTAGCTGATCTTCACCCAGCTCTCTGACTCCTGCAGCCTGAAGACAGAAACAGTCAAGAGAGAAAATGAAAAACTACAGAGAATGAAATGATCCAAGAAGCCACCATAAAGGCATTCTCAGGGAAGATGCTGGCAGAGGGATAGAGAACAGATTCAGGCCATCGTTCCATCACAGGAACAGGAACAGAAAATCAGAAGCTAACCTGAAAGGAAGCTGTGAGGTCTTAAACTGTTTTATTACCAGCTCTGCTGAGATGATGGAGACCTCAGGGGGGCCGTATCTGAACACAGCAGCAGTGGCATCCCCGGTGGGAGTAGCCCGTTTGCTGCAGGTGGCATTTGGATGTACTACGTTCAGCCTGGTGGCCCATCATGGGGGATTCAGTGCAGCCTATGGCGCCTTCTGCATGTTCGTCTGGTGCTTTTGTTTTGCTGTCACCATCTTTATAACAACCTGTGAATTCACTCGTCTCCACAGCTGCATGAGCATCTCCTGGGGAAATTTCACAGCTGCTTTTGCCATGCTGGCCACTCTCATGTCCATCACGGCAGCTGTGATCTACCCTCTCTATTTTGTCCAGTTTGACTGTCATCCCATCAGCTGCAAGGTGAGAGATTTCCGCATAGCAGCTAGTGTCTTCGCAGGGCTCCTGTTCATTGCTTATGTTGTGGAAGTGTTTCTAACCCGAGCCAAGCCAGGACAGGTAGCCAACTACATGGCCACAGTATCTGGCCTCCTGAAAATTGTCCAGGCCTTCGTGGCCTGCATCATCTTTGGGGCACTGGTAAATGACAGTCAGTACAGCAATTACGTGGCTACCCAATGGTGTGTAGCTGTCTATAGCTTCTGCTTTGTGATGACAGTGGTAGTAGTGGCCTTCAGCGTCACAGGAAGAACTGCAATGCTGCGGTGCCCCTTTGAGCGTGTTGTGGTCATTTACACATTCATGGCCATCCTCATGTATGTGAGTGCAGCAGTGATCTGGCCTGTGTTCTGCTTTGATAGTAAATATGGGTCCCCATGGCGCCCCTACCAGTGCGCCCAGGGCAAATGCCCTTGGGACAGCCAACTGGTGATTGCTATATTTACCTATGTGAACCTAGTGCTTTATATTGTGGACTTGGCATACTCTCAGCGCATCCGCTTTGTCTCACACCCTTAAGATTCAATGCTGCTCCCACAAAGCTATCAGGGCTCAAGCAACAACACAGCACTGGGAATCAGTTGGAGACAGGGGTCATAGAAAGCAGCTGCTGGTCTAGACATACCAATAAATGAAACAGGAACCAAACTTCAAAGTTGAGTCTGGACCAGTAAATGAACAATGTGTAAGGTGGTGGACAACAGATGAGTCTAAAAAGAAGAAAGGCAACAACAATCTTTCTTACCCCTCAACAGAATTTGACCCTTCTTTTTTAAGGCAGGGAATAGCATAGTATGCTGAAGATAGTACCTTTGCATCGCCACCAAATATGAGTGTCTGCTGCAAGAGGGGCTTTATAGGCCACTGGATTACCAAGCCAAATAAAAAGCATGGATCAGTGAGGTCATGGGGCTGCTACCAATACTGGACTCTAACGAAGAAGAGACTGTATCTGGGACGACTGGGGAGTCAGAGACAGTAGCAGCATCTATAGAACTAAACAAGGATTATTCAAAATCCAGACATTTGATATTATTAACACCATGGTGTGAAATTCATTGCTTGTAAATGTGGGAGATTCTAGCTAGACTGGGTCTGAGGGAAAAGGAAATTATGCTGATTTGAAGACCACACACACACACACAATTAATTAGTGTGTGGAATAAGCAAGGCCTCATGCATGTGCCTGGTTGGAAAGGTTAGGGAATACTCCTAAATACCCTCTGAGCCATTATAGAAGTGAAAGTTGCTGAGTCACAGCTCTGTTGCCCAGAACTGGAGAGGGGGATGGATCCAAGGCCTTCCATCCAAATAATCACCTCCAGTTTCAGCGCCTCACTATTCACTCAAGAAGGATCTGGAGACAGCTCCATGATCATGTAAAATTTGCTCTGTAGGCCATGATATATCTGAACTGATGGCAAGACCTTACCCACCTGTAGGAAATTAAAGGAATGTTCTGTGCAAAAAGAATGGGGGCAGAGATGGACTGGTCCCGTCTGACTGCTCCAAACCCATGCAGGTTACAGATGAGCTGGTTATATAGAACCAGCCTCAGTGGGGGAAAATGCTGACATCGTTAACGGAGCCAGACAACATCCTCAGGACAGATCACATTCCTGGGTCTCCTGACTCTACTCCCACCTACCTCTGTCCTTTGCTTTGCCTGCCAGCTGCA
This sequence comes from Apalone spinifera, assembly GCA_030068395.1. Classification (NCBI taxonomy): domain Eukaryota; kingdom Metazoa; phylum Chordata; order Testudines; family Trionychidae; genus Apalone; species Apalone spinifera. The sequence continues at coordinate 348,183 of JANRFK010002204.1, read as the reverse complement.
CAGACACCTCCCCAGACCTCCTTCCCCATCTCTAACAGCACAGCTCAGGATTTCAGGTGTATTGCCAATGGAAACTGTTCTTCATTGAAGGGAATTCCCAGTCCAGCAAGATAGAAACCAAAGAGGTTGTTTATTCTGATACTTGTGCAGAATGTGTGCCAATATAGTAGGAAGTTGGATTAAATAAAAACTATACTTTGTCAAAAGTAACTGTGTTTTATTTCACTAATAATTTGAAATAAAGCTACCTGGTAACCTTACAATGTACACACCCACACAGACCCATACACTTTCACCTTCCCTTCCCCAGCTACAGCCTCCCCATCTTTCCCACTAAAAATACACCATCAGATACACATCTTCCACCCCCCCATTACTCCACCTTACCTCCCCCAGATTTCCCCCCCATATATGTCTACTCCTGCCCCAAACACAGACTTCCACGCACGCTTCCCCTCCTCCCAGGAAAGCAAAGCTATGGGCTCATTCACAATGTATAAAGTGTGCCCTATCTAACGTGGATAAGGGTGGGTGTACAAAACCTAAGAGTCAAGTCCCCTCAGCACCCTGGTCTGCACCCAGGGCTCTAACAATCCCGGCTGTTCTCCCTCAGGAGAAGGTGCAATATAGAAGGAAGGAACCATGTCTCAATATAAATCGTGCCGGTTGGGCAGGTGAGGAAAATTGCGCAGGAGATAGAGCAACAGTGTCACAGAGGTTCTCTCTCCAGGTTAGAAGCAACCATTTTGGCAAGGAACCTCAGGAACACTTCTTAAGCCCAAGACACAAAGCTGCTCCCACAGGGACACAAGGAAATGCATGAAAGACTTTTCTCAAGAGGGTTTCACCAGATATGGGAGCAAGAGACAAACGCCTTCCAGGTTTTTTCTTCCTGCCCAGAGTCCGAGCTTGGACAGGAAATCTAGGAAGGCATCCAGGTACAGGAAGATAGACAGTTCAAGGGATAGTAGTAGCATAAAGAGACCAAATGTATGTAGCATGGGGCTAGATGACTAGGGGTGTTTCATGGATTGCATTAATAGAAGACTGAATTTTGAAGTGCATTTATCTCAATTAAACATGGACAAATGCAGTCATAGCACAAAACAGCTCAAAGAAATATTCAATTGATATTATTTATTTTTTACCTCTAATCTCCACCCACATAAAAAAGTGATCTACACCCCATCTAGTGTGGTTTCTACCGAAAGTAAGTATGTTTCTTTTGTTATTATATAGTGAAAAAAGTGCAAATGAAAAACGGACTGTCTCTTTAAGACAACATGTCTTTGAGGAATCTGTAGTGGATATAAATGGCCTGGCAGGAGCCCAGGGAATTGGTTACCAGTGACAGGTGTCGAGCAAACAGGAGCGGTTTATTGCTAGAGATGACACTGCTAAGTTCTGTGAGCAGTGGAGCCTGATTGCAAAGGTGCAGACTTCCCCAGTTCCTGGGAGGTGCCCCCTACTCCACCTCAGGCCCTGCCCCCCACTCCACTCTTCCCCCAAGTTCCCCCCATCTCTGCTTTTCTGTCCCCTCAGTGCTTCCTGAATGCCTCTGAACAGCTGATCAGTAGCAGGCAGGAGTCACTGAGAGTGGAGGGGGAGGAACTGGTTACTAGGGTCCACCAGCAGGCAGTACGGCTGTGGGGAAAGGGGAAAAGCTGATCTATGGGGCTGCCAGTAGAGGCGGAGCACCCACCCTGGTTAAATCTCGCTGCTTGCCTGTATTTTTGTTGGTTGCCTTTTTTGCTCTGAGGGTTTTGTAGCACTCTGAACTAGCTACCTGGGACGTGGGAAAAACCTGCCAAGGATACAAAATGACTTGCCCTATGTGAGATGAGGTCTTGTCTACCCTACAAGTGTTTTGCCAGTAGAGCTCTATTAGCAGAGCCCCTTCATGTAAACATAGGCTTTGTCTACACTTCTAAAATTAAGCACGGCTACAGCAGAAGTGCTGGAGGGAGCTCTCAACAGCACTCTATGTAGACAACCTCCAGGAGCAGCTAACAGCACTGAGAGCCTGTTTACACTAACATATTACAGCCCTGGAACTTGCTGTGCTGGGGAAAGGATGTTTTTTCACATCCTTAAGACAGAAAGGTGCAGTGCAGTGGAGTGGGAGTATAGACTTAGCCATAGCATGTCCTGGCAAGTAGGGATGTTAGTGTGTAGGTGTTTACGCGATTAACAGATAAGCCTGGGCTCATCAGTTAACCCTAATGGTTATACACACTCCCCCCTTGCTGTCTCTGTATCAGAGGCAACAAGCGGGGGAGGCGGAAGCCAGTGCCTGGGGAATCAGCTTCTAAGCCTGTGCATAACAGCTCCCACGGAGCCGCCTGCCTCCCCTGCTGCCTCCCATAGAGGCAGCAGGAAAAGGGGGCAGGCGGGAGCCAGCACAAACAGGGAGCTGGCTTCAAGCTGGTTCCCCGCACGTACCAACTCTCGCTGAGCCGCCTGCCCCCTGTGTACTGCTGCCTCTGTATCAGAGGCAGCAACCAGAGAGGGGCAAGCAGGAGCCGGTATGCATGGGGAGCCAGCATCCGTGGAGCCGCCTGCCTCCCCCTGCTGACCCCCAGAGAGGCAGCAGCATGGAGGGGCAGGCAGAAGCTGGAACTCAGAGGGAGCCTCCCCACAAGCACTGGCTCCTGTAGAGCCGCCTTCCCCTCCCCACACACACACTAAGGATGTTAAAATGTGGTTAATTGGCTAGTCAACTAATCGATAGGCATGTCAGCATTCCTCCTTTGAAATCCCGCTGGAACTCTTGTACGTTTCAAAGGAGGAATGCGGAACTCCGTGTACAGCCCCGGGCCAGCGGGAAGTGCCTGCTTTGAAATGCATGAGAGTCCCCAGTGGGTACCAGTCCCTACGCTGGTAGGGTCAGGAAAATCAGATAGAAATTAATGTCCCGATGCATCCGTGTGTGGGGACAGCTGGGGTGAGAAAACCCCGCGCTCCTCATCGTCATCAGCTGATAACACAGTAGCTGAAGACGTGTTTTTGGATCGTGATGAATAAGATGGTTTGTCAGTGCTTAAGAATGGAGAATTAAACGTTGAAGAGACCGCCAGGTCTCTCTGATGCAGGTAGGTAATGGTAGGAGTGAAAGGGGCCAAGGCTACTGTTGTTACAAGCAGTGCCAGTGCCTGTGATAAGCTAGAAGCAGAGCACGAAGTGTGAGAAGTTGCTGTGGTCAGCAAAGAAGGGCTGGTGCCAATTGGCTGCCCTGTCAGCTGTTGCGGTGCCGTGGTAACCGCTTTCAACGCCCTTATCTCAGTCGCAGTGATGGTCTGCTTTTGCTGTCTACCATTTAGGCGACTGCGTATCTTGTGGGAGTGAGGTGGCCTGTTTCTTTGGGGATTCGAATGGTTTGTCCCCTTTGTTCTGCTGACAGCCCGGGTCTGAGGAAGGGTGTTTGCCCTTCTCTGTCATAATCATTTTTAAGCAGAGGTCTCTGTCTCTCCACAACTACATCTTAAGTTGAGCATGGGAGTCCCCGAGGCAGTTGACACATTTATCGTGGCCGTCTGACGCTGGCATTGCATGGTTGCACTTGTGCAGCATTTAAACCTGGGTGAGCCCATCGCTCCGGGTGATGTTAAAGCGGCAGGAGAAGCCAACTGAGGTGAACAGAGGGGTTGATTGTTTGTTTGTGGGTTTTTTGTTTGTTTAAGAACCTAAAAACAACTAGGGAGAAGAACTTGGAGTTAATGAATCTGTCTATGCCTAAGAACCAATGAAGATTGAAGAGCACTGCAGAGGTCCGTCTGGAGCTGGGGACGGTGTAAAGGAACCGAAGGGAGGTGGCTGTGCATGCACGATGGGGCTGGGGGGAGCCACGCATGTGTCCCCCCAATGCACTGCTATGACGCACCTACACCTACTGTGGAGCACCCCCAGGGATGTCTCTCTCTCAAAGAAGGGATTTTCCTGAAAGAGAGGAACAGACGGAGGTCACACATAAGCCAGGTCTACACTAGACCTGGAAGGTTGGCTTAAGGTATGCAACTCCAGCAGCTGGCGTCAGCTTACCTTAAGCCGAGCTTGGCAGGATCCACCCAGTGGGAGGCCAATGAGAAAAAATGCTGCTGTCAGCTTCCCTTACTCCTTGTAATCGTGGGAGCTGGTATGTTATAGACACCAAACAGAGCTGCCCTCAGGTTCAATTTAGTGGGTCTATACTAGACCCGCTAAATCAAACGCCAGAACATTGACCTCTGGCACAGCAAATGAAGACTTGCCCCTAGAGAATCTCCATTAAAAGCTACTCCCTTAAGAGAGGTCTCTGTCCAAGCCATGTGCTCCTCCACATAGTGCTCTATGACCTTTTTAATTACAAGTGTCAAGCAATCGGGTTCCATTTTGGCTTAGGTGGAGCCCATCCTTCCTGTATAGGCTTCCCCTTCACCAAAAGTTTCCCCGGTTCCTAATAAATCTACGATTAGACAAGATATCCAGTTATAATTTTGGCAGAGATATGAAATTTCACCCTTCAGAGTTTGAAACACTCTCTAAATATAATTGTAAGGTCTCTGTTTAATCAGGGGTGTAGTTCTGATTTTAAGTGCAGATACTGTGCCCACACTAATGTGACCTCTCCCTTTCAGCCCCTTACAGCATATTTCTGTATAAAATGGCCTTGTATTGGAGGAGACAGAGTATTCCACATTTGCCAAATGTGAAGTTCTTACACCTTCCTCTAGTGCAGAGATTCTCAAACTGAGGCAGGCCGCCGTCGAGGGAGTGGGGTGCGGAATACATTCTGTGAAGGAATGAGATGCTTTACAAGAAAAACACTTTACTGGGCACATTTTACCCACACCAGCGAATAACTAGCAAAGCTGATTCCTCTAGACATCTCAGACCCTCACGTGATGCTGAGCGTTTGACTCTAGATCAGCATTTCCCAAACTATGGGCCACGGCAAAAATATACCAGGCCTCAGTGGGGCTGCCGGGGTGATCCGGGCTCCAAGCATGCCCGAGCGCGCTGCGTCCCCAAGCCCCGGACCAGGCTGGACGGAAGATGCGGCCGGGAGTTCCGGCCTCCCAGGGTGCCCGTGCGCGCCGCGTCCCCAAGCCCTGGCCTGGGCTGGACGAAGGATACAGCTGGGAGTTCTGGGCTCCTGGACTGCCCATGTGGTGCCACGTCCCCAAGCCCTGGCCCGGGCTGGACGGAGGATGCAGCCGGGGTTGCTGGACGGCAGTGGTCTTCATGGGTGAGTGGTGGACTACTTCTTATGGGAATTCAGTGGCTCCTCCAGGGGGCGGGCTCTCTGTAGGGGCAGCACAGTGCTTTGGCAGTGCCGGGGAGTGCAGGCCACCTGGCAAGGGCAGCAGGAAAGGGCTTAATCTCCCCGGAAGCACGTGTATTTTCATGCAGCCAAGCCTGTGTCATTGGTTTTCCTGTCACGTGATACAGCAGCCTCAGCTTGTTTCTGCACAGTGGGACAACGTGCATGTCCTCTTAGGTTAACTGCTTACGTTTTCTTCATTTATTTTCAATAACATACCCTCTCATTTTCATCTTCAATATGGATAAATGGCTGAAGAATGTGACTGGAAATGCAACTAAAAAATGTTTGAATGATGTGCAGCCTAGTACCAGTGTGCAGCCTAGTACAAGTAAGAATAAGAAGATAAAAACTCCTTGGACCTGCAATTATTCTGATGAGTATTTGAAATTTGGTTTTGTAAGTGTTGGTAGTGATAATCACTTGCCATTATGCTTATAATCTCTGTCACACAGAACTATCCAACGAGTGCATGAAACCATCAAAACTGAAACGCCATTTGGAATGCAAACATCCAGAATACGCAAATAAGCCCATAGATTTTTTCATAAATAAGAGAAATGAATTCGCTTTTGCTAAAAAAAAGCATAAAAGTGCACTTTCCATGGGCTTTTCAAATTAAAACTTTGTGTTGGCTTCATATGAAGTTTCAAAACTAATAGCCGAGACAGGTTACCCGCATACTGTTGGTGAAAGGTTAATATTTCCTGCATTGCATATTATTACATCCCGTATTTATGGAGGAAAAAAGGGAAATCAGTTGGGTTCTCTGTCTTTATCCAACAATACAGTGAAACGTAGAATTGAAGAAATGGTGAAAAATATTGAAGAAACGCTCATTCATCGAATACAGAATAGTCATTTTTTTGCATTACAAGTGGATGAAAGCACTGATATAGCTGATGCTGCCAATTTGATGTGTTTTGTTAGATATGATTATGAAAGCTCCATTCAAGAAGATCTCTTATTTTGTAAACCACTTCCAACAAGAACAACGGCTGCCGAAATTTTTAAGCTAATCAATGATTTTATTATTTAAAGCAATATTGACTGGAAAAAGTGTGTTGGACTGAGCAGTGATGGGGCTCGAGCAATGGCAGGGTCTTGCACTGGGCTTGTCCCGCGGATTCGAGCTGTAGCGCCTGACTGTGTATGGGTGCACTGTAGTATTCACAGAGAGGCACTAGCTGTGAAAACTATGACATTACTTTTGAGTTCCACTCTTCAACAATGTGTGAAGTTTATAAATTTTATAAAATCTCGTCCTTTGAATTCCAGAATCTTTACTGCTTTGTGCAACGAATTAGGAAGTGAACATGAGATTCTTACTACACTGTGAGATTCGATGGCTGTCGAAAGGAAACATTTTGAAAAGATGTTATATTTACATTTAAAGACAGGTTTAATGAATTTGATTGGTTAACAATGGTGGCTTACTTATGTGACATATTTTGTCTTTTAAATGATTTAAGTTTGAATTTACAAGGCACTAAAATTAATATTTTCAAAGTTCACAAAAAAGTTGAGGCAACAATTAAAAAAATTCATTTATGGGCACAGTGAGTTAACAAGAGAAACTTTAAATCTTTTTTTACTTTAATTGAATTACAAGAAAAATATGCTGAAACTAATATGTCAGATGCGATTTCTGCAGCAATCCAAGAACACCTCTTGGGGCTAAAATCAAGTTTAAATAAATATTTTCCTCCAATTGACACCAGTAAAATGTGGATTAAGAACCCGTTTACTGTTGACACCGAAAATGAAGAAATACTACAATTGAGTGCATCAGAAGTGGATTCATTAATTGAACTTTCCTGTGACTCTGCCTTAAAAGAGAACTTTGATAAACTCTCCTTAGAACATAAGAACAAAAGAATGGCCGTACCGGGTCGGACCAAAGGTCCATCTAGCCCAGTATCCTGTCT
>JANRFK010002204.1:316743-333162 GCA_030068395.1 Apalone spinifera | reverse complement strand
GACTTGATGACCTTCTGAGGTCTCTTCCAGCTCTATGGTTCTATGATTCTATTTGAACGTTCCAGAGCCTGTTGGTGCTGTTATCCCAGGGGTGGGCAAGAGGCTACCAGCGGGCGAGATCCGGCCCGCCAAGCCACTGGATCTTGCCAACACTCCTAGGCAAAGAACAGCTCACACTTTAAAAAGCCAGCTGTTCTCCATTCTGGACAGCTGGGGAGGGAAGAGGGAGACTTCTCATGCTGTTCCCAACCCCAGGAAATCTCTTAGCTCCTAATCTCTCAATGTCCATCCAATAGGAGCTGAGAAGTTTTGCAGGGAGCAGGGGCAGTGTAGGAAGCCTTCTCCCTCCCTCCTCAACCCCATCTCCCTTCCTCGCATGCCCGGAGCAGAGCCATGTGGAGCAGCCTGCAGCAGACAGTCTGCCTCAGGTTTCTGCTGGTAAGTGCCTCCCAGCCAGAGCCTGCCTCTGGCACCCCAACTCCTCCCTTTCCTAACCCTCTTGCACCCATACTCCCTCCCATTTCTGGCACCCCAAGCTCTTGTCCCAGATGACAATTCCTTCCTGTCCTAGGTCACATCCCAGAATCCTGCACCCCAGTTCCCTGCCCTAGGTCACAACCGCCTCTTTCCCCCAAACTCCCCCGACCCTATTCTTCTTCCTGCACCCCAATTCCTTCCCCCAGGCTCCCTTCTGCACCCATCCTCCATCAATGTGCTGGCCCTCCGCCACTTTCCACAATCTTGGAGGGTATTCCCTCCCCGCCCCCCTGCGTTAACCCTCGGCCACCGAGCCCTGCCCCGACACTACACTTCCCAGAAGGCAGCATGTGCCCGGGCTGCGCCTCATAGGCCGCTCAGGTCCTACGTCAGTAAAGGTAGAGCATTGCATGCCGGGATGTACTGACCCCTCGCGGCCCTCGTAGGAAGCGAATGATGCAATTGCAAACAGAAGTTGCCCCAATGGCTGGCGCTGGCTGAGCGGTGACTCCGCCTCTTCCTTCCGATTGGTCAAGTTTCAGGAGAGGCTCCACCCCCTCACGCATGGATTGGCCTGCCTCAGTCGGGTCGTTCTTGTGCCACGCGGGTTGAGGGGCAGTCCCTCTGCCTTCGCCGGAGCAGCCACGTGGGCGCCTGGTTGGGGCCGGCAGCTGCGTGCACCATGAGCGTGGGGTTCATCGGAGCCGGGCAGCTCGCCTTCGCCCTGGCCCGGGGCTTCACCGCGGCAGGTGGGTCCGGCCCGGGGGCGGGGACAGTAGGGGCCCCATCCCGCTGTCCTGGGGTGGCAGCGGAGTTTAGGGGCCAGGGAAATCCCTGCCTGGTACGTGGAGTCTGCGGAGTGGTAGGAGGAAGGTTCTTTGTGCCAGGTGTGGTGGAGACGGAGTGTGAGCCCTGCAGGCAGTGTAAAGACAATGGCTTCAAAAGCTGGAAGCAAAACTGAAATAGGACCCGTTAGTGTCAAAGTATCCGTGCATGGATTTGCACTGCAATAACAAAGAGGTGTGAATTAAAACTGCCTTCTTTCTTTAATGCAAATGTGTGTATTTCAGCTGCAGGCACAGGGTTCTTGAGAATGAGATGGTGTATTAGTAGAGAGCCATTGGGATCAGTCAGTGCTTTTTTGGTTTTCAAAAAAAAGGTGCTGGTACTCCAGAGGAAAAGTTGAGCAAAAAGAAAAAAGCCGGGGTGGGGCTGGCATTGCCCTTTTAAGAGACACGGCCCAGCCGACTCTCGGACATTTGCATACAGAGGTACTAGTATGCTCCAGATAAGCTCTGAGTGGAGGTACCGGTACTGTGTACTGGACAGTACTGTCACAAAAAAACCAATGGGGCATGATCACATTCAGAATAACCTGGATAAATAACAGTGATGGAGCTCTGGGGCAAGCAGGATGCATGGAACCCAAACTGAAGTTATCCCCTTTCCTAGGGATCTTGGCTGCTCATAAGATCACAGCAAGTTCCCCAGACACGGATCTCCCAACTGTATCTGGACTGAGGGTAAGTTTTAGGGTTTGTAAAATCCAAGTGCCTACCCACAGAAATCCCATAAAGATCCCAACGCGTTTGCAGTGGCCGTGAGTAGGAGTACAGCGTTCAATATTGCAAGTCTTTTTCTCTGCTTGGCTCAATCAGGCTCTGATTCTTTTCTTGCCACTGGCAGTTGGGTTCAGTTATTGCCAGCAGTGGACACAGAGCCAGAAAGGTGAGTGGTTCCCATCTTTGTGGCAAAGTTGGGTTTTTTTGCCCAAAGAAGCCAATGGTGAACCGTTCTGGGCATGTAAAGGTACAAATAGAGTCAAGAGTTGCATATTCCAGGTGTGAGACTGCACTACAGTGAAAGTGCCATGTGGAACTGATCGGAGCCAAAGGCTGGGGATGTAACTTTGTTTCTTTCCCCTTTGGTAACTAAAAAACCAAACTGTCCTGTTCTTACTGGGTTACTGCTGTGCTCTCTCCTGAGCTAGTCTGGCCCTGTGACTCCTAGTAAACAAGACCATTCTCTGCTGGTGGCTGGCCTCGCTTGGCAGAATCCTGATCCCAAATGCCATTTCTAAGAGCCGAGAATGCAAGGCAGTTCTCGGAATGAAGTGTTGCTGCTGTGTAACTTTCAAATCATTCCAGAAAATAGGTGTAAACTTCACTATAAGTAACAAGGAAACAGTTAAAAACAGCGACGTTCTGTTCCTGGCTGTGAAACCTCCCATCATCCCCTTCATTCTGGACGAAATTGGCTCAGACATAGAGAATCGCCATATCGTGGTCTCATGTGCTGCTGGTGTCACTATCAGCTCCATTGAGAAGGTGAGGAGTAGTGTGCTTACCAGCAGTGGTGGTGTCAAAGGGCGGGAGGTTAGGACTAGACAGGCTACTCATGCGTTGTGATTGATGTGCAGCTGAAGTTTCTTGAAGTCAAGGTACTTCAGCTCTAGAAAGCTTTCCCCAGAGAGAGCTGGGGCCTCTGGGTGTCTGGCATTGAGACTGGCTTGTTGAGTACAGTGTTTATTTCTGGCACTGAGAGCACTACAGGTCCCACGAAACTCCGGCCCATTTCTGGCCTGCAGCTGTTTTTTGGAGGAGCAAAGGTTTCTCTCTCCTGATCATACCCAGGATAAGCTAAAACAGTCTCTGACTTTTGCCCCGGCTGCAGTGAGTTGTAAGGAGCAGTCTGGATAGCCATAGTCCTAGCCAGAGTGCTATGGATTCCAGCTACACCGATTGAATGTCCCTTTCCTGCAGAGGGGTGTAGGGCTGTCCGGGCCTATGACCACCAAAGAATCTCCCTTACTCCAGTAAGGAGGCCCATCTGTTTTCCAGTCCCTCTTCTGCCGGACTGTCCTACAATGCCTGGGAAACATCCCAAAATCCGGGCCTATGTCAGTAGGACCTTGGCATCGTCCCTGATCATTCCCATAATCATATGAGACCTGAATGGGCCTTTTATTCCCCTGCTGACAGCCCCTCTGTATTCAGGGAGGCTCATTATACTATAGGCCTGCAGGGAGCTGCCCCATGGAGACCACAGGGGCTGGATGCTGCTAGCAAGGGATGGGCAGGCTGTGCCCAGCGCTCTAGGGGACGTTGCATTAAGGGTTTGTCCCCTTGGCAAAGGCTCAGCAGGGAATCCTGATGTGCAGCCTGCAGGAGTGCCTGGGGGTGGGGTGAGGACGCGGTACCTCTGGGTTCTCCAGATGTAGAGGTGCTGACTCTGGGTCTGTCTCTCTCCCTCCCTTTCTGTCCACCAACCCTTTCCCATCCGAAGAAACTCTCTGCCTTCTGCCCCACCCCAAAAGTGATCAGGTGCATGACTAACACACCTGTGATCGTGCGAGAAGGTGCCACCGTCTATGCCACAGGGACTCATGCAGATGTAGAAGATGGGAAGCTCCTGGAACAGCTGATGGCCAGCGTGGGCTTCTGCACTGAGGTGGAAGAGGACCTAATAGATGCTGTGACGGGGCTCAGTGGCAGTGGCCCTGCTTACGTAGGTGCTGCTTCCTTGAGTCAGGCCAGTTGAGTGGAGAACTTGCCTACAGCTTCCATTGGGATCGGTTTAGGCTGCAGACTTGACTGAGGGCACAGATTTGAATGTCTGATCACCTGGATTGCCAGTAACTTGCAGGTGTCTCATTCAAAGCCAGGCCAGCTCAGCAATGAGACTAACAGCCAGACTGGGCTTAGCCTCCGAGAATCGAGTGCGGGTTCTGTCCAGTTCCTAGTGGGCACGTCACCAGAGCAGGGTGCCGGGTGGGCCGCTTGTCAGCAGGTTTCCCCTGAGGCTAAGGGTGGAATAGCTAGGCCCTCTAGGCTGAGGCCCTCTGGGGGGGGTTGCAGCATGTGCTGGGGAGCCTGTGAGTTCCTGGCTGCCCAATCTGGCATCTTCATTTGTTCAAGAGCTTGTCCTGAATGATTTGTAGCAGTTCCAAGTGGCCCCAGGGCTTCGGGCACTCCCCCCGCCCCTGGGAGTGCCGCAGCCTGGCAGACACACACCAGAGCCAAACCTCACAATCAGTGTCAGGCTGTTTCTCCTCTCAGGCATTCACGGCCCTGGATGCTCTGGCAGACGGTGGGGTGAAGATGGGGCTTCCCCGCAGGCTGGCTGTCCGACTTGGAGCCCAGGCCTTACTGGTCAGTATCTTCTCTTCCAGACTTCGTTCAGTTCACATCTGGCCCAGCCAGAGCAGCCGGCAAACACCGAGCTCAGATCAGACCCATGCTGGCAGCTGATTGACGTGATGCTCTCCCTGGGTGGAACTGCCCTGAGATTATTGGTGGAGCCGATGACTCAGGGAGAAGGGAAGGGAAGGGCAAGGCCTTTACTCCTCTGAGCTGGGTTTCTGGCAGCCCTGCAAATGTGAGAGAGGGCCCGTTGCCCATGGCTGCCAAGCAGCAACGGGGGTGGGAACTTGGCTTGGGGGGAAGCTTCCAGCTCCTATTTCTGACACGCTTTCCCTCCCTCCCTGTGGCAGGGCGCTGCCAAAATGCTGCTGGACTCTGAGCAGCACCCTGGACAGCTGAAGGACAATGTCTGCTCCCCAGGCGGAGCCACCATCTATGCTCTGCACTTCCTGGAGAGTGGAGGCTTCCGCTCCCTGCTCATCAATGCCGTGGAGGCCTCCTGCATCCGCACCAGGTGAGCCGTGTAAGGCCTCACTGGCATGGGGTGGCTGGGAGGGCTGCAGGGCTCTGCTGCTCCTTGCTGTCCCGATGTTGCCATTGCCTCTGCGGTTCTGCTGTGCCACTGACCACCAGGCTCTTCCTGCAGGGAGCTGCAGCACATGGCGGACCAGGAGAAGGTCTCCCCAGCGGCCATCAAGAAGACCCTTCTGGATAAGGTGAAACTGGAGTCTCCCTCCGTTTCCATGACCTCTGCCAGCAAAGTCAGTCTGTTCAGCAGCAGCCGGGCGCCCAGCAACAAGAAGAACTGACAGGATGAGGCTCTGCCAGGCACCGGCTCCCTCGCATGTTCTTGCTTCTCACTGTGCCAGGGGCAAGCTCTAGCTCGAGGTGCTCCCAGCCCCGTCCCTGGCTCTTGGCCTGCAGCAGCTCAGGGGAGGGGGGTACAAAGCTGTAGAGAACAGACTGTAGTGTCCGGGGGGGGTGGGACACCGTCTCTAGCACTTCCTGCCCCCGGGAGGGGGCTTGCTCCATCACTGGCACTGCCGGCCATGGGGGATGTGCAGTGTCTGCTGCTCTGAAAGCCAGCCTCCCCCCGACAGTCTCCTGGACGACGGTCTGTTGGGAGGGGCTTATTTTAAGGGGTATCTTGCTGCTACTTGGCTCTGAAGCTTTGAGCGGGGCTGGGGCTCCCCATCTCCTTTTCTTCTTCAGCCAGTGTGGAAGCTGCCCCTCTGCGTGGGGCTGGGCTTGGGCTGAGCCTTTCCTTCCACAAGGACCAAAGGGGGCTGCGGCCCTGCTTTCCCGTGGGCAGAATCCTCTGCAGTAGCTGCCTGGTGCAGCCCTTAGAGCTGGGGTCTCTGCCTGGGCCTGGTGGGACTTGCAGTGCAGGCCACCTGAACCGCCCCCCTGCTGAACACTGTTGGGGCCCAGCTACTTCTTCCCTTTCAGCCCCTGCCGGGCTGAGCTGCTCCAAGTGCCCCAACACCCGCCCAGGCAGGGTCCGGTCCCGGCATTGCCCCCCATCAGCCTGTGTCTGAAAGGCTTTCCCTCCTTCGCATGGTTTCTCCCTGCTGCCCTAAGGGCGGGAAGGGGGCCTGAAACCAGCTGTGACCTACATGAGGGTCCCCTGCAGGGACCACCCCTGTCCTATGGAAACCCTGTTACTGGCATGGGGCATGCAACAGCCCCTGCCCTCCCTGTGCCATGGAAGCCAGCAGGCACGGCAGTGACCTGAGCAGGTAAACGTGCTAGGCCATTTCTTACCTGGATTCCCGGGAGGGTGTCTCCATGCACCAGCGTTGTTCTTGCCCTGCGTGATCAGGCGGGAAGGCAGCACTTCACGCAGGGGGTGGTCTCCTTCCCCAGCCCTTGGCTTCTGTATCAGACTGAGGGTTACAGTTTGGTCTTGTCGGAGCCTCCTGGGCCAGGCCTCTGTGCACAGACCTGGCGTGCAGGTAGAGCAGAGGGGCCTCTGGGAGTGTCTGCTGCAGCCGGGAGAGAGCCTCCACCCAGGAGAGAGTTACGCAGACATGGCTTAGCTCAGACCAGCCCACCCTGCTGCAACGGGAGGGGGCTGGGCTGAGCCTCGGCAGGGGTGGGCCCGGCAGAGATGCGCTGTTGCTGTTACAAGGACAGAGGCTTTCTTGCTGCCCTGGCTCCTGCTAGCAGAGGGGTGCAGGCTGGTGTTGCTGAATCACACATGCTCCTCATCCCTCTTCAGAATAAACTTTGCTTCTCTGCCTGTGGTGAGCAGGAGCTGTGTGGATTCAGTGTGTCCCAGCTGTCACCAGCCTCCCCAGCTTGGCCTGGGGGCATTTGCCACAGGGAGCGTGTCTTTCCAGGGGAAGCTAATTCCTAAGGTGGGAGATGGCCAGCTCTGCTCTTCCCGCGGCTCGTGGGCCACGCAGGGCGGCTGCCCTCATGGGTTCATTAGCTCTGTCCTTAGGGAAACAGCCTTTGGGCTGAAACGGGCCAGGGTGGGGCTTTCAGGTGAGCATCAGGCCCAGGCTGCTGTGCCTGTAGCTGGCCTCACAGCAAGGGACCAGAGTGGCTGGGGTGGGGGCACAGGCAGAGCCGGCTGCATGGTGGAAGGGTGACAGCACAGCCCACCCCCCGTCCTTGTGCGTGGCCATCACAGGCCTCAGGGAAAGGGCTGTTCCGAGAGGCGCTGGCAGTGCCAGACAGACCAACCGCTGCCCTGTGGGGGAGCCCTACTTCGCCTGTGCTGGACATTGGCCTGCTCCCCACAGAGGTGTCCCCCGGCCATGGCCGTCATGCTGTACCCAGCACGTCACCCCCATTCCTGCATGCTGCTGTGTCCCTCCCAGCCTCCTCCGCCAGCGCTGCTGGATTGGGAGTTCCTGGGCCCAGAGCCCATGTCCTGTTTACGCAGCACCCCCCGTGCTATAAAACATGCGGTTCCAGCCAGCGCACAGGTGGCTGCTGGGCCAGTCTGGGGGAGCGGCACTTCACAGGCCCCAAGCTCCACTGGGACTTCCTTTAGCACCAGCACAGGCACCTAAACCAGCAGCAGCTGCAAAACCCTCTTTCCTGTGTCAGCATTTCCTCCCTGCCGTCTCAGCAGCTCCGCAGTGTGGAGCCAGCAAACTGAGGCTGCTGAAGAGACGCTGGGGTGGGGGGACGCCTCCGCGAGGACCTGCGGCAAGGCACGTTGTGCAGTGTGGCCGTGGGCTGGTCTGGCTACAGGCAGAGCAGTGCGATGCAGTACGAGGTGGCCAGCCCCTGGTTGACCCTGTCAATGGGTCTAACCAATAACCCTGCTCGTGCCCCAGGGCCTGGGTGGGAGCTGATTACCCCTGCACAAGATGAGACCGGCCGTTCTCAGGGCCTTTATGGCCAGCCCGTCTCCAAGTGAGCAGCTCCCCGGGTCTCCAAAGCCCCTTTACTGGATTGACATAAATCGCCCACACTCCCCGGGGTGAGGCACTGGGCCCGGCTGTTCCCACCACTTCTGCACTGCCTGGTAGCGGGACCCACAGCACAGCAAAAGCTGTGAAGTCAGTAGCTGTATGTCAAGGCAAGTCCCTGGGCCCTGGACAAAGAGCAGGCACAAGCTCTGAGGCCCCCCGCCTAGCATAGAGCTCGTTTCCTCGGAGCGTCCTGACTGCAGGCCCGAAGGGCCCAGCAGGGGTGACTGAGTTTCTGAAGAACGTCCTAAGGTGGGGAGGTCGGGCTCTGCAGAAAGCCTGGCAGTGGCGAAGGGGCTGAGATGCCACATGAACACTGAACCCAAGCCGGGTCTGGTAGCCCCGGGGCTCTGGTAGGGAGGGAAGGGTTTCAGTGTGGCCCTGGGAGATCCTGACTGGCGAGCAGGTTAGACCCTTGTACCCTGCCTTGGCAGAGCACCGTCCGGCTCGCAGGTGGTGCTGCTTGGGGCAGGTCGCCTGATGGTGAGAGAGGTGCTGGGTGGGACATGATGATGGACAGAGCCTTCTGGCATGCGGGGGGCTGTTTCCCTCACTAAGCTGTTACCTAGAGATGTGCTGGGCCTGGCAGGCCCTTGGAGAGGGGGATGAGCAGCCAGGCCATGGCACAGAGAACAGCGCAGGCACTAGGCCCCGGTATCTGTGGAGGAGCTGCTAGTCATCCAAGACGGTGCCCAGGCGATAGCCAGGTGCCCTGCAGAGCTGAGCAGAGGCAGTGAAAAACACAGCTCACTGATTTGCACCCCTCAAATACAGACACACCCTGATGGTCCCTTCATTCCCCAGTGAAGTCTCTCTGGTGCCTGGTCTGCACTAGGGGATGAGTTCGAATTTAGATCCGCAGCTTCAGCTACGTTAATTGCATAGCTTAAGTCAAAGTATCTCAAGTTTTGCTGCAGTCCACATGGCAGGAAATTGAGGGGAGCGCACGCTCCAACTTCCCTGACTCCTCGTAGCAGCAGGACGACCGGCATCAGGGGGAGACCCTCTCAGTTCGAATTAGTGTGTCTTCACTAGACTTGCTAATGCGAATCCCGGGAGAGCACCTGCAGGTGCTTTGACCTTATCTGTAGCATAGCTGTGGCCTGGATGATTGCTCCCCACCATTGGCTATGACTAGGGCTCGCCGAGCCGCGCCAAGCCCGCTCGCCAGCCGCGCTGTCTGGCGATCTGCGCAGATCACCCAAACCCGGCTCTTCCGGGTTGCAATCTACTTGCCACAGGCGATAGACTGTATTATTTGTTGAGCCCTGACTGTGATACACAGGGTGCGTCTACATAGTGCCCTTACCTCAAAATATGCCATAGCTTATTTCGAGGTAATTTCAAAATAAAGTGCTATTCCGACAAATCCCTTAACCCGCATGGAAGGTTACAGGAACGCCAGAATAACGTGCCCATTATTTCAAAATGTATTTGAAATAATGGGCGCATTTTAAGATGCAGAATTGCTATTTCGGGATACTTTTGGTATCCCGAAATAGCACCGCTGTGTAAACGTAGCCACAGTGCCTCAGCAGCTCAGAGAAACAGACTGAGGGAAGGACTTTTCACAGCAGGATGGTTGCCCCCATATTGGATTATCATGGGAAAGGGGGAATTCTGACAGTCTGTAATTCCCCCCACACCTGCTTTCACTTCAAAAATCTTTGTTTGCGGGGGTGGGAGGAATGAGTCTAGATGTATATATTTGTTAGTCTCTAAGGTGACACGGGACTAGTTTTTAAAGTTACAGACCTTACACGGCTCCCTCTCTGAAACGTTTACAATGTGCTGAGCTTCTGCACTGTCCCCATATCCTAGGGAGAACTCTAACGTGCAACAAGTGTCTTTCCACTCCCAGGACAGTACAACCCACCGGGAGGGGCCGATATCACAACACAATGCAGTGTAAGCAGGGTCTGAATCAATGCTTCCATTACAGCCAGCTGGAATGGGAAAGGAATTCTGGGTGTGGTTTTGTCCACTCTGTTGCTTAGACCTGCTAGGTATTCAACTGTTATGTAAATACAATTCACACTGGAATGGGAAGGAAATCCTGGGTGTGGTTATGTAAATATAGTTGCTTTGGCCTGCTAAATATTAAATTGTTAGAATGGTGTTTTGCCCATGGTAACCAATGTGGGTGTTGTGAGGTCACAAACTATGTTAACCCTAAATGTAGGAATTGTAAAATATGACACCATTGGGGAGTTATTGGGAATGCAGAAAAGTAGACTGTGTCTAATTCAGACCCTCTCTTTGTGAAGAATCTTGGATGGACAAGGCTTTCTATTCCAAACTCTGTGCAATCAACTAGGGGGAGGACAGAGCTCTGAACCAGCAGGCTCCATGCCCTCCTGATTCAACCTGTTTCTATTCCCACCACCCCTGTCTTGGGACAGAACTAAAACAGACTGCATAAGGAGTCTCTTCATTATTTTAAAATGTTATTCCAGTCGATGCTGGAATCTTTTAGCTGGACTGTACTGTGGACCAAGAGCTGAAATCACGGAGAAACTGACATCGCAGAGCTCAAATCACTAGGTTTGGCCTAGAGCCAAATCCATCACAAGCCCAGCCGGCCGAAGCAGGTGACTGGTGGGAGTGGCCAGCTGGAGCAGGTGGCAAGTGGCCAGCGGGCAGCCGGCAGGAGTAGCATGTAGGTGGCATTGCCACATGCTCAATGAGTGGAGACATCATGATGCTGTATCTATGGACTCTGGGTATCCACCCACTGGACACAGACATGAGTGGGGTGTTTGAAGTGGGGGGGAACCACACTATATGAGTTGGGGGTTGGATTAAAGATCTTTAAGCAAAAGACTCTGCGCTGCGGACGCCAGGAATGGTACCTTGCTTACGGGTTTTCTTTGTTTATGTGTGTGCCTATCATTTGGTGCTAGATTATCGTTATTAAACACACTGGCTGTGTCTAGACTGGCCAGTTTTTCTGCAAAAGCAGCTGCTTTTGTGCAAAAACTTGCCAACTGTCTACACTGGCCGCTTGAATTTGCGCAAGAGCACTGATTTTGTAATGTACAAAATCAGTGCTTCTTGCGCAAATACAATGATGCTCCCACTTGGGCAAAAGCCCTCTTGCACAAATGCTTTTGCGCAAGAGAGCCAGTGTAGACAACCCAGAACCGTTTTGTGCAAAAAAGCCCCAATGGCTAAAATTGCGATCAGGGCTTTCTTGCACAAAACTGCGTCTAGATTGGCACGGATGCTTTTGCGCAAAAGCGCTTTTTGCGCAAAAGCATCCGTGCCAATCTAGCAATCTAGACGCTCTTTTCCACAAATGCTTTTAACGGAAAAGTTTTCCGTTAAAAGCATTTGTGGAAGATAATGCCAGTCTAGATGTAGCCAGGGTGTCTATCTCCAACTCAGTGTTTGCGAGAGAGGAAAAATTGCCTCCAAAGGTGCCCGGTGGGTAGGTTGGAATTTTCCTAGTTTATTGGGTGGGGGCTTAAGCCAGTTTGGTAAGCTTGTTGAAAGAACCCGCCTAGATACTGAACCCACCCTTCTGGCTGCTGGCTGCTCCTGGTAGAAGGGTTATGGCAGCACAAGACACAAACTCAGCTCCCCCACTTTTTACCAGAGGGTCATGCTGAGGGGCCCTTTGCACATCTCCTCTCCAGCAAGAGCTTCCTGTCACTCAGCTGCTTTGGGAAGGAGGCTGGAGGCTCAAGCCACAATCTGAGGGAGGCAGGGGTATTACCAGCAGACCTCTCTCAGTGCACATCATCGTCTCTTGCCGCAGACCTTCAGGGACCCATCCCCCAGACCCACCTTGTGGTTCACAGGGGGGGCAAGGCAGATGGAGGTGAGATGCTGTGACAGTGCTCGTGGCACAAGTCTTGTCTCAAACATTCACTGACTCCTCCAGCGTGGCTGTGTGGGAGAAAAGCAGAAAGCGGGTTTCCTGTGGGCAAACGTTAAGCTCTATTACTTGCCTTTGAGGCAATTTTAAGGAACTACAAAATCCACTAAATTCCACTTGTGGGCCAGAGCTTTGCAAAGGGGCAGGTGGTCCTGGTCTCAGGGGTGTGACATGGTGTCCATGGACTGAGTTGTGTCACTTATGGGATGATATGAGGGGCCAGTCACCAGGGAGGTTCCCAGGGGTGTGTGGAGAGTGAGACTGTCCCACGCCCATCCTGGAGCATCTCTGTCCCACTGGGCTGGGCCTGGCTCCCTGCACCAGCCCACTGTCTCTTGCCACAGCATCGCATGATACATCTCTGTGAATGGGGGGGGGGGTTCCCCTCACAACACTGCCCCGTTCCTGGTGCTGGTGGGGATCACCTGTCCTGAGCTGGGCTGCCCTTTGACCACTATCCCTGCCAGTGGTGATTGAAGTAGGCAGTCCTGCTCTGCAACGCTGGGTGATCCCCCTCCTCCCCAGGCTCTCACCAGCAGGGCAAGACCCATGGTGTGACTGCCTCCAGGGGCAGCTTGGTCCAGGAGGTGCCCAGGTAGCTGTGAAACCTGTGTTAGGTTGGGGGCCACCAGACAGCATATGCCTAGCTCCTCCCACATTCCTGGCAAGGGAAACCCCCGTGCTTGGCTGCCTCCCACTTCTCTGCCTTCTGGGGGAGTAAGCAGCCAATCAGTGTGTCTGTGAGGAACTGCCCCAGACTGAAGTGTCAATCATAGAGGTTTTGGAACAGATCAAACACTAATAAGTCCCCAAGACCATATGGTATTTACCCAGGAGTTCTGAAGGAACTCAGATAGGAAATTGTGGAAACACTGTGTGTGGTATGTAACTTACTTCTTAAATCAGCCTTTGTACCAGATGACTGGAGGATAGCTAATGGGACACCCATTTTTTAAAAAGCCTGCTCCAATAGGCTTTGCAATCACAGGCTGGTAAACCTAATATCAGTACCAGTTGGATTGCTGAAACTTAAAAAAACAAACAAACAAAAAAACCTCCAGAATTATCAGACACATAGATGCACATGCTATGATGAGGAAGAGTCAATACAACTTTTGTAAAGGGAAATCATACCTCACCAATCTATTAGAACTCTTAGAGGGGTTCAACAAATATGTAGACAAGGCAGATCCAGTGGATGATGTGTACCTAGACTTTCAGAAAGCCTTTGACCTGGTCCCACATCAAAGTCTCTTAAGGAAACTAAGCAGTCATGGGATAAGAGGGAAGATGCTTATGGATCAGTAGCTGGTTACAAGGTAGAAAACAATGGTCAGTTTTCAGAATGGAGAAACTAGTGGTGTTTCCCAGGATGGGGCCCAATCTTATTCAACATATTCATAAATTATCTGCAAAAAAAAGAGATAAATAGTGATCTGGCAAAATATGCAGATAAGACAAAAACTACTCAAGATAGTCCAGTTCAAAGCTGACTGGGAAGACTTACAAAGGAGTTTCACTATACTGGATGATTGGGCAACCAGATGGCAGATGACATTCATTGTTGATAAGTACAAAGTAATGCACATTGGAAAATATAATCCCAAAGAGAACACATACTAATATGATGGAGTCTAAATTAACTGGAGCCATTCAAGAAAGAGATCTTGAAGTCATTGTGGATAGTTCTCAGAAAAAACAACTTCTCAATGTACAATGGCAGTCAAAAGAAAGCCAACACAATATTAGGAACCATTACAAAAGTGAAATATAATAAGATACAAAATATCTTTTGTATACAAGAACAAGGAGCAATGGTCTCAAGTTACAGTAGGGGAGGTCTAGGTTGGATAGTAGGAAAAACTATTTCCCTGGGAGGGGAGTGAAGCGCTGGAATAGGTTCCCTAGGGACGGGGTAGAATCTCCATCTGTAACGGTTTTAAGTCCCGACTTGACAAAGTCCTGGCTGGGCTGATTTAGTTAGGGTTGGTCCTGCTTTGGGCAGGGGACTGGACTCGATGTCCTCCTGAGGTCTCTTCCAGCCCTAGGATTCTATAATCATATGGTCTCTAAATAAATCCATGGTGCGCCATACAGATGTGGTTGTTCCATAACAAAACAGATATATTAGAACTGGAAAAGGTTCAGAAAAGGGCAACACAATTTATTAGGGCTTTGGAATAGCTTCCATATGAGGAGCAATTAATAAGACTGGGACTATTCAGGTTGGAAAAGAGATGACTGGAAGGGATATGATAATGTATAAAATCACTACAGGTGTGGAGAACATAACTAAAGTGCTTAGTTGCTCCTTCACAAAACACAAGAAACAGGGATCACACACTGAAAGGCAGCAGGTTTAAAACCAACAAAAAGTATTTAACACAAGACAACTTGTGGAACTTGTTGCTGGGAATGTTGCAAAGGGCAAAATAATAATAGTCTTTAAAAAGGAATTAGATAAGTTCCCAGAGAAGAGGTCCATGGTGGCTATTAACAAAGGTAGTCAGGGATACAAGCCTGTGTTTTGGGTGTCCCTAACCTCTGATTACCAAAAGCTGGAAGTGCATGACAGGCAAGGGTCACTCTACTCATCCCCTCAAGCACCTGGCACTGGTTACTGTCCATAGACCATATGCTGGACCACATTCTCCTGGTTTCTTTGTTGACCTTTCTCATTACCTGTCCACCTTGAACATACACTCTTCAGCCTTAGTTCATCTTTTTTGTTTCTTCCATGTGCCTCTGTCTACATTCTGCTTGCCTGCTATTCTCCTTAGGACAGTATTTCCTGCCAGCTCTATCAGACCCCTGGTTTCTAACCGCAGGCAAAGACAAACACACAGAACGTGCGCTTTTCCTTTCACTTTGCACATTGCACAATACACTTGCCACCTTTTTTGCTGCAGCACAGGGGGCTCTTCAACATTCTCTAGGTCTGGCTCTCATGTCACTAAGTGTACAATGCAGATCTTTCCTTCTAGCTTGGTGTCTCTCCTGCAACTTCAATCAAGATTTCTTCTTCCGATTTCTGCACGTGTGCAATGCAGTGTTCTTTGTCAACAAGCACAGTCCTGTGGCACCTTAGAGCAGGGCCAGCTCGAGCCATTCCTGTGCCCTGGGCAGCAGGTGCGCGATGCATGCGCTGCTGTGCACCCAGGCGCACGGCATATGCGCAGCCCTGCCCCCCAGTGCGCTGCGCACCTTACAGCTGCAATCAGTCGCGCAGTGCCTGATGGCAGCTCTAAGGGGCACTGTGTGGCCAGGCGCACGGCACCCCCCATAGGTTGGTGCCCCAGGCAGCGGGTGCGCAATGCATGCACGGCTCTGCTCCTGGGCGCACGGCGCATGCGCAGCCCTGACCCCTGGCACGCGGTGCCCCTTACAGCTGCCATCAGGCGCCCCCCATCGGTTGGTGCCCTGGGCAGCTGCCCGGCTAGCCCCCCCGCAATCCGGCCCTGCCTTAGAGACTAACAAATGTATCAGATCACAAGCTGGGTGGGACAAAACCCACTTCATCTGGTGAGTTAGAGTGGAAATGGCAGAATCCAGAGTACAGTAATTACTTGTCTAATATGTGCCCCTTAACACGTTTTTGCAACAGCACGATTTTTTGGGGGACCGTTTTTCGAGTAAGACGACCATCCCCGAAATAACACGAAAATAATCAAGTGGGAGACTACTTAACGCAGCAGTATAAGTTGGTGAGAACAGTAGTAATATGCAGGGCTCGCCAGCCATGCGGTTCTGCGCTCTGCGCATGGGCAGATCGCTCTGCACCGGCTCTTCCGGGTTGTAATCTACTCACCATCGGTAAGTAGAGTGCATTATTTGTCAAGCCCTGGTAATATGCACGAGTGGATGAATACACCGGTCACAGCGCCCCTCCGCTCACTCCTGTTTATCTTTGTGTTTTAACAAACCGTGGCGACTTGTGGTGCTAGATCCCTAATGTTGAAGTTGACAACCCAGCACCAACAAAAAATTGACTTTGCCACCACCATCTGAAAGGCAACCCCACCTTTGCCATTATTAATGGGAACATTGACCCCGCAAAGCACGTTTTTGCTCAGCATGAAGGTTTGCAGAAGCGCTGCCTGCGCTAAACGAGGAGTGACTGTGCAAACTGCAGGCTGCCAATTGCGGGGAGTGTCCAGCCACGTGCGAATGCAGCTGGCCCGGCCCGGCCCGGCCTGTATTTGCTCCCCCGTCGCAGCACTGAGCTGGGGGCGCCGCTCGGCTCGAGCCGCGGGCCCTTATGCGCCACGTGGGGCGGCCCGGCTCAGCGGCTCCCGCGCGCGCTGCCCGCAGCACGTGGCCAGGCGAGCCCCGCCCCGCCTGCCCCTTGTCTTTTTTTGCCCCGACACTAATGGCCGCGGCCTCCTCCCCTTTAAGGCTCGGGGCGGTTGCGCCGGGCGCTTCATGAATGGAGCCATGTGACCCAAACATCACGTGACGTGTCCGTGAGCGGCGGCGGCGGCGGATCTCGGAC
>JANRFK010002204.1:301255-316643 GCA_030068395.1 Apalone spinifera | reverse complement strand
CCCCGCCCTGTGCGCGCCCCTGGTGCATGCTGAGCAGACGCTGCTGACTCATCAGCATGAGGTCACCGGGTAGACGGTGCCGGGGGGCTCGTGGACCAGGGGCCGTGGCTGCAATGGATGGGGCGGGCGCCCGAGGCTGACACGCTGACTCATCCGCTGGGGGGGCGGTGTCATGGAGACCGTGCTGCGGGGGGGGCAGAGGTCTCCCCCCGAGTGCGGCGCTGCCGGGATGGGCTGCAGGCAGCAGGGTGAGCGGTGGCCGTGCAGCCCCGGCCAGACTGTAGGTTTGGGGCATGGTGCAGAGTCTGAGCACACTTCCAGGTCAGAACTAGCCCTGGGGCTGGGCTCCTGCTCTGAGACCAGCAGGCTGCTCTGGGTGCTTCTCCCATGCTGTGGGACTCTGCAGTGCATGCTTGTGTGTACTGGAGCACCCTGTGCTCCTCTCCTGCCTCAGCTAGTTCCAGGTGACTCTGCCGCTAGGGCAGTAGTCTTCCCCTAGTCACCAGCAGGGCCCCAGAGCTACACATGGTCTTCATAACCATAAATACAGCTCTTTCAAGGGCTGGTCTGAGGGGCTAGTATACCCTTAACGTAAGCATAAAGGGGAAAGCTGTGCTACAGATCTATTCAGAGTGCCCAGAAATCAACTAATCCCCCATTGTGGGACACCAAGGAGCCCTGGGTAATAGCCAACAACTCTGTGCAACAAGTGCACCATCTCTACCTGAGCAAGATTTCTGCTAAGGCTGAATGCGTTGCCACAAGGCGGAAGAACAAAACAAGTGGGGTCAGGGCTGACACCTCTGGTAGCTATGCCCAGGGTCAGGTGTGCCTTTGCTTTACGAAAGGCCTTGACCAGCTCTGTCAAGGGTGCATCTGAGTTTTACAGGAACAGCCGGTCTGTGAATTAATTGCTACAGAATAATTTGAAGGATGTTTTGTGATTCTCCAGGAAGTCTTGCCAAAGGCTTCAAAAGCACATTGCACATACACCTAGAAGTAGGCAGTGCAGTGCCTCTAGGAACACAGGGGTGGCCAGGCTGGCTCAGGCCAGCGGTCTGTCTAGTCCAGTCTTTGACAGCAGCCAGAACCAGTTGCTTTAGAGGAAAGTGTGAGGAATCCTTTAATGACCAGTTGTGGAATAAGTAGCCCACGGTGGTGTGTTCTCCTGTGCCTGACTGTAAGTGTAGACAATCCTGACTCCAGTTGCGTGTCTTTAAAAACACATTGCCATAGAAACAGAGTTGACACAATGTCAGCCATTGTGTTAAGTTTCCCCAGCCCACACACAACTTTTCTAAAGATCCTACCTATCAAACCGAACCGCGTAGTAGTAGCAAGACATTTATTCATAATGTCAGTTAGTACAAAATGTAAATGAATTACGCTCCCAGCTACCAGGCAAGCAGGTCCGTATTAACCTTGCACTGCAGAAGTGGAAACATCCCCAAAGCCACACGGTAAGTGCAGAGCCAAGAGGAGGATTTGGGTATTTTGCTTCCCAGTCCTGTGTTCAGAATGCTAGGTCACACTTTCCAGTATCGGGGTGAATCCTCACGTTTGTTGCTTTGAGTGCAGTAGCCCCTAAAATGCACCAGGCACTTCCAAGCCCCGCAGAAGGCCTGTTTCCTGACCTAAACGTGCTCAGAGTTTGAGAGCGCGGGGGAGGGAGGGACAGGAAGGGTCCAGATAAGCATGGTCTGTTATTTTGGTGGATGGTTTTATTACATCTATGGCCTCTGCCCCAAGTTATCCTACATGTTGGGAATTCCTAGAATGTTAGTCTTTGCAGCATGTGCTCGCCCTCTTATCTGGGTGGTCAGCAAAGGTACAGGTTCCTGCTGGCTCTCCAGCTCCCCGGGGTGGGGTAGATGTGTGTGAAGAGCTGCAGGGAGGATCCCTTTGGCTGTGAAGACGTGCGCTGCAGGAGGGCTCTGCTAGAGCCAATGGACCTGTGGTGTCCCACAGTCTGCTAGTCAGTAATTTCACTGAAATGGTTTGGGGCTCTGAGCTGAGAGGTGATGGCTGGTCTTGTATGAGGTGTCAGTGAGACCTGACAGGACTTTCTTCAGCCACCTCTGTGGTCAGTCACCTCAGAGGCTGGGCTGCTTTCGCTTTGGCCTGCCTGTGACCAAAACTGCTAGAGGAAAGGACAAGCCAAGAAGCTGCATCCCTCCTACTTTCGCCTGAGCATTTGCTTGTCTCTGTGCCCCAGGGACCCGACTTGGGGGTACACAGGGCTACTGTCTCCTGTTTTCACTTGGGGTGAAAGCTGCTGGGCTGGGGCAGCTGCTGCACATTGTGCCGCTGGGGGGAGTGCGTGTTTGTTCTGCATTGCGGTTGACACGTTTCCTTGGGGAAGGGGCTTAGCGGCACGGAGGCGCGCTGCATTCTACAGCAGGGTCTAAGAACTGGACTTTGGGGGCTTTCCTGAGCCCGGCCAGTGGCCAGGTTGGAGGGAGAAGTGTGAAGCAAATGGCTGCTTCTGGAAAGACGCGTGGCTGGCTGATGCTTAGTCCCCTGCCCAGAGCTTCAAAAAAGAGCTAGATAGATTGGTGGAGGTCAGGTCCATCAATCTATCTCGCCAGGCTGAGTAGGAATGGGGTCCCCGGCCTCTGTTTCTCTGGAGGTGAGTGACAGGGGAGGAATCGTGTGAGATGACCTGTTGTGATCCTCCCTTGGGGGCACCTGGCACTGGCCACTGTGGGCCGACAGGACACTGGGCTGGATGGACCCTTGGTCTGACCCATTTGGCCGTTCTCGTGTTCTTAGCGCACAGGTTTGGGGGGGCTGAGAGCGTTTAGCTGCCTGCAGTGGGAGCAGCCGGTGCTACTAGAACCTTCCTCGTCAGGTTTCAGGGCAGACTGAGGGTCCTGCTTAGCGCAGAATTGCTCTCCCTCTTGTGGCCTGGCATTGCCTCTCCGGGGAGACGGGATGCGCAGGAGACTGCTTATTCCATAAAGGTTTGCTGCTCGAAGCTGGGAAGCGCTCTGCTTTACTCCGTCTTAGGCCCCTTCCCCTTCCCAGCAGAGCCGTGCATTCAGGAAGGGGTGCGTGTGCTGAGCGAAGGAGTATCTGAGACTCGGCTCATTGTGCACGTGGAGGCAGGTGTGTTGGCTACACTGCAGAGATGCTCTGGGCACTTGTTAGACGTGGGCCCATCTGCTGCAGCACGAATGGGGTGGGTGATGTGAAGAGATGAGAAGTACGGTCTCCACTTCTACTTGCCCAGTCCAGGAGAATATTCCAGCAGGGCGCTGCCGGCCTGCCAGTCCCCTGCAGAAGCCCTCAGTGCGTCGTTCCTTCGATGTCCCTTGCGGATGGGCCTCCCCTGGCGGAGCTGTCTCCAGCTGGCTGCACTGCTGGAAGGGGTGACGTCAGCGTGTTTACACTAGTTCGGTGGCACAGTTCTGTGAATCGGGAATGCTGAGAATGGGGCCTGTGTTGAATCATGCGTTCTGCTGTCAGCTCTGCTGTGCCGGTTTTAGCTGAGGAGAGAATTGGCTGTGCTAGTGCTGAGTTCAGGCCGTTCGAGTCCTGGGAAATGTGTTGAGGCTGCATTTTTCCCCTTGGAGCTGATGCGCTTGGCACTCTTCCGGGTGATCGTTCTTCAGGAAGCCATTGAAAGGCCAAGACATTGGCAGTCTGGGGCCTTGGACCAGTTTGGCTCTGCCCGTTCTGAGTGTCCTCTGCCAGTCTCAGCAGGCCTGCCTGTCAGCCCTGGCAAGCGACCAGCCAGCCTTCCCCCCGTGCCCATCCTCAGGCGCTGAGACCTTGGCCCCTCTTGAGGGGGAGCAGACTCATCAGATGCTTTCAGCTGGAACCCTGTGCCCCCAGAGGCGCTGGGCTTCGCTGGAGAAGGCCTGGCAAACTGGGTCCCTTCTGTTTGAACCCTTTAACTCTTAAGACATAAGGAAGAGTTAATTGTTCTCAGTGGCTCCTTGGCACCTTTCCAAGCTGTTGCTCTTTCTCCTGCCCTCATCACATCCCAGCTGTCTGACCACGCAGTGCTTGGGAGCACCCCCTCCCCCGGGCCCTTTCAGCTCCCACCTGCCCCGAACTCGTCTCAGGGTGACTCTCTGGCCTGGGACCAGTTGTCCAGGGATGTGAGTTTTCGGCAGCTCGAGGGCCAGGAAGGATTATAGCACCTGTTCCTGGGCCCAGTGCATTCAAACAGCCCGTCCGCCCGCGGGGATCTACCGGGGTAGCAGGAAAGGGGCACGTGGAAACGCTCCTGGGACAGACTTACCGGAGAGCTGGGATTCCCACGCTGAGGAGCCTTGCTGGGCAGCGTAGACCCTGAGAGTGCGTGAACCTGTCTGTCTCCTGCCCTCGTGAACACTCTGCTTGGGATTATGGGCTGGACACTCAAAGTTCAGAGATCAGTGCCAAGACTGAATACAACATGTGTTTTTGTAGGGTCTACAAATGTGAAAGTGCCTCCCCTGCTGTTTTTGCAGCTCCTGCCAGCAGGAGCTGCCCCCTCCCCTTGAGTCTGTTTGTTTCTTATTCCAACCCCATTGTGGTGGTGGAGAGGCAGAGAGATTCAGGGCTCCCAGCATGAGGAGGAAGGGAAGGACGCATTGCACGAAGCAGGTGCTGGTTTTCCATCACACTGTTCTGCAGGGCCTGCTCTTTGTGCAACAGTTTCCTGCAGAGCTGGGCTGGCAGAAATGACCTTTTGTACCAGCATAGATGGGATCTGGTGAGTGGCGAAGGCTCTGTCCTCTGGGCACAAATTCCTTGCAGTGTAGAAGCACCTGTACCCTGCCTGTTAGGCTTCAGCCCTTCCCGAGATTGCCATTCTCTGGTGGTCGTGCTTGGCTTGATGTCCGAGCTGCAGTCGCTGGAGTTGTCATAACTTGGCATTTGGTGCCGTGTGTGTCCGATTCTCAGCCTGGGGTCAGTGTTTCTTACCTGGAATGCGCTAGATCCAGGCTGCAGGAAGGATGCAAAATCCGGTTAATCAATCAACTGGTAAAACAATGGGGCAGGCAGGGGGCCCAGCTGGACTGGAGTGGTCCCACCCAGACGGGGCTGGAGCACCCCCTGTTGAGGACCCCGCAGGGCCGGAGCATCCCAAAGTGAGTTTTATGCAGGAAAGCGCCGGCTCCAATATCTTAGTCACTACGTGCGGCGGAGGCGTGGCCTGTGCGGCGGAGGCGTGGCCTGTGGGGCGAGAGGGCAGTGCAGTTTGAGGGTGGTGATTCATCTGCTGCCCAGCCAGGAATTGGAGCAGAGCCAGTGGCTTGTGCAGTCCCCATTCCTTGGCCTTTGCCAGCCAGCTGCCCTGGACTCCCTGGCCCCAGCTGCATTGCAGCCCCAGCCGGAAAGGGTTACGGGTGAGGGAGGCCACTGGCTGAGGCGTCTGGTTGGTTGTGCTCGAGGTGGCAGAGAGGCTCAGAGGTTGCCAATGTGCTGAGTCAGCATGACAGGCTGGGAGCAGCCGCACTCGGGACCCAGCCTGCTGCCTGCCAGGCTATTTTTAAAGATGTGGCTTCCTTGTACTGAGACTCCTCCCCGGTTCTTAATCCCCCCGCCCCAGCCACTGCCAGCGTTTGGCTCCGGTCCGTGCGGGCACTGGGGTGAGGAGGGAGAGATGAGCAGCGGTGGGATCTGCGGGTGTGTCTGGCTGGACTGGGAGGCAGGCGCCCGCTAAGACAGGCGCTGGCAGCGAGTGCTGCCTCCAGGCTTTGCCCAGGTCCCGGAGTGCTGGGCAGGGGCAGGGCGCCCTGGGGAGCAGATCCCACAGGCCAGGCTCTGACCTTCCCCTCCTTTCTTTCAGATCCTGACCGACAAGGCTCTCGTGTTATGACGACCCCCAACCAAGCAAACAAAGCCTTGAAGGTAAAGGGGGCCCTGGGGCCTGGGTGACCCCTGCGGGCACTCTGCGGGGATGGCAATAAGGCATGTGTCCCCCTTCCCACAGGTGAAGCGGGAGCCGGGAGAGAATGGGACCAGCTTGACAGATGAGGAGCTGGTGACCATGTCTGTGCGGGAGCTGAACCAGCATCTGCGGGGCCTGTCCAAGGAGGAGATCATCCAGCTGAAGCAGCGCCGGCGCACGCTGAAGAACCGAGGCTACGCGGCCAGCTGCCGGGTCAAGCGCGTCACCCAGAAGGAGGAGCTGGAGAAGCAGAAGGCAGAGCTGCAGCAGGAGGTGGAGAAGCTGGCCTCCGAGAATGCCAGCATGAAACTGGAACTTGATGCCCTCCGCTCCAAATATGAGGCGCTCCAAAACTTTGCCAGAACCGTGGCCCGGAGCCCGGTGGCTCCTGCATGGGGCCCCATCACGTCCAGCATGGGGCCACTTGTCCCTGGCAAAGTTGCCACCACCAGTGTCATCACAATAGTGAAATCCAAAACGGACGCCCGGTCTTAGTGAAGCGAGTGCTGCCTGGGCTTGTCTGTGCAGAGCAGTTAGGCACAAAGCTAACCCGGCACCCCCGAAGCACAAGCCCCTTTCCTCGTGGGTCAGGACTCCCTCCTCTCTGCTCGGCCGGCCTGCTGACCACTCCAGTTCTGTGTCGTGTCTTGTTCAGATTGCTGTGCCCAGTGGCAACGCCCCCTCCTGCACAGCGCGCCTCCCGCCTAGGGGTCCATAGCCTTCTGGGGCGTCCTCGGGACAGAGACTGTGAAAGACCTTGGTGCTCTAGCCAAAGAAATTCCACACTGCATGGAGGAAGAGGGGTGTCTGGGGCCCATGCCCCTTTCCAGTGGGACGGGGCATGGGAGGGCAGAGAGGTTCTGGGGCAGGGAGTTGGGATCCCCGGTTTCAGTCACTTCCGAAGGATTTATTCCACTAGACTTCCAAGTCGCGTGTCTCGGGGCCTGTTTGCCAGGTGTTCAAATCTGCTGCTTCTGTCTCGCGTCCGCGTGATCGCCATGGGGAGGAGTTTGTGTCACTTCTAGCATCCCGCCTGTGTCCGGAAGGCAGGCTTCCTTGTGACGCTCCTTCGGGGGAGGGGAGGGAGGAGACTGCAGCCCCCGGGTCTCTGCTCTGTGGCCGGGGAGGGAGGCTAGCCAGAAGAGGGCACTGTGGGGGCCAGCAATGTGGGGAGGAAGAGAAACCCTGGTGACTGCAGGCCAGTTTTGTGCCTAACATGCTGCACTGAACAAGACCAAAATCCCTAGTTTCTCCTAGCTGTTGAGGGTATTGTGTGTCTCCCGTTTGGTTTACACAACCAGTTTGTGGTTAAATAGTCCTGTTGTTTAAAGAGAGAGACATTCATTTTAAGAGTTATTACCTTATCAAAGTTTAAAAATCAGACAGAGGGGAGATCATATTTATAGTCGGCTTTTTTACCAGAGCGAGCGGGAATATTTGACCATATAAGTGGAAAAATATTCTCCAAGACTCTGGTAGCTGAAAAGTAAATAAGACAAATAATTTTCAAGTTTCTCATGAGCCTCCTGCCTGCTCTGTGGCTCCGAGGTTCGTTTTTATACAGAGTTCAGACTTTATTTATAAAACGTAGAAAAAGACAAAAAAAGGCAAGTCCTGTTTGATATCTTTTTTGCAATTGTACCAAAAGTGACTTATTCTTGCACTTGCTGGCTTCCGCCCTGTTCCCACTGTGCTGCCTGGTCGTGCTCTGAGCGCTCGTGTGGCGCTGCGCTGTGATAGTGCCAATCGCTGCCTTGCTGTCCTGGCTGCGCGGCCTCCCCTTCCTGGGAGGGGCTTGGGCCCTGTGCTGGGCCCCGAACCAGCGAAGGCCAAGAGCCCCTGACCTCTAAAGGGAGGTCAGAACAAGTCGCTGAGGGTGGGCCAATGGTGGCCGGGCGCCTCTCCTGCACAGGGCTCTTGGACAGCCCCGCCGCCTGCCTCCCTACCGGGAGGCACCCAACCTCCTCCTAGGCCCCGCTGCTGCTGGGATTCCTTGATAGCGCCGGTACCGGAACACGGCAGGCTCTTGGCAGACTCGCCCTGCTCCAAGCAGGGGAAATGGAGGCTGCTCAGGAGGTGACTGGGAAGTAGCTCTGGGCTTTGGTTTCTTGTTGGGCCCTGAGATCAGGACTTGACGTGCTGGCCGTGAGCCTCACTGCATTTGGGCAGGGCAGGAAGTTGCATGGGGCGTGGTGCTGGACTCCTGCTGTCATGTCTGCATAGTACTGAGAGGGAAGCCAGGGCACAGCTCCCTCGTGCAACTTCTAGGCGCGACGCAATGGAGCCACCGTGCTATCCCAGGTCTGGAGCCCTCCCCTGGGAAGCCTGTTCCCCCAGGCAGCAGGGCAGTGGGGAGAGACCAGCCTGACAGGCTGCTCTCTGGGCTGCTGGATGTTGGCTGAGTTCAGGGAACGCAGCAGGTTGGTGCTGGGCTCAGCTGCAGCAGCAGCTTCAGAACCTGTTCATGGTGCTGAGCGTCTCTGGCTGGGCACAGAGTTCATGCCCCCCATGGGCAGAGATTTCAGAGGATTTTCCATTCAGTCCTCCCTTGCTCAAGAGCTTGAGGGTTTTTCTGCTTTGCTGTAGTCAGGGATCCAGGAGGAAGCTGTTCCCAGTGAGTTACACGGGGCAGGGGAGAGGGTCTGGAGGTCTCCCATGTCCCCCTGCCAAGCCATGGGGTTTCCTCTAGTCCTCATTATGAACAGCTGAGAGCAGCTCTCCAGAAGGGCTAGTGGCTGCTCCGGGTGCAGCGCAGCCCCTGCGGATTTCACTCCCAGCCTTCTGGCACCTTTCTCTTTGCACCACTCGCAAGGTGCTGACTGCAGGGTCTTCAACCACAGCCCCCTGAAAGGAGCCCGGAAGACCCAGTCCTGACCCCTCAACCAGCAGGGCTCCCCACGAGGTCCGAGCCAGCCTGGCGTGTCTGCCCTGCCTGGGCTGTGGGGGATGCCATTGCCGGGGAGCGGGGGGGTCATAGCAAGGTGGGTGCTGTGCTCCACCTCCAACTGGCTTTGCTTTGAGGAGGCCCCATCAGGCTTTGTGCAACGGCAGGAGCAGGTGGCAGCCCTCTGCTGGGGAAGGTACTGTGGCCAGAGCGGCCCAGGAGTGGCTGCCAGTCCCCTTCCGTCCTCCTCCAACCCTGATCTAACAGCCTGGAACGTCCCTCCCTGACTGACCTCTCACCCATCCTCCGTCTTTAGAAGCGGCCTGAGGCCTTTCCTGGGAGGATCCTTCGGGGCTGGGCGCAGTGAGCACTGGAGGACCGAGCAGGCAGCAGGCACTGGCTCAGACTTTGTTCTTCTTGAGATTTCTTTTTACTGTGCTGCTTAGTCTGCCACCCCAAACTCTCTGGCTGTGAGGAGCCTGTTCAGTGATGTGTCAACTCTGCCCAGGGGGTTTAGGTGCAAAGACACAAAGCTGTAGCTGCGTGATGTGGAGCAATGAACTGAGTGCTAGGAGCCAGGACTCCTGGGATCCCCTCTTAGTGTGGCCACGGGCTCCATGTGTGACCTTAGGCAAGTTGCTTCCCTCCTCTGGGCTTGGTGCTCTGCCCTGTCAGTGGCCAGCGTGGCGGAGGGGCTCCGGGCTGGGCAGTGGCCAGCGTGGCGGAGGGGCTCCGGGCTGGGCTGTGCCTCGTGTCAGCCATCAGCATGATTTGGTTCTTGGCTTTTAGTGAAGTAACAGAATCTGAATGTTCAGGGAATCCCCACTCACGCTAAAGGGGGCGCCCCCCCACCCCAGCACCAGTCAGCTTGTGTTTGTGGATTGCCCCACTGAGAGTTGGCCCCCCCAGCCCTTCACTTGGTTTCTCTCACTCGCTCTCTCCTATATAGCGTGTCAGAGTGTGGCTGTTCTTGTTTTCCAGATGCTTGTTCATTTGGTTTCCTGCTGTGAAGGGTGTTGTGTTTTTTCTCCGTCCCCTGGTAACTTTCTGATGCAGCGGGTGGGGGTTTTGCTCCTAGCCTGGCTGCAAAGCGAACCCGTGAAGTGTATCCCTTGCACAGCTGGGCGTGCACAGGGACTTGTGTGTGTTGTGGTGAATTGTGTAAAGTGATCTCTTGGCTTATGCAACATTGATGGATATTTCTCTTTAGGGAGAGGCAGACTGCAGTGTGCAGGCAAGAGCTAGGACTGCTGGGTGGTGGTGGGGGAAATGCAGAGCACTCTCCCCATGGGTTGGCTGGTGTGTGCATGTGACATCCTGGATGGTCACCACCATCCCTGTGGCTCTGGTGTGAAATGCATGGGGTGGAGAGTAGCCTACCTTCTCCAACCTGGAGTGAGCAGAGCTGCCCTTGCCTTCCCCCTACCCCCGCCTGAGGCCAGGGGGGAATGGTTAGATGGGGGCTGTGGCCCATACTTCACCAGCCTGCGGGGGGGGGGTGACTGTGCTCTTCCTGAACAAAGCTTGTGCCTCAGGCTCTGGTTTCTCTGGCAGGAACAGACACTAATGCTCTCACCTCAGAGGCCGGTTCCCTTCCTACCATAGTAAGAGGAAGGCTGGGAGGGGCAATGTTCCCTCTGATCTTTTCCATCCAGATGTGGATTGTTTCCATCTGTGTGGAATAAATGATGTGCACTGAGGCATGTGTGGATGTGCACCACCAGGAGAGAAACAAGCCTAGCTGGGCGGTATTTTGACTCTCTCCTGAGTGGCTACGCAATCACCCAGATGACCAGGAACACGGGGGGGCCTGTGGGTGCAGTGAGACTCCTTCCCTGCTCAGAGTGAGGCAGTAGAGTTGAGCCCCTTTCAGCTGCAGAGTTGGCAGGTGCCCGGGGCAGCCTGGTGGGGGCTACGCTCTGCTCAGTGGGTGGCAGGGAGCAGTCAGGTGGGCTGTCTGCAGGGGCGAGTGAGCTCTGGATGCTTGTGTATGACCCATCTGGCTGCAGCCTGTGCAAAGGATTCTGCAGCCGCTGTTCCTGCCTGGGGCTTCCACGTCACACTCTCCCCAGTGGAGGGCAATATTGTGCGGCCACGAATCCCAGCACCTGCTGTGGGAGTGGAGATGTTGCCCTGTTGCAAGGGGAGAAGGAGCTGTCAATGCTGAGCCCTGCCTCGAGGGTGCCCTCACTGCAGTCTGCCCAAGTTTATTACACCCTTGGCCAAACTGGAATGTTGTTGGAGAAATAACCTGAGCACAAAGTGCCGGAACAAGGGGCTGCTGCCCTGCAGTGTCAAACGTGAGTCCCGGGCCCGCCAGGCTCAGGACTGAATCATGAATTTGCTTCTTTTCCGTTTTAAAAATACCCTAAAATGGAAACAATATTTTATTAAACAGAATCTAACTTGTACAGATTTAGAAATGGGGTGTGATCTCTGACGGGGGTGTAATAAAATGTTCAGACCAAGGCTTTTCGCTAACAGAGCCAAGTCCAGCTAATAATCAGTATTTATTACTAAATTATTGTCCTCTAACCATCTGTAGATAGGTATCTGTTGGTAACTGTCGGGGGTTTGCTGTTGCGGCCCCTTTGGAGGTGGTGGTAATTTATTTCTGTATATAGTGTA
This sequence comes from Apalone spinifera, assembly GCA_030068395.1. Lineage (NCBI taxonomy): Eukaryota > Metazoa > Chordata > Testudines > Trionychidae > Apalone > Apalone spinifera. Next base: position 305,244 of record JANRFK010002204.1, on the reverse strand, counting down.
TGTTTGTTGATATGAGGCTTTCTTTATTTTGTATATGACCAATAAACATCTTTTAAAGAGACCCATTCCAGAACATCTTTCCTGGGGATCTGGAGGCAGCTGGTGGTCGGGTTTGTTCCCAGCTCTTCTGATGCTCCGCTGAGAGATTCTTCCATTTTGCAGATGCTGATTTGTCAGGGGTCTGGCTTATGCAGCTTTTATACCAGTTTCACTGTTGGGCAGGTGGTGACTTACTTGTGGGAAATTAAGTTGTACATTGCACCTCCTGGGGTCACAGTTCTTGAGATCAGATCCCTTATCTGAGCCTAGGAATTTAATGCCATAGCTCTGCTGGACACTAAAACCACGGATTTAACAGACACACTGACTGGTGACGCCCTACAATAATTTGTAACATAACCCGTAGTTGTGTCCACTTCATTTTATCAGGGTAAGTGGTCGCCTACGGCAGGTGTGAAGCACTTGTGTAACAGTCTCTCCTGTTGGATTTAGCTCTTTCCTCTGCTAACCTTCCCCAGCCCTGAACAAAAGTTCTGTGAACTCCAGTTTTGCCTTTCCACGAACATCCTGCACATTCCTTAAGTGCTAAGGGTGCAGCTACACAGCACCGTTGTTTCTGAATAATTTATTTGAAAATAACAAAGTGCGCGTCTCCACACCAGCAGTTCCTTGCCATCATGTTGAAATGTCCAGCTGGAGGACTTCTTACTCGACTCCTGGAACCCTCATTTTACGAGAATTGAGAGAACAGGAAGTCGGCGGAAGAGTGCTCTATTTTGAAATAAGTGCTGTGTGGATGTGCCCAAATTCAAAATAAGCTATTTTAACTTGAGCTATGCTAATTGTGGAGCTAAATTGCATAGCTTATTTTGAATTTAGCCCTGCTGTGTAGATGAACCCTAAGGTATTACCTCATGTTTCTCCCTTGTACCACTAGCCTTTGTGCCTATCCACTTAGGGGAATACACTCTGATGCTATAACTGTCTAGAGGGCAATGTTCCCTCTAATCTTTTCCATCCATGTGTGGAATAATTTGTTTCTGGGTACACGGAGGCATGTGACTGTGCACCACCACCAATCACAAACCTACCTGTAGATGCTCTGCTAATCATCTGGGTGGCATTTGACTCTCTGGAGGGTGGCTGACCAACCGCTCTGTTTCCAGGGAACACTGGCTGGCAGTTGGGCGGCAAAAGGAGAGGAAAAACCTAGAGCACAAGCTCCAAGATGCAAAGAATCAAAGCCCAGAATTTCACAGTATCCCTTCGCACAGTTCTCATTCTGAACACTGACTAGCGCCTGAGCTATGATAATGGGGGAGGGGGGCTGGGGTGGTAGTGGGGACAAAAGCGTGGGGAGGGCAAGGTGGCCGAAGAGAGACAGGCAAATTCTATCCAACTTAGTGCCCATGGATTTGTGAGCTTCACTGAGCGGGCAGGCTGTGGCTCTAAGACCTGTCCCAATCGCAAATACACCCTGATGTGCCTGCAACCTACTGCTGCCTTTGGTTGCATAAGAATATAATGGGGGCATAAGAATAGCCACACTCCCCTAGGCCACTGGCCAACAGCAATAGAATTGCCAATAGCCATAGATCAATGGTCTACCTAGCCAAGTCTGCTGCATCTGGCACAAACTGCTGAGAGAAGACTTGAGAGGGAATGAACAGAAGAGGCAATTTATCCAGTGATCCATCCAGTCCCAGCTTCCGACAGTCAGTGTGCAGTTGGATCCTTGCCCGCTCTGGCAAATGGCCATTGATGGACCTATTCTCCATGATCTTGGCCAATTCTTTGCTGAACACAATTATACTTTCGGCCTTCAACATCCCCTGGCAACCAGGTCCACAGGCTGACTGCATTAGGTGAGGAAGTACTTATGTTTATTTTCAACCTGCTGCCTATACATGTCATTGGGTGAGCCTGGTTCTTGTGCTATGAAGGGATAAAAAACACTTGCAGTTTCTCTGCACTATTCATAGACTGTCACGTATTTAGAGAGAGCGCAAGAGCTCTTCTATTCTTCTCAGACCGTTCACTTCCAAGCTGAACAGGTTTTTAATCTCTCGCATGGAAACTCTTCCATACCACTAGTCATGTGTTTGCCTTTCTGTATGCTTTTCCCAACACTAATGTACCTCTTCAAGTTGGGACAAGCAGAACTGCGCGCAGTATTCCAGGTGCCGGTGTACCGCGGATTTATATAGCAGCATTAGGATATTTTGTCATCTCATTTATCTTCTTTCTCATGGCTCCTAACATTCTGTTGGCATTTTTCTGACTTGCCATTGCATATTGAGCAGATGTTTTCAGAAAACTATCAATGATGCCAAGGTAGCTCTAATTTAGACTCCATTTTGAATGCGAAATTAGAAAACAATCCCAATGTGCATTACTTTGGATCTAGCAACAGTTAATTCCTTCTGCTATTTTGTTGCCCAAGCGTGCAGTATAATTAACCCCTTGTAACTCTTCAGTCGGCTTTGGACTTCTTACCTTGGGGAATGTTGATCTTCTGCAGACACTTCCACCTTGCTGTTTACCCCTTTTTCCATATTTATGGCTATAGTGAACAGCACTGGTCCCAGTACAGACTTTGGAGGGACAACACGGTTCCTCCTTCCACTATGAGAAATGACTCTCTATTGCTACCCTTTGTTTCCTGTCTTTTAATCATCTATTGATACCTGCAAAGACCTTCCCTCTTCTTACAACTGCCTATTTTACAGAAGAGCCTGTGGGGAGGGCTCTTGCATTTAGGTTTTCAGAAAGTCTTGGCACTATCCACTGGTCCCCCTTGCCATGGACTTGTTTATCTCAGAAAATTCTCAGACGGGTGAGGGACGGGTTAATTCCGTTTACGAATGCTGTGGTGGTTCTTCACTAACATACTTGTTCATCTGCGCATCGGAGAGGTCTGCGTTTCAGTGAATTTAACGATACTAAGATTAGGCGCACGGGCCTACACTTGACAGGGTCACCTTTGGAGCCTGTTTTTAAATTGGCATTGTTAGCTACCCTCCAGTCACCTGGTACAGAGGCTGATTTCAGCAGTTTATGTACCCCACTAGTTCTGCAACTGAAAAGATTTAAGTTTCTTCAGACCTCTTTGCTTACACCATGGATTCCTGGAGACATTTTATCAAGCAAAGACACATTTAACAAATTAAGGTATAATGAATCCGGGGTCAAGGGTGGGTTCCAGAGAAAACAAGGAAGCAAAGATGATTAAAAAGGCTATAGGTGTCCCCCACATTGTCCCGGATCCAGGGGAGAGGTATTTAACAACTCAGACCAGTGGGCGCTAACCTTTTTACACCCAAGATCACTTTTTAAATGCCAGGGCAAGCCAAGATCTACCCCACCCCTTCCTTGAGGCCCCACCCTCTCCATCATTTGCTGTCCGCAGCCCTTACTCATTCTCGCTGGGTTAAGACAGGTGCAGGCTCTGGGGTGGGAATGAGGGATTTGGGTGTGGGAAGGGGAGAGAAGTGCAAGTTCTGGGAGGGAACTGGAGTGGAGGAGGATGTGCAGGAGGGGATGCTGGCTCAGGGAGGGGGGCTCCAGGCTGGGGAGGGTTGGGGTGCCAAGCAAGGCTTGTGGATGTGGGAGTGTAGGAGTTTGGGATAGGGTGTATGAGGGGTGCAGGGCAGGTTTACAGTGTGTGGATGGTGTAGGAGTGTTGTGGCAGAAGACTGGGGATGTGGGGTGCAGGAGTTTGGGGATGAGAGGCTCAGGATAAGGGGTTCAGCTATATGATGGGCTCAGGTTTCGGGTCTGGGGGGCTACAGGAGTGTTATGATGCTGTGGCCAGATGGGGGCTTGGCCCCAATTAGGGGCTAGTTGACCAGACTTCATTTTTAAATGAAATCTGTCAGTGTTTCAACATTGTCTTTATTTATGGGAGGGACTGGGAATTTGTGTTGGGTCAGTGGTTACTGACCCACAGAAAAATCAGTTGAGGACCACAAGTGAGATCTTCCCCCCCC
>JANRFK010002204.1:288050-298290 GCA_030068395.1 Apalone spinifera | reverse complement strand
GGGACAAGTTCTGGGGTGAGGCTGAGGGGCTTGGCATGTAGGAGGGGGCTCTGGATAGGAGGTTGGGATGGGGGTGCAGAGTGTGAGTGGGGGCAAGGGTGCAGAAGAGGGTGCACAAAACATTCCTCAGGCAGCTCCCATTTGGTAGTACAACAGGTTGAAGGCAGGCTCCCTGTCCGCCCTGGCCCTGCACCACTACCTTGCCCAGAAGCGCCAGCAGCTTTAGCCCAGTGTACATGAGGACAAGGCTCAAAGCTTTCAGCCTGTGGTACAAATACTTGCTGCAAGCCAGATTAAATTAAGCAGCGGGCCGGAGATTCTCCACCCCTGATCTAGAGCACGTGAGGGATGGAGAAAGTCTCAGCTGAGAGAAGTCGTATGTGGAATGAAATTCCAGACTCTCCTAGTTGGTCTCAGGTGTAACCTTTCTCTTTAGCAAAGTGTTTCTGCCATAACTAGAATGACATTTGCAACAAAAATATTTTCTACTAAAGAATCAAGTCACCTGTAAACAGCTTTCTGTAATCAGAAAACGGGTAGAAGAGACACTCTGGTAAGGACTTCTGTTTGCTTGTCTAAATATTGTTGCATGAGCTGAGATTGTAGAATGATGAGTGGCAGTAAAAACAACTGGAGTGTAGTGTTTATAATCTATAGAATTGGAGGGAAATTGTCTGAAAATGGATCCAACTCAGTGGTAAATTAGTTTTTTTTGGAAAGGGCATCTAAAGGTGTTGCTATCTAAAAGATTATTCTACTGTCAAGGTTTAATAGTCCATGTCAATTCTTTTCTGCTCAGAGAAGAGATTGCCCCTGACTAGCTTCGTATGGCAGCTTGTCTCCTCTCCCTAGAATGACATGCCACTGCAGCATCCGGAGAGGCAGAAGGAGAACCATGTAGTTGAACTGATATTTATTTTGGTTTGGGATCAGTTATATCCAATGTGTTTGGTTTTTTTGTGGTTCAAGCCACCAAAAAAACCTTCAGCTATTGATTCAAACTATAGGTTGAATCTCCAGCATCCTTGGGATCTGATCAGCATGGAACCAGATTATTTGCTGAACCACAGGAGGTCATTATTGTCTAGTAGCATAATGAACACTTAGAAGACATTTAGGGGTAAATTACAGTTAAACGGCACAGAGCCAGGACTGGTAGATGTAAACAAACTTTGTGGGGCTGTGGGAAACTTGGCCACACCCATGATAAGTGGACATCCAGCTAACTCAAATCTTGCTGGACTAGAGAGGTTTAACCTGTAGTTCAGATCACATTTCAATTTTAGTATAAGTAATTTTTTAAAAAAAAGAGGTGAAATGTGAAACTATTTTGATTAATTTTTATATGAGGTTTTTCTAATGTTCTTATGCTGTCAAACAGAATTATTTATTTATGAATAGCATGTTTGGGTAAACTAAAATAACATCTCATGAGATGTGTTGTGTTGTGTTTTGTGTTGGACCTGTGCAATGAGAGGATAATTTTGAGGCCTGAAAATGTTCTTTCACCACTCACATGTGTTGCTGGAACTATCAGTTGATTCATATTGGGCATGGTATTTTTATGATGAGTTCAGTGTTTTAATGAAAGCCTTCATAATGAGATGTGGCTCATCTGCAAATGAATCAAGGATTATCTAGGTCCTTTTTTGAGCTTTTATTCATCCAGATGGGTATTTCTGAAGATTTATTTTTGTGTAGTTTATCATCCAGTATTATGATTTCAGATGCATCTGACATTGATTGTTACATCATTATTTTCTCATTGAAACATTTCCATTTTCATCCACATTTGGTTTAATTTAAACTTTTGCCTTGAATTTGACCTCTTGTGACTGTAAGAATTGATATCTAGGGTCAAGGTATGCACATGAGAAAAGGATTTCTTTTTTTTTTTCTAATTTTGTAATTAAGCCCATAAAGAGTCAGTAAAAAAATAAACTAGAGGGCAGTTAACCAACAATTTGCATAGAGTGACATAGTGCGCCTTAGAGATTGCTCTAACTTCCTTGTTTTCTCTCTTAGGTTTGTGATGAGCCAGAGGAATTAAAGAGAAAGGTCACTGAGCTGGCTGCAGCTGTCCGACGTGCAAAACACCTGGTCATTTATACGGGAGCCGGGATCAGCACGGTAGGGTTGAATGGCTGTTTAAGGCTCCTAGAGCTCCTTCAGCAGTGGTTTTATGCCATACATTCTAGAGCTCTTTTTCGTGGCTGAGTGGATTGCATGCAGCCAGGGAGGTGTGTAAGCGTTCGGAGTCCTAAGATTCTAGTCAGACTGACATTTGCCCACCAGTAGGCGCATGTCAGGACACCTTCCTGTTTGTGTCTCAGGCCTGGTCTATGCTATGGGGCTAAGTTATGAAACTCCAGCTACATGAATATTGTAGCTTAGGTCGACTTACTATGGTGACTACATCACACTGTGTCACTGGGAGAAACTCTCCCGTCAATATACTTTATACATCATCTTCCGGTGGTTTGACCCCGATGGATCGCTGCTCCAGCAGTCGATCGTCACAGTATCATCCTCGGTAAGTATAGCCATATCCTTGGGAAGGCGATTGCTGGATAGGAGAGGCTGAGGCTCACTGTGTACAGACACAATTAGCAGCCCTTCTGGGATAGCGTGAAATGCTAAGCATCAGCCAAGAATGATGCAACAAAGAATATCCTTTTTGATGTGATGAGAAGGCCACTCCTTCACATTTCTCTTCAAGATCTACTTCTGTCTGATAGCCCATAAAAATTGGCCAGTAATGATGGTTAGGTTGAAGGGCATAGGAGTCCAGCAAGCAATTTGTAATATTTAGGTTATAAATATCTCTAAATATGGTCTGCCACAGTGGTTCCAGCTGGGAGAAGTGGGTATTGAAGTCTGGCGCACCCCACCTCCCCCCATATGTCGCTTGTCATTTTTGACTGTAAGCTCTTTGAAGCAGGAACCGTATTTTTCCTATATTTTCTACAGCCCCTATTGAAATGGGGGCCTGGGCTCATTGGTTAACCCTCACAGTTGCATGCAGCCCTCCACCGCGCTGCTGCCTCCGTGTTTTTGTTTTATAAATGAACGCCCTGTGAAAGGATGACGACTCTGGATGAATTAGTGGAGTGAGCTAAGCAAGGAGCTCAAACAAGTGAAATAGGGTATATGCCTCCATATGGGAGAGGGCTGACTGATTTGTGAGGAATGTGGGACGTGTGACTCAATCAGCTACCAAGGTTGGACTGCCCGTGTGGGGAGTCTTCTCAGCTTTTTCTCCTGTAATTCAGGCAGCTTCCATCCCCGACTACAGAGGTCCTAATGGAGTTTGGACATTACTGCAGAAAGGGAGGAGTCTCAGGTATGACATTACCGAGCGTTTCCCTTGTGCTGTAGTGGGGTGATGGCCATAGCAGCCTCCCAAGAGTGTCTTTCTGGGCTGCACAGCAGAAGGTGAAGACTGAACGTGGGCCTAACCCTTCCTCTTCTGTTCCTCTCCATTTGCCAGGGCTACAGATCTGAGTGAGGCGGAGCCCACGCTCACCCATATGGGCATTGCCTGCTTGCACAAGCACAGCCTGGTAAGCTCACTAGTGCTCTGGTACTGGGTTCTGAGAGGAGAGACAGCAGAGGGAAATCAGCAGAGACCAATTGCTGGGGAAGTGTTCCATGGGTTACTGGGACATTAATCACTGTTACTCATGGAAGGTGGCCAAATGTCCACGTGGAAACAGGGCTTGTGCTCCTGCAAAAACCAGGTGTCTTACTGACACTCTCTGTAGTCGTACTTTTTCCATACCTGCCTTCTCCCCGCCTGCCTCCACTTGTTAGTGGGGGGAGGAGAGATGGATCCTTGTTCTAAAAATACCCCCAGTGGTAACTCCTAGCAGAGCAATGCAAGCCTTTAACTTCTGTCATAAATGTGTGCTGGTTTCTGTGCCTTCTCCATTATTTCCTCCCACCCTGCTTGGTCTCTGCCAACTCTGCTCAGGCTCTGAGGCTGTACTGAGATCAGTCTGTTTCCTCATTGGTGAGCACATGCAGAGTTCCCGGCCAGGTCAGCTCTGCTTCCTTCCTATCAAGGTGCAGCATGTGGTGTCTCAGAACTGTGATGGGCTCCACTTACGGAGCGGGTTACCCCGAGCAGCAATCTCTGAGCTTCATGGAAACATGTACATAGAGGTGAGTAGCCAGGTCACAGGCTTGCTATCCTGTGGGCTCATGTGGATTTTAGGCTGCTGGCCTGTCTCCCCAGTCCAGGAAGGGCTAAAAACCTCTGCACCCAGAGTCTATTCAGGCCTTCTTCATGGCACCATTTATTGGTTGAACTGATGGTCTTCAGAAAGTTCAGTATAAACCCAGGAGCTCTTCCCCACTCCTCCTATAGCTAGTCTGCCTAAGAATACCCCTGCCACAGAAACTGCCTGCTTCCTGTAGCTCCCTCTGTGAGCTCTTTCAGCCTTACGGGAATCAGGTGCTCATCAGGCAGTCCTCTGACCCCTTGTCAACTGGACTGGAATTCCCTCCTAGGGCCTGTAGAGAGGCTCTGCTTAAAACAGGGCTAACTGATCCCAGGCCCCTGGCTTTTAAGGAGCAAACCTCCCTGTTATATAACTGCATTTCCTTGCATCTTTCCTCACAAGGTCTGCACTTCCTGCACGCCCAACAGAGAGTATGTGCGAGTGTTTGATGTGACGGAGCGCACAGCCCTGCACAGACATCATACAGGCAGACTGTGCCATAAGTGTGGGGCACAGCTGAGAGACACAATCGTCCATTTCGGGGAGAAGGGGACCTTGAGGGAACCTCTGAACTGGGACGCAGCAACAGAAGCTGCAAGCAAAGCAGATGTGATTCTGTGTCTGGGTTCCAGCTTAAAGGTAACTGTAGATGCTCAGTGAAGATTGTTAGCAGCATTCTCCTTTGGTGATACTCTGGTGCTGAACAGTCTCCTCCCAACACCCTGGTGTCGGGCCTCGCCCACTACATGTGATAAATCCTGGTGCCGGGTAGACTCTCTTCTGACTCCTCCCTCGTGCCCTTCCTGGTAATAAATTCCACCTGCTCTCTCAGCTCTATTCCAGCATTTTCAGCCACCTTTGGCAGCACTGATAGTCTCTATTTTATGCCAGGTTTTGAAAAAGTATCCACGGCTTTGGTGCATGAGCAAACCCCCTAGTCGCCGTCCAAAACTCTACATTGTGAACCTGCAGGTGAGACACTGAAAATATGGGGAAAGCCTCATGTGAAATGATTCTGCACCAACACCCTGTTGTGCAGGGGAAGCTGGAATTCAGACCCACAAAGAGTCGGGGAACTAGAGTGTGAATTTGAGCAGGGGACAGACTGGGACTGCCACAATACAAGGCCATTAGGTCTGGATAGGGTGCAGTGCAGGGATCAGCCATGGGTTGCTCATTCAGCCTGTCTGGATTTTTATCTACACTTCCTTGGCCCCCCACAGTGGACTCCAAAGGATGATATGGCTGCTCTGAAACTACACGGGAAATGTGATGATGTTATGAGATTGCTGCTGGAAGAACTTGGTCTGGAGATCCCATGCTACGACAGGTGAGGCGCCTGAGGCCTTATTCATCTATCTTAGAGAACTCCCTCCCTCCCCACTTCACTTCCCTCTTACAGGACAAATCACTTCTGTCCTCCTCCTTTTAGAGAGGGGGAGCGAAGGCCCAGGGAAGGGAAGTGCTCGCTGGCACTGGGATTTGAATGGAAGTTCTGTGCTGAGACTGCAGCCACCTGGGCCTCTTTGCTAAGAACATTCCTCTGCCGGTTCAGCAATACACTTTAATAGTTTGAGTGATTTTTCATCTGGGGAAATAAGGACCCCCCCCAGGCCTTGTCCACAGCTCCTGGCCGGGACGGGGCGGGGCGGGGGGGAGATGTTTCAGAAGCCCTGCCTTTCAGGAGAGGGCACAAGAGACTCTTTTGGACTGAGTAAACAGTAGCTGCTTGCTGGCTACATCTAGGCTGGAGGAGGCGGTTTGCAACAGTGGGTTCACTTCTGGAGGGTGGGGAGGGACAGTAGTGCTGAATTCCCCAGCAGCAGGACAAGGAGCCTTTCTGACACCTCTGTCTTCTTTTGGTAGAACAAAGGACCCAATCTTCTCCCTGGCGAGTCCCCTCAGCCCTGATGAAGAAGGTAGCCACAGCCGGAGACCTGTGGCACCCCCATGGAGCCTGGAGGAGATGCAGATGCAGAAGCAGCAGCGAGAGCCGGCTTCTCAGCTCAGCCTCTCTCACTCAGGTGGCTGGTTTGGCAGAGGCTGTGCTAAAGGCTCCAAGAAGAAAAAAAGTAAATTGACTTTGTGAATTACCATTTGAACACTTTATGGAATGGCTGTTCCCTCCTGCCCTGGACTCAGCTGGGTTTGCCGGGACTCCAGACACTCTGCGGGTCTGAGGTGGGGGCAACTGGCAGAGCTATTTTTTCATGCCACTATTCGCTGTGCGATGACAAAGCTCAGGACAGCTGGCTATTGGGAACTGAGGCTTGCAGTCTGAGCCCTTTCCCTTCACCTTAGCACCTCTGTTCTGTTCTCCAGGAGCACTCGCAGGCTGGTGCCCTGCTGTTTTTCTGCCTTGCAGGTTCTTTTTGCTAAGTAAATCCTGGACTCTTGGTGGTTCTGTGATTGGCTAATGGGGGTGATCTTGGGTTGGATACAGGGCATCAGGGATTCCTGCAGGAACCTGATTGTTTCTGGATGTGGGCTGGGTACAGGTCTCAGGTAGCCCTGCATGACTCAGGTGGAAGGGTGTCGGTCCCCAGCCCATAGCAGGGACTATGTGGGTGCTCCAGCCTCTAGTTCCTTGGCGTTAAGGCCCCAGGCAGGCCTGGCGTAGCCACAACTTAGATCCACCCAGAGTGTGTGGGGGGGGCGGGGAGGGGGGAGACGACAAAATAGGCTGGGATTGGGGTCGTGTGATCTCCAGGACAGTGGGGGAGGGAGGTCCTGGGCCTGTCCCTTACCCTAGTCAGGTGACTGAGACCCCTCTGGCTTGCTATAGGGCATGGGTACCAGGATCCATCCAAGATACTAAGGAGTGGAGTGGCTGAGGACTCCCCAAGGAGGAGGGGGTGGTAGTGTCTGCACCTGGTGTGAGAGGCCCATTAATCAGCAGATGGCACCATTTTGTCTGGGCTCCCTCTGTCTTGCCCTGGACCTAATGCTGCATCACCATGGCTTTCTAGTGGCCTGGCACTCCTGAGGGTCAGAGCCTAGCTTCAGATGCTGGAGCTCTGACACTCCACACAAATGGCTGGTGCCTGGGAGTGTGGGGACAGGCTCTGGATAAGCTCACTCCACTGCAGGAAGGTTTGAGACCCCTGCCCGGGGGAGAAGGGGATCAGCCCTGTCTTACGGCAGTAGGTTGGCTGGTGCTCACCTCAAACTTCCTTCTGACAAGCTGGCCAGTGACTTGGGGGGGAGAAAAGAATCCAAATTCTGGAGTGACTGGTAATCCAGGTATGTGTTGTGAATTGAATGCATCTTATGGGCAGAACAACAGGTTGGGGATGGCTACTGTCTCTCGTCTCTTCTTCTGGGGCCATAGATTAGCAGTAGGTGCAGTCTTATAGTCACCTGCAGTGTTGGTGGGGCTGATTTTGCTTTGACCATTTTCTTGGTGGCTGCTGCTGCATGTGCTTTTGTCTTGCATTTGGTGATGCTGGACAGGGCAAGCTAAATGGGAACACGATGTAATAGTGACTGTGTTAAGTGGGAGGGCCAGGCCAAGAACATTAATGATTTTAGCCCCAGGTCCACACCAGGAAACACCTACCTTATTACAAGGATAAGATTTCAAGGAAGCGGCCAGGCCTTGCATTCAGCGTCAGCTGACTCCCCACAATCCACCACGCAAGGTGCTTGGGGTGGGGGAGTGCATCTTTTCAGAACCCCAATTCACTCAGTTCTCCCTCGGGTTTGTGTTTGCAGTACACCTCTCAGGGGGGATGCAGAATCAATTTCTCAATATTGGCTTAGTTTTAATTAGGAAGGCTACATAAGTACTAGGGAGCACACTAAAGTTTAATGCAGGTATGTTTATACTGCTCTAATACTATCTGCTAACATGTACCTACAACATTTACATTCCAATTGATAACTTCAGGAAAAAAGTAATGTTTTGGTAAGTAGGGCTGTCAAACAATTAAAAATTAAGCACATGGTTAAACACACTGTTAATTGAATATTGTTTAAATACTCGGTTTTCTACCTTTTCAAATATTTCAGTTATAACACAGAATATGAAGCATGCAGTATTTGATTATAAATAGTTGCACTGTAAAACATAGTATTTGATTCCCCCATTACAAATACTCTAGGTGCAATTTCTTTATCATAGAAGTTGAACTTAACAAATACAAACTTATGTAAAAGCAAACCCTGCATTCAAAAATAAAACAATGTAAAACATTAGAGCCTACAAGTCTACTGAATCCTACTACAGTTCTTGTCTGCTCAGACAAACATGTTGGTTTATATTTGAAGGAAACACAAGTCTGCTGCTTATTTACAAAGTAATCTGAAAGTGAAAACCAGTTTTTGCAAAGCATTGTTGCACCCAGCATTGCAATAGATTTACATGCCAGTTACACTAAAGATTCTCATGTCCCTTCACCACCATTCCAGAGGACATGCATCCATGCTGCTAACAGGTTCTGCTTGATGATAACCCTAAGTGATGTGGACCAATGTATGTACATTTTCATCATCTGAGACCGATGCCATCAGCAGAAGGTTGATTTTCTTTTTTGGTGGTTCAGGTTCTGTAGTTTCTGCATCAGTGTTGCTCTTTTAAGCCTTGGAAAGCAGATTCTCCACACCTTTATCCCTCTCAGATTGTGGAAGGCACTTCAGATTCTTAACTTTGGGTCAAGTGCTGGAGTTCTCTTTAAAAATCTCACAGTTTTTTACTGGAGATTTTACAGTGTTCTTAAGATGAACATGTGCTGGGTCAGGCTGCTATAAAATGAAATATATGGCAGAATGTGGGTGTAAAACAGTAGGAGACAAACAATTCTCTCTTCCTCTTCTCCCTCCCTCCCCCCCCCCCAGTTCAGTTACAAATTAAAAAATTTTTAAATGAGCATCATCAGCATGGAAGCATGTCCTCTAGGATCAGCTTGTGGCCAAAGCACAAAGGGCACATGAATGTTTAGTGCATTTGGCACAAATACCTTGGAACACCAGTTCCCACTTCCACGTGATGTAAGTGAGAAGCAGGTAGCATTATCGCCTACAAATGTAAAGTATCAGAGGGGTAGCCATGTTAGTCTGAATCTGCAAAAGCGGCGAGGAGTCCTGTGGCAAAGACCCACTTCGTCAGATGCATGTCAACCTGCCTCTGGAAATTTCCACTACATGCATCTGATGGAGCATAAGCTTTGGTGGGCAAAGACCCACTTCAACACTTCGGTTAGTCTATAAGGTGCCACAGGACTTCTCGCTGCTTTTACAAATGTAAACAAACTTGTTTCTCTTAGCAATTAGCTGAACAAGAAGTGGGACTGAGTGGACTTGTAAGCTCAAAAGTTTTATAATGGTTTTGAGTGAAGTTATGTAATCTAAATTTGTAACTTGCATTTTCATGATAAAGCAATTGCACTATAGTACTTGAATGAGGTAAACTGAAAAATACGATTTATCATTTTTACAATTCAACTATTTATAATGTAACACTGTACAATGCTATTTCTAATTGGAAAAATAGAAAAACATCAAAAAAAATTCAATTGGTATTCTATTGATTAAAACATTAACTTAACTTGTGATAACTTAAATTGTGATTAATTTTTTAAACTGCACTTACTTAGGACTAAGGTGAAACTGGAGAAATGCAAAACAAATAAAATGTGTTAAAAGGTTATAGTATCTCAGGCTTAGAGCAACTGGTGCATGTGCTAAAGGGGAAGGAATTACATCTGCTTTGTATGAACTACACCAACAGTGGGCTGTGGGAGGAGCCCCCCTATACTGTTACTCCCCTGGGGCAAGGAGAGTTGGATGTTGCTCCCTACTCCTTGGTGCACTGTTATCCTTGCAACTGGGAAGCCAAAAGTGGAGCTATCACCCACCCAACCCATATCCAGAAGCAGCAGGGGAAACCCACCACATCCTCCTGAGCAGGGAGTGGGCGACACTGCCTTACTCCCTAACATGAGGTCAAGTCCTGGCCATGGGCAGGCCCACATTCACAGCTGTGCCCCTCTTCACCCCTCCCCCACTAGCCCCTGAGA
>JANRFK010002204.1:269577-283399 GCA_030068395.1 Apalone spinifera | reverse complement strand
CAGAGGGAGTGAACAGAACCGGGAATCCTCACGTGATCCCTCCCCTGTCACCCATTCCCAGCTAACAGCCATTCATGGGCCCGTCTTCCATACGTTTATCTGGTTCTTTTTTGACCCCTGTTATAGTCTTGGCCTTCACAATAGCCTCTGGCGAGGAGTCCCACAGGCCAACTGTGTGCGATGTGGAGGAATACTGCCTTTGGTTTCTTTTAAACTGCCTGCATATTAATTACCCTTGACCCCTAATTTTTGAGTTATGGGAAGAAGAAATAACTTTTTATTATTTATTTTCTATGCACCTGTCATGATTGTATAGACCTCTTCCCCCCTCTCCCACTTTATACCCCTGCCTCCTTAGTCATCTCTTTTTCCAAGTTGAAAAGTCTCTGTCTTATTAATCTCTCCTCATCTGGTATTGGTCTTTATCTTGCCCAGTACAGGGGACTGAATGAGGCTTCAGTGTATCACCAGCTCCTATGAAATTCTTTTCAGCTCTGGGATGTGGAAAAAATGGGAAGGGTCTAAGTCCCCTTTTCTTGCTTGAATCTTTGGGCATCCAAGAAACACCTTCTCTGATCCCGGGGAGCGTGGAGGGAGGAAATGAATTCTGGATCTCATCCCAGATGTCACCAGGTTAGCAGGATTCTCCAGTCATGTGGGGAGCAGAGCTGGCTGATGGAACGTAGCCTCTGGTAACATTGACACCCATTTCTAAGTTGTGTATCCGGAAGTCCCACTGTGGGCTCCCTTGGCTGCCCTGTTCCTCCAGCTGATGTATTGCAGAGGGCGAGTACAGCTTTCTGGACCAAGCTAGGTGCATAATAGTGATTACCAGAAGTTCAGCTGCTGGGAGACTTGAACCCTTTGAATCTTTTTTGTGGGGAAGGAGTGAGTGGACGGGTCTTTGACTGCTCTGCAGGAGGAGGGTCAAATCACAGTGTTATGCAGCTGAACCCTCTTGATTGTCCATTCAGCCTAACAGTGACCCTTTGTCTTTCTAGCTATGATATGGTGCATTATGGCCACTCGAATCAGCTGCGCCAGGCTCGAGCCATGGGAGACTATCTCATTGTGGGCGTCCACACAGATGGTAAGAGGCTTTCTCAGTCCTCCTCCTGCTGCTGCTAGGGCCAGCCAGCTAAATCGGCACCAAGGACGGTGAGCGGGATGCCCCACAAATCCCCAGTTACAGCTTCCCTAGCAGCACCAGTCCTCAAAGGAGGATTTCCCTGGCTAGTGTCAGAGTAGAACTGCGCTCTGCTTACGGCATGGAAAGCACAGGAGAGAATTGCCCTGCTGTCTTCAGCTAGTGCCCAGGGTCCAGCTCGGCGTGACGTGGGCACACGGGAGAGAGTCCCAGGAGCACAAGAGTGCTCTCCGCGCTGGTGCAGGAAGGTGAAGACCCGGGGTGTGTTCAGCCTTGCGAAGATGATTGAGGGGGCCTGATGACAGTGAAGCACTCTTACAAAGAGGACTCGCCAGCTGTTCCCCTTGTTCACTGACGGTGGAACGAGCAGCAGTGGAGTTAGTCTGCAGCAAGGGGGCTGTAGGGTATTCGGAGAAACGTTCCGGCCACGAGGCTCATGGAGCTCTGGAGCAGGGTCCCAAGGGAGGTTGGGGGGTTAAGAACAGGTTGGACAAACGTCTGGCGGGGTGGCCGAGGGCTGCTTGCGTGTAGAGGTCTGCACTTGAAATCCTTCCACCCTTATGTATCTGATTCTGTGAAAGATGTCAGAGTCCAGAGCACATGGGACTGTTTCTAGGGCCTGGCCTGTATTAGAAAACTTGCACCAGTGTAGCTCAGGGTAATACCTGTCTCTTGCATGGCCCTTTTCATCTCTAAGCATTTGACAAAAGAAGGCAGGAGCATTGCCCCCACTTTAGAGAGGGGAAACCGAGGCACAGAAAAGGGACTTGCCCAAGGTCACTGTGAGGCCAGTGACAGAGCAGGAACCACACCTGGGTCTCCTGGATCTGTCCTTCAGGCTATATTGCTCCCCCCAACAATTAAGTCTGCCTAGTCACTGGTGCAAACCCCAGCAGAGCCAGCCTTAAGCCAACGTACAGACTGTACTAGGTAAGTGGTGTACGCGTGTCTGCACTTGGGATTTGCATTTCTGTGTTCAGAGAGATTTTTAGTGTCACACATTTTCCTCCATAGACCAGGCCTTGTCCCTGACTGGGGATTACCCCTGAGTCTCTTACTGGCATTTGGATTCCCCTGACACCTTGGAAACTGTCTGCAGGGGTCTGCCATCCCTGGACCCTACAGAAATCCACGGTTAGAGGCACAGGACCTAAGCCCCATCCCTTGCGTGGGTTGCCGGGGATCCAGGCCCCTTCCCTTTCTAGCTGCTGAGAAGGCAAGATAAGAGCAGGTAGCAGCTGAGGCAGGGCAACGCTTTCCCCGGATTGGGTTTTGGGAAGGGTGCAAGGCAGCGATGGGCCACCTAGGCTAGTGAGCGGTAGTCCTCCATCTCAGCGGGCTGCAGCACTGTTGTACCAAGATGGGGACAGGGCAGTTTTGCTACAATGTCCAGGGCTGTGCGACAACTGTGGCAGCGCTTCGGCTGCAGAGGGAACACTGCTCTCGCAGTCCCCGTTGTGTGCAATCAGCACGCACCTCAGCGGAGAAGCCCTGGCTGCGGGCGCTCTGCTGATCAGCTGGGTGGCATTGGACTCGTGAACAGCCACGCAAGCGCCCGGCCTGCAGGGAACACTGGTGCCCCCACTGGTCTAAGGTAAAATGCTCAGGCCCATGATGGAGTCGGTTAGAGCTCCCCCCTCCCACTCTCTGGGCTGAGCTCTCACACCCCAAGCTGTGGCTGAGGGGTAACTCCCCAGAGTGGGAGCCCTCGGAAGTGAGGCTGAGAGGGGCCCTTGGGGGCCGGTGGAATTGCCTCGCCAGGTGGGCGGTGTCTAACTGGCTTTGTTCTTTGTAACCCAGAGGAGATTGCCAAGCACAAGGGACCCCCTGTCTTTACCCAGGGAGAGAGATACAAGATGGTGCAAGCTATCAAGTGGGTGGATGAGATTGCTGCTGGAGCTCCCTACGTCACCACACTGGAAACCCTGGACAAGTATAACTGTGACTTCTGTGTGCACGGCAGTGAGTGTTCAGGCTGCTCTGGGGCGTTGGGGGCCCAGGCAGGTGGGGTCAGCTCCAGGCCTGCTGCCCTCAGCCCTGCTGCCAGATCATTCAGCACTTCTGTGTGAACAGGAAAGCCCCTCGCCACCCCCGGGGCTCTGGCTTCTCCAGGGCACAGGGACAGCCAAGGGACATAGGAAATACCTGGGCTTAACTAGAACCATGGCAGAACAGCAGCAGCTCCAGTGGGCCTGCCAGAGAGCCAGGGCGTCTCCCTCCCCTTGCAGGCCAGCCTGGGACCCACCAGACAACGCAGGGAGGGATGGAACGCAGGGGAGACTTGGAGGCGTTCAGCTGAGCGGCCCTCCCATCTCACGGGTTTGCCTGTGTCACAGGCAGGAGCACTGTTGCTGTGGGGTGCTGTAATCACTGCAGACCCCCACTTCCCTGTCCTGTGGGACCTGCCATCTTAGGGACGTTAAATTTCAATTAATTAACGAATGGAATAGTCGAGGGGATTTCCATTGACTATTCGATTAGTCGATAAGGACTAGTGCGGCGTTCCACCTTTGAAGTGCCGCGTGGAGCTCAGGGCCGGGGGGAGTCCCCCCACTGACCCCAGGCTCCATGCGGCACTTCCACTTGGAAATGCACCAGAGCCCCAGCAGGGACTCTTACACATTTCAAAGGTGGAACCCCGCCGCTGCACCCCTGCCTCCTCCCGTGGAGCTGGAGCTGGAGGAACCGGCTTTTAAGCCAGCTCTCTCCCCCCCCCGTATCCCCTTCTCTTCCCCCCCTTGCTGCCTCTTTGTGATAGAGGCAGCAAGGGGGGGGAAGCGATGAGTCGTCTAGTGTCAGCTACCCAGTAAGCTTTTGCTTATCGGATAGTCGACTAGTCGCTTACATCCCTATACTGGGGATGATTGGGAGGAGCCTCCCCTCACACCCTCTCTCTGTGGTCGAGTAGGCTGTCTCTGGAATCCTGCGCAGCGCTTTGGTGGCCACATTTTTACAAGGATGCTGAAAAATTGGAGCGGGTGCAGCACAAAGCCGCAGAGGGTTTGAAAACCGTGCCGATGCCTTAGGGAATAGTTTTGCTACGGAGGGAAGCTTTGCTGATTGGCACTGGGCTAGGCTAGCCGATGTGTGACAGCCATCCCGCAAAGCTCTACCTACATTATTCTGCCCTGGCTGGTGCTGTACTCATCAGCTGTGGCCCCAGGACACCTGTGGTGTCTCTGTTCTGCAGTGAGCTGAGCTGCTCCATGATCTTAGGGCGCGATGTCTGAGGTCAGTCTGCGGGGCAGGCTCCTCACAGAGAGCCTCTCTTTTGACTCTGCAGCCCTCCCAGGTCAGGGACATGGCAGGCTCCCTGCTGTTCCCTGGCAGGGAAGAGGGCGGCTAGGTACGCGGTAGGTTCCAGCAGAAGCGTTCAGCCTGTGCTCCTGTTCCTGTCCTGACTAGCATGGAATAGTGGAGCGGATTAACCAGTAAGCAAAAGGTTACTGCTACAGACTACACGCATTCCCCTCCCCCGTACCAGTACATGTTTTAGCAGGTTGCCAGCAGCCAGGCTCAGAGCCCACAGCGGCTTTGCGTTTAAAGTGTATTAGGAGGTGGGCAGGCAGCCCGGCTCAGTTCCCGTTTACGCCGAGTCGAGGAGCTTAGACGCTGCCCCCTGCAGATGGGCTGCTGCCATCCTGCCTCTTTATCAGAGGCAGCAGTGCAGGGCGACAGGTAGCTGGTCTGCAAGAGGAGCTGGTTTTTAAACTGGCTCCCCTCGTGGACCAGCTCCTGCCAGGCACCCTGTGCTGCTGCTGCCCCGCCCCCAGGGACTACAGCCTAGTCCACTAACCAATAAGAATTCCTGAGGTTACTCAACTATTTAACATCCTGAGTCCTCATGTGTGCTGGTCCCACTCAGCCCTGGCAGCCCACTCGATTGCACAGGAGGGAGAAGGGGATGGGGCTCAGGAAGACTGATTGGTTCTTCTGTCCCTCTGTAGACGACATCACGCTAACTGTGGACGGCAAGGACACCTACGAAGAGGTGAAGGCTGCTGGGAGATACAGGTAACCCATTGCCACGCCTGTTCTTATGCTGCAATGAGCCAGAGGGTGTGGCACCAAGGCTGGTCCTAACCAATCGGTGACCCTGGGCGAGCCGGCTCCCAGATGGTTAAAAAAAAAAAACGGACTAAAATTTGTCAAGCAAAAAAAAGGGGGGGGGGAGGGAGTTGGGGAATAACCAGGGAAACCTGGGGGGAGGATTTGGGAGGGTGGGCTGAAATGCAGTTGCGCCCCGCCCCTGAGACCAGCTCTGTCAGCGGCCCCTTGAAAGTGGCAGCCCCAGGCAACCACTTGGCTCGCCCGCCCCAAGACTGGCTCTGGGTGGCAGCCAGCTAACATGCTGGTCTTCCAGTGTCCTTAGCTGTGGTGTGTCAGCTGTGCGAGTCGGCCTTCCTCCAGGCGGTGCTGCATGCAAGAGCTGGCTGGCCACCCATCTCTAGAAGGCCCGGGACTCTTCCTGTCCCCAGTGGGTCATGACATGGACTGCAGACAGCCATGGCGGGGTGTAGCTCAAGGGGGGGTCTTTACAGGACCTGCGCACACTGAGCAGGAGGCCAGAGGTGCGGAAGCTCAGTCAGGCAAATGTTCTCCATGTGGCGTGGGGGAAGGGCCTCTCCCAGCCCCAGCCCCTGGTCTGGGTTTGGCTCCTGCTGATTGAGGGGATCCCGGCTTCTCTGGCCTCTTTTAGCTTTTGCTGCTTTTCTTCCAGGGAATGCAAACGCACCCAGGGCGTGTCCACCACTGACCTGGTGGGCCGTATGCTGCTCATGACCAAGGCTCATCACAGCAACATTGTGAGTCAGAGCTGGGGCCGAGCGAGTTCCTCATGGCCGGGCTGGGCCATATTGGGGCGCCTGGCGCTGATGCGGAGAGGGGATGGGTTTTGCAAGCTGCCTCTGGGCAGGGGCCCTGGGCAATGTGGGGGCTTGGGTCTGGGTCCCCTGGCAGGGGCAGGCTAGTGGCAGCCGGCCGTCAGCGTGGGGCTCCAGTGGCAGTTTAAAGGGCGCAGGGCTCCAACCGCCTTTTTAAATGACAGGGCCCTGGTGCAATTGCTCCCTCTGCCCCGCCCCCGTGGGCAGCCCTGCCCTCCTTGCCTTTGCTCAGACGCGCACTAGGGTCTCAAGGGTTGGTCCCTCTGGCCCCACGAAGCAGCAAAGAAGGGAGCTCATGCCTCTTTCCGGCGACCGCTGACAGCAGTAGAGACACCCTCCCACCCTTGCCTGGAGAACAGGGCACCCTGCGGAGCCCAGGGCTGCTCCTCTGGGGGCCGTGCAGTCTGGGCAGGTCGCCCCCTGCCTCGGAGTGCGGTGTGGGACGTTAAAGGGCAGGGCCAGCTCCTGAGCCGTGCTCTGTCTGGCTCTTGGGCCAGGTCGCTGGCACTCAGGGTATGGCTGTTGAATGCTGATACCAAATGCAGGCTCAGCATCCGGGACCCCCGGGGCCCAGGCTCCCTAGGCCTTTGCTGGCAGCAGCTTGCTCTGGGCTGAAGCTCCACCCCAGAATCAGCATTCTGAGTCTGCCCTTCCTCTGCAGGACGAGGACCTGGATTACCGCAAGCACCAGGACAACTTTGGGAAGGTGAGTGCTTGGGTCCTGGCGGGGGGGCCAGCACTAGGCGGGGGTACTCGTGGCCTAGGCTGCCTGTGCTTCGCAGTCTGCAGGATGAGGTGGGCTTTCTGCTCTGTGGTAACCAAAGCAACCCCCTGCCCGGCCCATGAAGTGTGAGGGGCCGGGGCAGTGAGCAGATCGAGCGGTGCTGTGAATGTGGCAGAAGGCTCCAGTCCTCAATGAGCACCTTGCTGGGCGTCTGTCCATGGTGGCCACGGTTCCTAGGGCCTCTCTCCAGTGCCGTGGGCCTGCCAGGGACCCTCGAAGGGGCTGGGGGTGAGGCCCGCTGCTCTGCACTGCAGGGTTCCCTTTCCTCCCTTAGTGGCGCCCCCAGCTCACAGGTGCAGTGGCAGAGACCGTGTGCGCCGGTCGGCAAAACAGGGACCCCCAGCTCCAATCTTCAACCAGCAAAATGCTGCTGCGGCCACGCTCCACCCTTGCTGGCTGAGCTCACTCGTCTGGCCCCCTGGGGTTTGGGATCAGGGCCTGCACCCCTGGCTCTGGAGCGGGAGGGTTGCCCAGAATTTGCTCCCCTCTGGATCTGCTGGAGAGACTGGCTCAGTCTGTGGGTTTCACTGGTTTCAACCTAGTGCGCTTCCAGGTGGTCTCTAAGGTGTCCCCTTCAGCACTGCTGGTCACTGGCTATAAGAGCCGGGAAGCATCTGGGCCATACCGACTCCTTACACAGCCTCCCTTCTGGACAGAGCGTGTCCCTGGGGAACGTCCCTGGTCTGAGCCAAGTTCTCGGGGCTTTTGAAACTGCTGGCACTGGGTTTCCAGAGTGATGCAGAGGAGCTGGTGTTTAAATCGGCTGCTGTTTCACAGTCCTGCCACACAGTGGGGCTAGCCTCCTGTCCTGAATTGTGCTCCTTGGCCTGGATGTTTTGCCGTTTGCTTTGCGTTGGGATGGCCTCATTCTAATCCATGATTTCCAATCCTGCACTGCTTGGAGAAAGGGCAGGTGAGTGGGGGGCTTTCTGGTGGATAGAGCTAGTCCCATTCCACTTACCTTTGCCTGCTAAACTAATATACCGGATCTGGGCTGCCCTGTTGCCTGCCCCCTCTCTCCCCATTTTTTCCAGCATCACCTTATGGGGCTCTTGATGGATCAGAGACTAGCTCGCAGAGATGGCTCCGAATGGCCCGGTGTGAATACAGGGAGTGGGCATGCCTGAATACTGAGTCCCGGGAACCAAGGAATGCCAGCTGCTGCGAGCCAGGTTTCCTGCTGGCTTTTGCCAGCATCCTCCTCCTGCCCTGCCCTTCAGCTGTCTTGGCCACTGGAGTGATACTCATCTCCCATGCGAACCCTTGGTGCCATTGGGACTGAGCCATTGTTCTCTTTGCATAGGGCCCTAAAGGTCACAGCCCCTGGACTGGCGTCTCGCAGTTCCTGCAGACTTCTCAGAAGATCATCCAGTTTGCGTCTGGGAAGGAGCCGCAGCCAGGAGACACCATCATCTATGTGGCCGGAGCCTTTGACCTGTTCCGTATCCTTGTTCTGTGTGCTGCCTGGATGGAGGGAGGGCGAGTCTGTGGCCTCTGTCTCTCTTTCACTTGTCCACTGGAGCAGAGAGCTAGGAGAGGGGGAAGGAACAGGGCGCTGCGGCGGTGGCTGAACAGGGTGCCATCTCGGGGAGATGGATTTGAGAAAACAGCTGCAGCTCCCTTTCAGGGGTGGATTTACACCTAGCAGGCTTGGGATGGGGAAGCTGGCTGAGCTGCCCGAGATCTCCTTTGTTCCCCCTTTTAAAGCCTCGTCACAGTGACCAAGTGTGTCGGCAGATTTTTTCTTTCCCTGTGCATCCGTCTCCAGGGCTGGGCCAGTTTCCACAGTGCTCCTAAAGCCATTAGAAATGTTGGGAGGAGATCGAGGTAGAATCAGACTAACACAGTGGCTGAGGAGGTGCCCAGAATTTGTGGGATGGGTGGGGGCCGAGGCAGCAAGTTACAAAAATTCCTCAGGTCCCTCCTCTCATACTGCAGCATCTTAGCATCGCTCTCCACCTCCCCCAAGCTAAGGACTATGTCCTTAACTGTCGCCATAGACATCGGGCATGTGGATTTCCTGGAGAAGGTGCACCTGCTGGCTGACAGACCCTACATCATTGCTGGGCTTCACTTTGATCAGGTCAGGGTGGTGTCCTGTAAAGGCCAGGCAGAGTGCTGTCCTGGCGCCCAGGGCCGGGGTCTCTAGGTGGGCTCAGAGCAGGGGGATGTCTGTTGTGGGCCGTGCTCTCTGAGCCACACAGATTGTGACGCTCCTGAGGGCTTTCAGAGAACAGTTCCCCTCTTGCCAGAAGGTCACTCCTGTGCTTTGCACCTAGGAAGTGAATCGCTACAAGGGGAAGAACTATCCCATCATGAATATCCACGAGAGGACACTCAGCGTCCTGGCCTGCAGGGTGAGTGTCTGGCAAGAGCGTTGTGTCTTGAGCTAGGTGCTGCCACCCTGCCCTCCAGCCACCGTGCCCTGGGCTGGGCAGACTGACTAGTCAAATATTGTCGCTATCTAAACTGGTCCAGCGATTTTAAAGGATCGATGGACTTGGCCAGTAACAGGAGTAAGACTCTGCGGCCTCTGGTAAGCTCAGCTTTAGACAGATGAATGCTCCTAATTACAAAGGTCAGGTTAACGGGGTTATTTTAACTCGGAAAGACGTGAAACACAGTAAAATGAAGCAGTAAAAACCGAAAACGTGGCGTCGTGATGGAATCAAAAGGGTAGAGCACTGCCCACCTCCGGGCAGCCCCGCTAGGATAGTGCCATGTATTGAAACCGGGACAAGTACTAGGCAGTAATAGAGCAGTCAGGCAGCGTTGACTGGCCGGCTTGCCAAGCCTGCCCTGGGATATGTGCTCACGAGGTGCCCGAACTAAGTAGGAAGCATTGAGGAAGCTGGTGTTGGCAGTGAGGTAGTTGGCACAGTTGAATCAGTGCCTCTGCTTGGTGCTAGAAGGGTAAAACCAAGGCTGTTCTCACTTGTCATAAAGACCCTAGGGCGTTCCCGTGAACATCAGAGCGGCCACACTGGGTCCATCCAGCCCAGAGTCCTGACTGCCAACAGAGGCCTATGCCACATGCCCAGAGGGAGGGTTCACAACAGGCTGAAGGGCTGAGATGTCAGCCCCAGTGACCTGGACGAGCAGTGTGTTCTGTAGAAAACAGCGGGTGAAAGGGTTCCTGGAGAACTCCGGGAACGTGAGCAGAGCTCCAGAAACGCTTTCCCTGGCTCAGTCGCCTGCGGGCGAGCTGTGCGCTGCCAGCCAGGGTGAATGTAGCTCCTTTGACACTTAGCTCAGGTGCCGCACGCACTGCTGCGACCCGCCATCAGGCCAAGGGCTCGGGTGTCAGCCAGGTACAGACTCACCGCGTCTTGGCTCCGTGATTTGGCTCGTGCTCGTCAGATGAGCGAAGGATCCTGGAGTTTGGGCACTGGCTGGGAGCCCCCTTTTTAAATCCCCACATGCACACAGCTGAGCAGCAGGACTGGCCAGTGGGGAGCGGGCCCGACTCGGCTTCCCTGTGCCTGGAATCACGCCTAGCTTCTCCTTCCTCAGTACGTGTCCGAGGTTGTGATTGGTGCTCCGTACGCAGTCACTGCCGACCTGCTGGATCACTTCCGGGTGAGTGTCTTGGCCATGCGCGGGCCTGCATGTCTGAGCCAGCCGAGTCCTTCGCTCTGCCTCAACGGCCCCACCCTCAGCAGCAAAGGGGTGTGGGCGTCGGGAAGCACTTGAGTGTGGGGCAGTGGGCACAGCACCCACCGCTTTGTCAAGGTCTCCTGGGTGCTTTGGCCATCCTTTCTGGGGTGAGCTGGTGGCGGTGGTGTTTCGCCAGGCTGTGGGGCACAGGGTTTGGGGCAGGTCCCCCTCCATGTCAGCACCCCGGAACCAGAGAAGTGGCACTTTCAGAAAGGAATTTCTGACTGTGACGTGTGCTCATCTCTCCAGGTGGAACGTGTATGTCATGGGCTGACGGAGGTGGTGCCGGACAAGGATGGCTCCGATCCATACCAGGTAAGCCTCCAGCAGCTGCCACTGGCTCCATTTATGCCTGATGGGGCATGGCTCTGATGATGCTCCACAGCTCAGAGTGCATGTCCAGTTGTGCATCGCCCCAAGAAGTTCTGGCCAGCACCTCTGGCTTCCATCCGCCCCGGCGTAGCTGCAGCAGCAGAACCTATAGAATACCCAGATCGGTTCCTTGGCCTGAGCCATTGTTTGGTTCTGAGCTGTCTTGTTGCTTCCTGGGAGTGGAAAGCCCTCCAATCTCAGTGTTGGGAGCCCAGCTCGCTTTCTGCCTTTGCAGCCATGCAGCAGAGATTTCCTGTGCTTGCTGAGAGAGGATTCTGTGCCAGGCTGGGGGCCTCGGGACCTGCCTCGGATTCTGCTCGTTGTTGATTCACTGGGCTTGAAATCCAAAGAGCTCCATGTTCCTCCCGTTCTTAGCCTGCTGTGTGTCTCTGCAGGAACCCAAGAGACGTGGCATTTTCCAGCTGGTGGACAGTGGCAGCAACCTCACTACAGACCTGATTGTGCAAAGAATCATTAAGAACAGGTTGGCTTTCCTGGCCTCCGGGGGTTCTGCTCCATTAGCCCCAGGCTGATCCCATAACTAGCATCAGGACAAATCATAACGAAGAGACAGGCGGAGGAGTCTCTGGCTAAAGCCCAGACACTGGAGTCAGGAGATTTGGTGTCTGTTCCCAGCTCACCACAGATTTACCATGGACTTGGGAAAAGTCACTTGGGGCCGGATTTGTAGAGCTGCACATGAAAGCGAGTAGCTAGACGGTCCATGCTACAGAACTCTGCAGCTGGGCACATAAATGTCCACCTCCTGCCTCCTCTCCCCCATGAATGGCGTGAGGCCTTAGCTCATTCAGTCTCAAGGCCCGTCAGGGCCCTCGACTGGATTCTCTGAGAAGCCTGTGTCTTGTTTGATTTGCTGCTATTAAATGCCAAGGGGTAGGAATTCCCCTGCTAGGCCCTGGGCCTGGAAACCCATTGTGCTGTCCCCTCTGGCCAGCTGTTGGCATTTTGCCCATTCAGCCGTTCTCCTCCGAGAACCCTGGCAAGGGCTATTGGTAGGTCCCAGTTTGGTACTTGGCGTCGCCCAAGAACATTCATAGGCAGCAGGTTTAAAATGAGTAACAGGAAGTATTTTTTTCACACAACACACAGTCAGCCTGTGGAACTCCTGGCCAGAGGATGTTGTGAAGACCAGGACATTAGCAGGGTTCAGAAAAGAACCAGTTAAATTCATGGAGGACAGGTCCATCCGTGGCCGTTAGCCTGGCTGGGCAGGGCTGGTGTCTGGCCTCTATTTGCCAGAAGCTGGAAATGGGCGACGGGACAGGGATCACTGGGTGATTCCCTGTTCATTCATGCTGGGGCACCTGGCACTGGCCACTGTTGGCAGCCAGGATGTGGGGCCGAATGGACCTTTGGTGTGACCCAGCCTGGCTGCTCTGGCAGCGAGCCACCTGTTGGAGGAGCAGCTGGAATAGGGCCAGGCAGAACAGAGGCATTGGCAGAGCTGAGTGTGGATTTCAGGCCCCTCTCTGTGAGCAGTATAATGAGCCTGGTTCTTTTACCGTCCCATGGGGAGGTGACCTGGATCTGCCCCTTTCTGTTTCCTCCGCATGGGCAGGTTCATGCGCCTGGACTCTCCACGCTCACTACAAAGAGCTGCTGAGCGGAGTGGCATGGCTGGGCAGGTGAAAGGCAAGGGGGGGAGGGCAAACAGCCCAGTGCAGTCTGAGTAGTGGAGCCGCTTGCCGGGCAGCGTTGGGGCTGGGGCTCACAGTAAAGCTTCAGAAGTACCAGCTGGTCATGAGAGGCTGTGGGCCCCCTTGTTCTAGGCGGAGCAAAGGCTGCTGGGGAGACCGGTGGAGGGGGGGAGAGAATTCCATGGAATCTGCTGCTTGTTGCAGGTTGGAGTTTGAAGCCAGGAACCAGAAGAAAGAAGCCAAGGAGCTGGCAGTGATGGAGGCCATGAAGAAAATGGAGGAAGAGGGGCATGAGAGGGGCCCGCAGAGCCAGGAGGATTGAGAACACAGCTGTGGAGGGGAGAGCACAGCAGTTTCGCCCCTGGAGATGCAAACCAGGCCCGAGGCCAGGACACTGCTGGTGGCCCCACCGAGGCATCTCCCTCCCTCCTCAAACCCTACTGCACAGATTGCACTGAGAGGACCAGCTGGGAAGCTGCCCCCTCGCTGTCTCTTACTCAGCCCCCGCTTCTTCCTTTCCCAGGGCGGGGCTCAGTTGCCCCTTTAAAAGGTTTTAATTCTGACTGTTTGTTTTAACCTGTTGTGGTTTTGCCTTCTGCCGTTTCTGGCTTCTGAGGCACGGTGGGGGTGCCCTCCACAGGGCACCGCTCCCCCTGGTTGTGCTGCCAGGCATCTGTAGGCTTCACACCTGCCTCAGGGCTTTCCTGCCCACCACAATTTTACAAACTGTAGCATTTGCTCCTGCCCAGCCCTTGGCCCGGAGCTCTGAACCCACAGGACTTGCAGTGAGAGCTTGGGGCGCTTGGCACCGGTGAGAATCATTAGCCAGTAGCAGCGTCCCTCACAGCTGGTGCAGAGCATCAGCTGCCGTCTGCAGGAGCCTCCGGCCAAGGTCTGTGCTGAGCAGGTGCTGGGAACAGGCCAGTCCCTTCTGCAGGGCTCAGAGCTGCTTGTGCTCTGTGGGTTTGGGTCAGACTGGAGAAGACGCAGCCCCAGCCCCGCAGAGCCGAATGCACTGCCAGCAGCAGAGTGAGAAACGGGCTCGCCGGGCTCCGTTCGCTTTACTCACCGTGCTTTCCCTGGTCCCCTCTTCTGGCAGAGCAAGTGCCTGGGCCTTAGCCTCTGGGCTGGGGCCCTGAAGGAGCGCGGGGGCTGCTGTGTGGGCGCACTGCAGGCCACTGGGTCCTGCCTTGTGGGGTAGTGGGCTGGGTGTACTGTCCTTCCAGCCTGGCCGTTGTCCATCTCCCTCTGTTGTGTGTTTGGTGGTGGTGTTAATAAACTGTTGAGCTCTGGGTGTTGGTGACTGGCTCTGCATGGGAGG
>JANRFK010002204.1:242508-256292 GCA_030068395.1 Apalone spinifera | reverse complement strand
TGGTTTCTAATCTGGACTTTGGTGTGTCGGATGCAGATATCCAGGTAAGAAAGTGCTCCTTCCCCACGTCGGAAACGCACCAAAGGTGACGCTTTGCGGTTGTTGGCATGTGCCTCTTTTCATCGTACTGTGTTTTCTGAGGTCTACACCCTTCCTCATGGATTGATACTGAGATCTCCAAGGCAGTTAACTTTGTATTCTTTTTATTATTGCAGCCAGCACTTCTGATTTGACTCTTGGTACTGTCTGATGTGACTGGAGTGCAAAAAAAAGTTGTTTAGCTTTTCTCTAGTTTGTTGTATAATGAATGGCTGTGCAAAGGTGCTTGTGTGGAAAGCTATGATGTTTGGATCTGAAAATGTAATGTAACTTGTCCAAAATCTGAAACGTACAGATCCCAATAAATGCATTAATAGAATGCTTTACAAGGTTGCTCTTTTTTTTTAATTCTCTCTACTGTTAAGATCTTGCTTTTTGTCTCACACTCTCTCTCTTTCTCGCATCCACTTTTCTCCCTCCAACCTGTTTTTTTTCCAGTTCAGAACTCTTGTGCTGCTAGGCAAAACTTGTATTGGGTTGTGAGATCTCTAGTCAACTGAGGTGGGGACATGCTTTTAGGGAAATAGCGCAAAAAGCGTATGGGTTATGTACTCTTCTACTATAGCATCTGTAACTCTCATATTGTAAAGGAGCTAAGATCTCACAGCTGAAATGTGGTAGCCCTTGTGTTTGCTCTGCCTGTCTTCTTCGAAACATGTGGAAAGTCTCTTAGGCAAGTAATCACTGACCATTGACAAATATATCCTTAAGTATTTTGAGTTAGCTTAATACAACTAAAGTGCAGGCTCATAGGCTTGAAGAATAGCCTCCCGCTAGTCACCTGGGTGCTGATTCTCAAACATAGGCCACTAACTTTCAATTTCCTTACATGGAAATTAGGAACAGAAATACCTATGAGAATCTGGGTCCTAGTTGTCAAAGTGCCATCAGATGTGCCAATCCAGGTCTTAGGAGACTTACGAGGTCTTTTCCAACACATTGTGCAAGTTAGAGGCCTTCAGGTTGGCAGGTCCTGATGAAATACATCCTTGAATACTCAAGGAACTGGCTGAAGAGATCTCTGAGCCACGAATGATTACCTTTGAGAACTCAAGGAGGATGGGAGAGATCTTGGAGGACTGGCAAAGGGCACATATAGTACTTAACTCTTAAAAGGAGAATAAGGACAATCCAGTGAATTAAAAATTAGTTTAATTTGGGAACCCAGAAAGATAATGAAGCAAGTATTCCATCAGTTTGTAAGCACCTAGATGATCATACAGTGGTAAGTAACAGG
This sequence comes from Apalone spinifera, assembly GCA_030068395.1. NCBI lineage: Eukaryota > Metazoa > Chordata > Testudines > Trionychidae > Apalone > Apalone spinifera. The sequence continues at coordinate 254,956 of JANRFK010002204.1, read as the reverse complement.
CAACATGCATTTGTCAAACATTTCAAATCAGCCTAATAATTAATAAGCCTTGTGGCTAGGGCTGACTAGTGGGGTGATATATCTCAATTGTAATACAACTTTTGATACTTTTTCACATGACCTGTTATATAAGCAAACCGGAACTGTAGCCTCGATGAACAGACTAAAAGGTGGCTGCGTAATTGGTTGGAAAACCACATTTCGAGAATAGTTGGGAATGGATCACAGCCAAGCTGGAAATTGATTGAAATGGAGTCCCTCAGGGATCCATTTTGGGTCTGGTTCTACTCAGTATCGTCATAAATTAATTGGATAGTGGCATAGAGCAGGGGTTTTCAGACACTGGGTCGCGGCTTGTACGGGCAAATGACTAACTGGCTGTGAGATGCTTTGTTCACGTGCACCGTCGCAGCTCACATTGGCTGATCTGTGGCCAATGGGAGCTACAATTGCAGTAAACAGGATTAGAACACAAAATGGTCTGGACAAATCGGAGAACTGGTCTGAGATAAATAGGAGGAACTTTAACAAGGACACATGTAAAGTATCACACTTATGAGTGAATAAGCAGTTGCACAAATAAAACATGAGAAATGACTGTCTAGGATGGACTACAATAGGGGGAAAAATCTTGCGGTTATAGTGGATCACAAACTAAATAGGAGCCAATAGTGTCATACTATTGCAAAAAAGCAAACATCACTTGGGGATGATGTAGTAGGAGTGTTGCAAGCAAGACATGAGAGGTAATTTTTCCACACAGCACTGATGAGCCTCAGTTGCAGTATTATTTCCAGTTCTGGGCCCCACCCTTGAAAAAGAATTGGAATTTTTGTTTTGTATAATAGAAGAGGGGGAGTGGAGGATAATAACAGTGTGTGTGTAAAAAGTTTGTTATAAAGAGGAGTGTGGTGTGTTCTGTTTATCCCCTGAGGATAGGACGAGTAATGGACTTAAATTGTGGCAGGAGAGATTTAGGTTAGGCATTAGAAATCATTTTGTAACTGTAAGGGAAGTTAAGCACAGGAGCAGCTTACCAAGGTAGGTTGTGGAATCTCCATCATTGAAAGTTTTTAAGAACAGGTTAGACAAACACCTGTCAGAGATTGTCAGATAATGGTCCTGCCTCAGTGCAGCGTACTAAACTAAGTGACCTCTAGAGGTCTGTTTCAGGCTTACGCTTTGTTTTTCTGTTAAGCTAACTTGATTGAATTAACATGATTGAACACCACATCTTTTGCACTCAAGGCAGGACTCTGAGATTTTTTTATGAAACACCAAAATTAAATGAGTAACTTTATTTCAAAATCAGTCCATCTGCACAGAATGCTTATTGTGGGGTTGTTTAAATGGGAAATACTGTGATTGTGCACAGAGAAACATAGGAACCTCTGGCTTTAGGGGAATATGCTTCCCGAGTCACAGGTTGAGCATTCAGGCTATATTAATTTGAAAACATCCGAGCTGCCCAAAGAAACTTGGTCTGGGTTGAAGTAGTGCTTTTTCTATTGAATGTAGCATCAGTTTCAAACTGAAGCCTGTGCATTTGCTGCTACATACATGTTTTGTATGGTAACAGCTGTGAAGAAAATATACTTATAAAATGGGGTTTAAGTGATTTGTCACCAGATCCTGGAGTCATTGTGGATAATTATCTGAAAACATCCACTCAGTGTGCAGCAGAGGTCCAAAAAAAGTGAACAGAATGTTAGAGATCATTAAGAGGGATAGACAAGAAGACAGAAAATATAATATTGCAGCTATATAAATCCATGGTATGCCCACACTTTGAATATTGAGTGCACTTGTGGTCACCCCATCTCAAAAAAGTTATATTGGAATTGGAAAACTTTCAGAAAAAGGAAAGGAATATAATTAGCAGTCTGGAACAGCTGCCCTATGAGGAAAGATTAATAAGATTGGGACTTTTCAGCTTGGAAATGATACAACTAAGGGTTGATATGCAGAAACCTACAGATCTGTGGATTTATGCGGGTATTCACATTTGTGGAGATCTGCAGCTCATTTTTGCAAATGGAGATACAAACATTATATCTAGAACCCTGCATATTTACAGAAATCCACTTTATATCTACGGGTATCCACATCCCTGGCTGCAAATGCTGACTAGTGATGTAAAGGGTTAACCTGTTACATGCCCCTTGCTGGCATAAGTACCAGAGTAACCAGTTAACTGACAGGGGGCTGCTCTGGCCCAGCAGCTCAGCTGGAGCAGCCCCCTCACCCATGTACCACCACAGTGGGAGGCTGTTCCAACCTGTCTGGGCCCATTGCATGGGGGGGAGGGATGCTCGAGCCCAGCCTGGCTGGAGCAGTCCCCCGTCATAGAATCACATTATGCTTAACCAGTTGTTAGCTTTTAACCAGGATTTTACATCCCTAATGCGGATATGAATTTTGCATCCCCGCTGGGTTGTAGTGATAGAAGTCTATAAAATCATGACTGGTGTAGAGAAAGTAAATAAGGAAGTGTTATTTACACCTCACAGCACAAGATCTGGGGGTCACTCAAGGAAATAAATAGGCAAGAGAAGCAAGCATTTTTTCACACAACACGTAGTCAGCCTGTGGAACTCTGCCAGAGAATGTCATGAACTAGATAAACTCATGGAGGTTAGGTCATAGAATCATAGAGCTGGAAGAGACCTCAGGAGGTCATCAAGTCCAGCCCCCTGCCCAAGACAGGACCAATCCCAACTAAATCAACCCAGCCAGGGCTTTGTCAAGCTGAGACTTAAAAACCTCTAAGGATGGAGATTCCATCACCTCCTTAGGTAACCTATTCCGGTGCTTCACCACCCGCCTAGTGAAATAGTTTTTCCTAATATCCAACCTAGACCTCCCCCACTGTAACTTGAGACCATTGCTCCTTGTTCTGCCATCTGTCCCTACTGAGAACAGCCTTTCTCCATCATCTTTGGAACCTCCCTTCAGGAAGTTGAAGGCTGCTATCAAATCCCCCCTCACTCTTTGCTTCTGCAGATTAAACAGACCCAGCTCCCTCAGCCTCTCCTGGTAGGTCAAGTGCTCCAGCCCTCTAATCATTTTGGTTGCCCTCCACTGGACCCTCTCCAATGCGTCCACATCCTTTCTATACCGGGGCGCCCAGAACTGGACACAGTACTCCAGATGTGGCCTCCCCAGAGCCGAATAAAGGGGAATAATCACTTCTCTAGATCTGCTGGCAATGCTCCTCCTAATGCGCCCTAATATGCCATTAGCCACCAATGTCTGTTAACCAGGATGGGTAGGAATGGTGTCCCTAGTCTGTTTTCCAGAAGCTAGGATGGGGAACGGGATGGATCACTTCATGATCACCTGTTCTGTTCGTTCCCTCTGGGACAACTTGAATGTCGAAGATAGGACACTGGGCTAGACGGTCCTTTACTCTGACCTAGTATGACCTAGTTCTCATGAATGTGCATGTATATATGGTGACTTGGGCTGTAACAAATCTTCCTTTTCCTTGAGTAAACTGTTCTTCCTCAGTGGGCTTCTACTTCTCAAATCTGCAGCAAGGTGAGAACTGTTCCATGGAAGTGATTGATGCGAGTGTTTTGGAAGTAGGGGGCTTGCGCTCCTTTATTGCAGGCGTGACGCGTGAAATGAAGGCAAGCTAGAAACAAGCCTGCAGACTGCTTGCTGTAAGGAACGAATCACTTTTACGTAAGTGTTTCTCTTCCAAGGACACGAAGGAGGTGCCCCCTTGCTGCTGCTGAAGAAATTGGGGGAGACTAGAGAAGTGACTTGCTCAGAGTGATTCAGTGGCAAATTCGGATTATAACCGAAGTCTTTGTCCTTCTGGATCCTGCCTGGGCCTGCGGGAGTGCAGAACAGTAGGGAACTTGACTTCTGGAGCATATTTTTGTTAAGCTCCCGAATGACATGATCCGATTTCAAACTGAGGCCATTTTAGCAAAAAGCTCAAAGACCCTAGTGGTGACGTGAGCACCCTAGGAACCCTTAAATGTAGAGTAGCAACGACAGTCACCTCTCTCACGAGGGAGATGGACTGGTCTCGTGTTCTGAGTTGTTCCTGAGATGTGGCCTCGTTGACCTAGTCTCATTCTGGAGACATGGAGCCCTTCGCTTGCCTGAAGGAGGATTCAGCACAATGATGCTTTGTGGCTGAAGAGTGTTGCAGTAAAACACTAGAAGGGCCATGCTGGGTCAGACTAATAGTCCATATAATGCCCCATCCCATCTTCTGACAGTGGCCAGTGGCAGGTGCTTCAGAGGGAATGTGCAGAGCAAGCAATTTTTGAGTGATTCATCTCCTGTCATTGGCGCCTAGCTTCTGGCAGTCAGAGGCTAGGGACACCCAGATCCTGGGCTTTCATCCCTGAGCTCTGTGGCTAATTGTCATTGATAGAATAAGTCATTCTGCTCCATGAACCTACCTACTGCTTTTTTGGAGCCTGTTTTGGCCTTTGCAACATCCCCAGCCAAGAGTTCCACAGGTTGACTGCTCTTTGCCTGAAGAAGTACTTCCTTTTGTTTGTTTTAAACCTGCTGCTTATGAATTTCAGTGGGTAATCTCTGGTTCTCATGTGAAGGAGTGAATAGCACTGTCTTCTTTACTTTCTCCACTCCAGTCATCTGTTCTCTCTCCTCAGTCTTCTCTTTTCCAAGCTGAAAAGTCCCAGTCTTTCCTCTTTTTTGTTGCCTTTCTGCCTCTGTTCCAATATCAGTTTTGAGGTGGGCGTGACCCAGTCTGCAGGCAATTCGCAAAGTATGGGTGTACCATGGCTTTATATAGAGGCCTTAGGATATATTCTGTTTTGTTACCTTTCCCATTCCTAAATGGTCCTATCATTCTCATAGCTTTTGTGACTGCCTCTGCACATTGAGCAAGTGTTTTCAGAGAACTATCCGCAATGACTCCAAGCCCTTTCTTGAGTGGGAACAGCTAATTTGGGCCTCATCATTCTGAATGTGCAGCAGGATTATGTTTGCTAATGTGCATTGCTTTGCATTTAGCAAGCGTGTGTTTCATCTGCCATTTTGTTGCCCAGTCACCCACTTCAGTGATACCCTTTTGTAACTCTTCCCAATCAGCTTTGGACTTAATTATCCTGAGTAATTTTGTATTGTCTGCAAATTTTGCCACCTCATTGTTTATCCCCTTTTCCAGATAATTTCTAAGTATATTGCATAGCACTGGTCCCAGTGCAGACCCCTGGGGGGACACTACTTATCTCTTTCCATTCTGAAATGGATCATTTATTCCCATCCAATGACTGATCCAGGAGAGGAGCTTCCCTTTTACCCCATGACAGTTTATTTTGCTTAAGAGCCTTTCTTGAGGGACCCTGTCAAAGGCTTTCTGGAAGTCTTAAATACACTGTAACCAGTGGCTCACCCGTGTGCACGTGTGTATTGATTCCCTCAAGGAATTTACCTCCAGTCCAGGGCCAGTAAGTTTGGTTTTGGAGCTACTTCGTGTGTGACTTTGTTCCCTTCTTTCATAATGTTTTTCCTGGGCTGCTAACATTTACAATTTTAACAGCTGTAACCCTCTGAAACCTGGTGCTTGTATTAGAGAAGCTGTAGCCTTTGTCCTTTGCTGCCTGGTGCTGCTGTAAGATGGATGGCCTGGAGGCACGTGGCTAACCGCTCTGCTCTCTCTTGCCCAGGAGCTGTTTGCAGAGTTTGGGACCCTGAAGAAGGCAGCGGTGCATTATGATCGGTCTGGACGCAGTTTAGGGACAGCAGATGTGCACTTCGAAAGAAAGGCAGATGCTCTGAAAGCTATGAAGCAGTACAATGGAGTCCCCCTGGATGGTGAGTCTGGCAGATGTCACAGGACATTTCACTCGCTGGGTGGAGGATGCTAGATACCAGTGGTGTGTGTAAAGGTTAATTTTTACTTTCTCTCTTTCAGGGCGCCCTATGAACATTCAGCTGGTTACATCACAGATAGACACACAGAGGAGACCAGCACAGAGGTGAGAAACTTTTGGTTGCTATGGGCCCCGTTGCACCTGATTAGCCTAGGGGCTGAGCTGACCTTGTGCAGCAATAAGGCTGTGGGTTTCCAGATTTCTGTACAGTGATCTCTTTGTGGCTGCAGGGGTTGATTAGCATGTACTGTGCCTGTAATATGTCTGTCTGTGTCTCTCTGCTTCGCAGTGTAAACAGAGGAGGCATGACCAGAAACCGTGGTGGTTCAGGAGGATTTGGTGGTGGAGGTGGCAACCGGCGAGGTAACCGTGGTGGGAACAGAGGTAGAGGCAGAGGGGCTGGAAGAAGTTCCAAACAGCAGCTCTCTGCAGAAGAACTAGATGCACAGTTGGATGCTTATAATGCCAGGGTAAGTGGAAATGGAAGGGTGAGCTGCCAGTGGCTGCACAGAAACATAACACGGAACCAAAGCTGTACCTGGTTCCTTTTGTTAATTTCATTCCCCACAATGCACCATTAGCTACTCTTACTCATGACTCAGTATCAGCCACTTCTGGGGGGGGACACATCTGCCATATCCAGGGCCAGTTTTTCAAACAGGCTGAGTGTCCACGTGGGCCAGACTCTCACATGTAATTGCTGCCTGTTGCATATGCTGGGAACACACAGATGAACACAAAACTGCTCATCTAATTTAACTGACAGTATGGATTCAACAAGGAAGAAAGGAAATGTAACGTGCTGAGTTGGAGTTGTTCTTGTGATGGGGAATGGCTGTAATTACAGGTGGTACCTCCAGTGCCTACTGCCCTGTACACCAGTAATAAAGAATCAGTAATCCACGGGAGGCAAACTAAACAGACTAGTCTGAGACTCTAGGGAAAGTGGGGGCAGGATGGGGCTGTTAAGGGAGGAAGTAGGTCCCATGTATAAGCCAGGGGATGTCGTTTGTAAATCCCAAGGCTGAGTGTGAATAGCTAAAATGTGCCTACCACAACTAACTAAAAACTTGGTAAAGAACAGGCAGTGAAGTTTGTAGGAAAGAGAATCCCCATTGGCTGGCCATATGAAATTCCTTCTGTACTAAGGCAGTTGCGTTACACATTCATTGTACCACTGGCCGTTTAACAGTCCAGTTCTGGATAACTGGGGTGTTCCTGAAGATTGAAGGGAGCGGATTTGGCTACCTAGCAGAATCAAAATGTTCCAGTGAACGACTGCCCAGTAAGATTTGTTGAAGCAAAAAAAAGTTCCTCTCTGTTTAGGCAGCTAACAACCAACTTTATTAATTAATAAAGCCCAGCATGAGCCAAAAGTGGTCCCAGCAAAAGCAGGCCCAGTAAGGCTGACTAATACAATCAATCCTAGTATTTTATACCTTTAACCAAACAAGTCTGACATCAGGGCAAGAAATCAAAGCGGACTTAAAAGAGGAATTATTATCAGCAAAGAAAGAAACAGGTTTAGAGGGAGTTTGAGCTTCAGCTCAAAATAGTTCATTAACACATTCCAACAGCGCATCCTTTTGGCCTCTCTCCACCTCGGTGAAAGCCAGTTCACTCCCTCTAGTATACGTGCAGACACAAGAAACTGAAATGGCTTTTGTTATACAGAATGGCTTCTAGCTAAATATGAAATAATCTCTACAGATTTATCAGTGGAAGAAATGTGATTTGGAAAACCACTCCACGTCTAGATGAGGCAGCAATAAGCAGCATTGTGGACTTAAAAGGGCAAATCTTGATAAGCAAACCTGATTACTTTCTCTGATAGACCTACAAAAATAGCCTTGGAGGAAATGCAGGAGACACGGTCTTGTGGGATTTTCATAAAGAATTGAAAAGTCGCTTAAAATCTCAGTTTGAAAACTTGGCTTGGAAACTAATCCAAACCGGACAAAAAGGATCACAAATAGAGTAGGCAGTTGTGAGAAGGCATTTCTGGTGATTGATCCTGCTCAGTGTTGCTGAAACTCTCTGTAATACTGAAATAGAGCAACAATGAGGGAAAATTATACAAAGGGACCTGGAGATTAGAACCCTGGCTACAAGAGATTGAAGGGTGGATGGGCAGGAGTCTGGGAACACGGCTAATACAAAGTTTTGCACAGGCACGCCCAAAAAATCCACTCCAAGACCAGGTTTCTGCTCCAAAGCAGTGCTGCTCAGCCTGGGTACTGTTGTAAGCTGTGAATGCATCTCTCTGTGTTATGTGGGCCACATTCACACAATGTATATACTACTGCTATCGCCTTGAGGGTGTCGCATGGGCTGCAACGACGTACAGATTGGGTCGCAAGCAGCCCACATGCTGAGAACCGCTGCTCCAGAGTTATGTCAGTCAGGTGTGGGGCTGAGTCGTGATCCCCAATTGGCAGTTACCCCAGCAAGACTGTACCTTTGCTAACGTAGCTTCAGGGAATCCCCTGAATCGTCAGAAGTACCATTTTGCGACTATAAGCTGCAGCCCACTAGGAGTGTGTTTCCAGTATCCAAGGCAGCCGTGCGGGGTGGCGGGGGAGCCAGCTTAAAAACCAGCTTCCTACGCAGACAGGCTGCCTATCACCCTGCGCTGCTGCCTGTGCCACTGATACAAAGGCAGTAGCCCCTGTCTGTGGGGGGCGGGGGGGTCTGAGCTCCCCATGGACAGAGGCTGCTCTGGGGGAAACTCAGGCCCCCCACAGACAGGGACTGCTCCCTTCCCTCCTCCCCCACTGCCTCTGATAGACAGTAATGCGGGGGGGGGACTGGCTTTCAGGCTGGCTCCCCTGAGCACCAGCTCCTGCTTCCCCCACTTCCCCCATGCCGCCTCTGATACAGAAGCAGCAAGGGGAGGGGGGAAATGTGTATAGTCAACAAGATTAACCAATAAGACACAGCTTATTGGTTAATTGTATAGTCGACTATTCACATCCCTACTCCATGTTCCCCGCCGCTCCCAGGCGCCGCCCCCCACTGCTATGGGAGTGGTGGGTAAAAGCCTCGGCAAAGCGTGTCGGCAAAGCGTGTCGCTGCGCTGCCATTCCGTCAGCTGGAAGGGAGGGGGAGCAATAGCTCACAGAGCTGCTTCCGCCTGCCAGGGTCCAGACTAGGGATGCAATAGTCGATTAACCGATAAGCAAACCCTTTTAGGGTAATGCTATAGGCCACACGCATTTCCCTCTCCCCCTCTGTTATTTTTTTTGGCAGGCTGGCCATCGGCCCGGCTCAGTCCTGGCTTGCGATGGGTCTGGGACCTACCCCCGCTGCTCTGCATTTCAAGTGTATTAGGAGCCAAGTAGGCAGGCAGCCCGGCTCAGTGCTGGCTCATGCTGGGTCCGGGAGCTCAGACTCGTCCATAGACAGGGGCTGCTGCCGCCCCGCACTCCTGCCTCTGTATCAGAAGCAGCAGCACCAGGTGACAGGCAGCCGATCCGCGAGAGGAGCTGATTTTTAAACTGGCTCCCAGCCTGGACCAGCTCCCGCGTGGCACCCTGCGTGGCTGCCTCTAATTCAATGACTGCCAGCCCCGCCCTCGGGGACTAGAGAATCATCGACTAATCAATAACATTTCATGAGGTTACTTGACTATTCAGTTAACTGATATTTAATACCCCTCGTCCAGACCATGTCTGTTTCCGCATTGGGGACACCCGGTGTGTAGTGAGTACAGTAGTATGAAACGTGAGGTGATGGAGGAGGGGAGCCTCAAGGAGAATAAGAGGAAAAAACACTGACAATGGCATGAGCCAAGAAGAATCAACTCCTTGGGGAAGTGATAGCATTTAAATGGGGGCTGTTCTAATGACAGGACGAAGCACTTGAAAAGGTAGAGCAGACATCTGTACGGAAGCAGGGAAATAAAGGTCTTGTCGGTATTAAAATGGACACTGATTTTATATCATTGTAAATGGACCAAGTAACTGGTACAAATCTCTAATGCATTTAAAGCAGTTTGACCATTTCTCATCTAGTAGCTTGCTACATTCCACTGGCTTAAGAAGACAGTATTAAATTGACCTGATTAAACCAGTGCACTTTTCTAGGGTAAAGGCCTAACTCTGTCAGAAAGAACTGAATTTGGACAGTAACATTTGGGGTGAGACCCATGGAGAGCGTTTTCCTGTTCTGTCTTGCAGCGTTGTGAACAACCTCTTCTCTCTTTTTCTAGATGGACACCAGTTAAAGCAGTGAGCACATCCCCAGCATGGAAAGGACTCCAGACATCTCATTCCATGCTCTCTGGCGGGGTGTATGACTGTGGCCACTAATATCAAGGACGGAATTTGTTTTACTTTTATGTTTTGGAATAGGTTTTAAACTCATGTAAAGGGTTTTTTTTTTTAAATTCTGAAACAGACCTGTTTTGTACTGAGTTATTTTTGGGATAAATTTTACTGGTTGCCTGTTGGGCTGAGGTGGTTTTTTCACCTTTGCCATAATAAAATAGAAATGTGTCTAGAGCTGTAAATGTCTGCTTCCCGTCACAGCTGGAGTCCAGGGATGGTGCCTGGTTTGGGGCTGCAGAAATATGACTCTCATGGTTGGGGATCAGGGGAATTGGTATGCAGGCCCATTTTGAAACGCTGGTGTCAAGTCACTGTCCTCTGGGGAAGGAGAGTGCTGTTCTGCCTCAGTTTCCCCATCCCCATAGTCAGTGGCGGCCTGTAAACTGAACCCACCAACTTCTCTGTTCTGAATAGGTTCCATGGGCAGCGGCACAGTCCAGTACTGCTGCCTTACACATCTGCCGGAAATGAAGTGAAGACTCGCTCCAGTGTAAGGAGTCAATAGAGGAGGGTGCTCAAAGCCCCTTGCTGGTCTCTGGGAGGAGGTGTGAATTTCTTGTTGAAGCTGTTTTGTATTTAACACTTGATTCCAAGGTTCAGTGCTGAGCCCACCTCTTCAGTATTTTTACTGTAAACAGTTGCTGTGCAGATTCAGTGACTCCAAAATGCCAAGTAAAGATTTAGTCTTTCAACTATCAATTCCCTATTGAATTATTTCTGTAAATGGCTCTGGTGTCTGATTTAAAAAGCTTCTAGCAAAGAATCTAGAGGTCATAATGTTTTTTGTACTCAGTGGCGGCCCATCCATAGGTGCGAACTAGGCGGTTGCCTAGGGCACCAGTTGCCGGCAGCTCGTCTAGGGCTGCTCTTGTTTGTATTCGTTACTAAACTACTGGTAGTGGCAGTTGGGCCTGGAAACAAGCTACCTTCCAGCTCTTCGGGGAGATGCACTAAAGGAAACCTCAGCTTGTATGTGTGTAAAAGCAAACCTGGCTGATAATGTATATAGGATACCTCTTCTACCTTCCCCGTAGTGCTCAAAATGGAAAGGAATGCTAAACGTAGAAATCAAGAGAAAGCAAATCCTACATGTGGCCCTTGTGCCAGTGCAACCAGGAGCGCTTCATTTGCGTTCAGGCCCAAAATATAATTGACAAACTATGAGAACTTTTCTAGACTTGCAAGACTAGAGAGGAGAATTTCTATATCAGTGGGGGAGGTAGTATCACTGTTGTTCATTACTCCAGAGCAAAAACAAGCAATGAGTTAAGTAGACTTTTCAGTGTGGAAAAGTTGATTGGGATCTGCTGATAGATCTTGGAGCCTCTGACAGATGATCCTGACTGGTTTGGCCAAGAGGCTATCAAGTGCCTGCACTTCAGCTGCCACCCCCTCCCCTGCTATGCACCTTCTGCCCTTTGCCTTGGAGCTGTCCCCTCAGGAGCCTCCTGCTTTCTGGGCGCTGATGTCAAGGTGCTCCCTCTCCTACTCTGTATCCTTTCCCCACAGAGCAGAGAGGGGACACAACAGGACTTGGGATGGAGTTTGCTGGCTGCTTTTGGGAGTGGTGCAAGACCAGGCCAAGGGTGAGCCTGCCTTAGCCCCACTGCACCACCACCCAGGAGCCACCTCAGGTAAACAGTGCCCTCCTGGAGCCCACATCCTGAAACCCTACCCCAGTCATGAACCCCTTCCTGACCCCTAAGTCCCTGCCCTAACCCCGAGTACCCCTGCATCCGAACACCCTCCCAGAGCTTGCACCTAGAACGCCCTCCAGCGCCCCAACTGCCTGCCCCGAGCTAAGCTCAGAGCTCCTCTCACTTCAAATCCCTTCATCCGAGACCAAAGCCTGCACCCCAACCCTCTGCCCCAGCCTGGTGAAAGTCTAGGAGAATGGGAGAGGAAGGAAAGATGAAGTAAGCAGGGGCAGGGTCTCGGAGAAAGGGCACAAAGGAGGGGGAACAAGGGTGGTTGGGTTTGAGGTAGATCTTGGATTGCACTTAAATTCAAAAAGGGTGGAGCCCACTGCTCTAAATGTACTCCACTTAGTGTCTGTCGACCCACTCTAAGAATGGTTTTGCAATATATTGAGGAAAAACGTGTCTGTCTCCTGTACCTCTGTACAGAACTGTTCTTCACCCATCAGCACATTTAATAGAGGCACTTCCAGCTCTGTGTGCTCTTCAGTTGTCTTTTTCAGCTGGTACTATGGGATGTGTGGGGCACAGGTAGCTAAACTTCCTGCTTTTTGGGCTG
>JANRFK010002204.1:228648-239800 GCA_030068395.1 Apalone spinifera | reverse complement strand
CGGCGGAGCTAGGGTGGCAGTACTCTTCAGTGTGCCCCTCTTCCTTTCCAGCTGCATAAGGATCATACAGGCCTCCCCTCCCCAGAGCTCTGCTGCATTGTGTAGCTACTTGGCTCTGCTCCCTGGGGGGCCTTGTTGAGGGCAGTGGAGCAGATTTACTCTCCGCTTCTGAGAAGAGAGGAGCCTTTGCTGAGTGTAGCAGCCCTGGCCTCCCAGGTAGCTGGTGGGCTCGCTTTGCTTTTCCCAGCTCTTGTCTCAGCAGCTTGTCATGGCCTTAGGAATGCTCTTGTTTCTCTCAGGCATGGACAGGGCTGGTTCCTGAAGGGACTATCGTGGCCCTTAGGGCTGGCTGCATCAGGGTACTCGCCATGCCAGTGGGGCTGAGGCTGACGGTAGCAGCAGGTGGTGATTAGCAGAACAGCTTCACTCATTCACAATTTGGAGGTGGGGAACACAAGCTGGCCAAGCTGTGTTGGGGAATGAGCAAAGGGGATGTAACCCCGTGCTTGGGCTGCACAGAGGCCTGTCGAACTGCCTTCCCGCTCCGACCAGTGCAGGATTGCAACTGCTGGTGGCGGCAGCAGCTCTTTGGTAATGTGCAAAGCATGCGGACACACCCATGCAGAGCCAAGCCAGCTTCCTGAGCCGAGCGCAGGCCTGGGAGGAGCACTCCAGCACTGCGCTGGCCTTCTGTCGCCTTGAAAGTCTGACAACTTTCCATGGGCCAGAAGGCTGGTAGCGACCTCGGACGCTCAGATTGGGCCTTCTTAGCAAGGCCCTGCGGGGGGAGCCTCTCCTGGATTGCCTTCTGCCTCTGGGTAGCTTGGCCTCATCCAGGCTCTGACCTGAGACTTGTATTAAACTGTGGCAGCTCAAGGTGGGGACTTCCCGTCCTCTCCCACCCCCCAGAGGAAACAGGGGACTCTGGCCCTGCTGTTCCACAGTGTGTCTGTGGCAGATGTTGGGAGATTCTGCCTCTCCCTAGTCTCTTGTGAATAGGCCCTGTCCGGGTTCAGTTGTTGGTGAAGCCGAAGCTTGGTCAATAAAGGCAGCTGTGTAGCTGCCCACTTGAGTGAAGCGTTGGAACTAAACAGCGTCAGTGCAGAACATTACATTCCATCTCCACCCGGAGCTCGCGCTGTAGTTCCCCGTGGGGAGCCCTGGGGCGAGGGTGTTGCGCTGGGATTGCTTCTAGGACTGCTGCTCTTCACCATCTTGATCAAGGACCCGGCGGGAAGTATAAAATCAGTGTAGATCAGACTTGTGGGTGGAGCAGTAAATGGGGAAAGGGCAGCCATGCAGGGTGAGATGGGTCTGTGCTTCTCCACCATAGCTGTGTGTACCCTTGGTGGTATGTGCAGGTCTTCCAGGGTTCACCAGCTTAATGGGCGGGGACGCTTTTGTATGTTTGGTTTTTGGAAGCAAGTTTTGGGGAGGTGAAGTTGGGGGTACACACGACAAATCAGACTCCTGAAAGGGGCAGTAGACTGAAAGGTTGAGCCACAGGCCTGGATTACTTGATAAAATAGGCCCATGCAAAGAAAATACTTCGATATACCAAGTGCAGGCACCAGGGACCAAAAATGTGGGTCACCTAAAAAAAAAATTGGGTATGTTGGAAAGCATTGACTGCAAAGGATTTAGGGGTCAGAATGAACAAGCTGCCAGTGTGATGGTGTGGCAAAGAGCTAATGCAGCCCTTGGGTGTCTAACCAGGAAGGAGTGAGTGGGAGTAAGGAGGTGGCTTTTGCCTCTGTCTGATTCTAGTGTGTGCCATTCTGGGGGGGACACTTCCTTAGAGGATGTTGAAAAACTAGGAGTGCAGAGAAGAGGCCCAGATAATGCCAGGGCTGGAGAAAACGCGTTGGTGAAACCAATCTGTTTCGCTTTCCCAGGAAGAGGTCTGTGAATATCTCACTGGAGAGGAAATAGCAGGTGCCGAAAAACTCTTTAATCCAGCAGAGAGAAGCAGAAGAATCAAAGGCCAGAAGGTGAAGCCAGACAAACTAAAATTAGCAAGAAATTGTTTAACAGTGCAGGTGATTAACTATTGGAAGGCTAATGGGGGAGGGATGAGTTCATCTCTGGTCTTCAAATCCAGACTTAAATGGATGCCTTTCTGAAAGATGCTTTGGGCTTGATAGTGGGGGTACTGCTGCCATGCGATCCAGAGAGCAGACCTCTTCCCGCCGAATTCCAGCTTAAGGCTGGAAAACCCAGTGGAACATCTGATCTGAAGAGGCTTTCTGTGGCGATGTGGTGACAGCAGGTTCTGCTGCTCACAGGCTGGGTCAGCGCTGCTGACTCTGGAATATCAAGTGCAGATTGGCTGTGGAAAATGTTCTTGTTCACCCCAAGGTTCCCTGCTTCCCATCCTAGCTTAGAAGATCTGCGTAAGGCTAACCCTGTGCGCTGTGGCTGTTCTCTCCTAGCCTGGCGGTGAGCCGGATGGTTTCACATTGGGCTTCCTCACTTCCAAATGTCCCAACCACCCTGCTAGGACACAAGTTATGTAATTCTACCTGCGCGAGAGGGAGCTGCTCCGTGGCTGCTTGATGCCTTCCTTGGGCTATCCAGAGCAGGCAGAAAATATCTACTTCAAGTGTGGCAGTGTTGAGAACCGTTCTCGAGTGTGCTGCCTGGGAACCCAAACAGCCAGCCCAGAAGGCTAGCTCCTCAAACACACAGCTCTGCCCCCAGGAGGACATTCTGGGCTTGTACCATGCATGGGTTTCTAGGCTCTGGGGTGATTTGCTGGCCACTTGAGCAGCCATATTTGGACCCAAAAGCCCCAGAAGCTAGAGCATTCTCATGTCTGTTGATGGTCCAGCTAGGGCTGCTTTTCTCCTGCAGCAGACCCATTCAGGAGATGGGGAGAACATCCCAAAATGGAGCAGAACCGGTCCTTTGGTCTCATCCTAAACAAGACTTGCATAAAAGATCTGATTGAACATTTCACTGCAGTCCCTCTAACACGTCCCACAGGCCTCCTTCGCCAAAGGCGCCTGGAAAGAATGGCCCCAGCGTGGTCCGCACTCCCCACCTGCCCTTGTCACAGCTTTCTGGAGTAGAACGTGCTGCTGTTCTTTTCTATCAAATGTGTAATAGAAACAGACCAGTGTGCTATCCCGGGGCGTGCGGTGTCTGAGTTCTGGGGGGAGTTTGCTTAGGGTGATCTGTTTGGGGATTGGAAATGGAATAATTGATCTTTGGTTATGAAATGTGATGATTAGAAGGCTCACAGATGAAGATCTGAAGGGACCATTAGGATCTAACCTGACTGGTGAATACCACAGACCAGAGAATCTCACCTAGTAACTTCTGCATGGAGCCCAAAGCTTGCGTGAGCTGTGGCGTATCATTCACAAAATAAAATCCTGATTCTTAAGGCCTCGAATGAGTAAGAATCCTCTTCTAGCTGAGCTTTCCCAGTGGCTACTTCCTTCATGTTAAATTGGGCACTTTCTCACGTGAAATTGTCTAGCTTCAGTCTCCAGCCATTGGCTATCTGTCGGTTTTGAACGTGTCTGTAGGCCCTACATTATATTAATTGTATTGAACAGGGACTATTTTTGTAGTATGTTAATGATGCAGTATGTTGGAAATGGCTCCCTGGAATGGTGAGCAGCGTTTTATAATGGCTTTGTTCTGATCTTTGTCTCCTACCACTTAGCATAAATAGATCCATACTGATGAATGGGTGGCAGGCCGTGTAGGATGTTGGCATGGTGAAGGATTATGGGCATGTCTGGACCAGAGCAGGCCAGCTGTGGCACTGCAATTGTGGTACTCTAGGCTGTCTATTACAGGACTGTACTGGCTGAAGGGTTTTCCACTGGTGTAGTTATCCCAAGTCTCCAAGAGGCAGTAGCTGTGTTGACCTAGCTTGAGTCTATGCTGGGAGTTAGGATGATTTTAACTACACTACACAGGGAACCAGCATTTTCACAGCCTGACTAATGTAGCAAGGCAGAAGGGTGGGGACATGGCTGGATCCTTTTGCTGTTTGTTACTAAAGGGTGATACTTCTGGGGTGTTATATAGAATCTTAGGGCTGGAAGAGACCTCAAGAGGTCATCGAGTCTAGCCCCCTGCCCAAAGCAGGACCAATCCCAACTAAATCAGCCCAGTCAGAGCTTTGTCAAGCTGAGACTTAAAAACCTCTAGGGCTGGAGATTCCACTCCCTCCCTAGGGAACCCAGCCCAGGGCTTCCCCGCCCTCCTAGGGAAATAGTTTTTCCTGATACCCAACCTAGACCTCCCCCACTATAACTTGAGCCCATTGCTCCTTGTTCTGCCATGTGTCACTACTGAGAACAGCCTCTCTCCATCCTCTTTGGAACCTCCCTTCAGGAAGTTGAAGGCTGCTACCAATCCCCCCTTCTCTTCTGCAGACTAAACAAACCCAAATCCTGCAGCCTCTCCTCGTAGTGTGCTCCGGCCCCCCCTCCCATTTTGGTTGCCCTCCACTGGACCCCCTCCAATGTGTCCACATCCTTTCTATAATGGGGGGGCCCAGAACTGGACACAGTACTCCAGATGTGGCCTCACCAGAGCCGAATAAAGGGGAGTTATCACTTCTAGACCTACTGTCAATGCTCCTAATGCACCCTAATATACCATTAGCCTTCTTGGCTACAAGGGCACACTGACTCCTGTCCAGCTTCTGCTCCACTGTAACCCCAGGTCCTTTTCTGCAGAACAGTTACTTAACCAGTTGGTCCCCAGCATGTAACAATGCTTGGGATTCTTCCTCCCAAGTTGTCCTTGTTGAATCTCATCAGATTTATTTTGGCCCAATCCTCTAACTGGTACAAGTGGCAAAGAGGGGCAGTGTTTGCAAGTGGGGAGCCGCTCCAGGGAAGCTTCAGGCAGTTCTGGGCTTTGAGACTTTCCCCTTCACTTTACGGCCATGCTGATCTCTTTCCAAGGGAAGTCTCGCCGGGGCTGCTGTGGCCTGTGGTGCTTGAGGGGGCTGTGTGGGGGGTGGCTGTGACTGGGCAGGGAGGGGCTGGAGACATGCTCCATTGAGCCAAGTTAACACGCGAGTTGTTCATCCAAGAGCTGCTGCTTTCCCAAAGCCTTGTGTGGCTCAGGCCTTCGCCGGGGCAGGTGCCTTCCCTGCTCCCTGGGCCAGCCGGTGCCCATTTGGAACATGCCGACCCGCTTGCGTTGAGTGACAGGCCTGCAGGTCATTGCACAGGTCTCTGGGAGCAGACTCCCCCTCACTAGCCTTGCGTGCTGAACAAAGCAGAATGCAGCCAGTCTCAGATCTGCTCTTCGGGTTCCTCCGTTCTCCCTGTGGGCAGTGCTTCTCGAGGGCGAGCTGCTGGCCTGGCAGCTTAGCAAGCAAAAGGCAGAGACTGAAATCTCCCCACCCCCGGGGTAGTTGGGCCTCCAAGGGTGCTTAACTGCACTTGCTTGCTAAGCTGACCAGGGTGCTTTTCAGAGGGCATGCACTACAGGGAAGCAGTGTGCTGGAAATGTCGGGGCCAGGTCATTCCCTGGGACAGCGAGCAAGGCCTCACACAGGCCTTCGGAGTGAGGCCGCATTGAACTGACCTTTCTAAAAACAGAAGCTGCTGGCCAGCTATCTGGGGGGAGCCCTGCTTGGGGTGGGGAGGGTGGGCGAGGGGGGGAATGAGGTGTCGGGGGAGCCCTGCAGGACCCCTTGGCAGGACAGGCTGCTGATTCTGTTCCCCTGTTCCTTGCCAGGTGTAACTCTTGTGTGTGAAGATGGCAGAGCAGGAGCCGACTGCGGAGCAGCTGGCCCAGATTGCAGCAGAGAACGAGGAAGACGAACACTCTGTCAACTACAAGCCCCCTGCCCAGAAAAGCATCCAGGAGATCCAGGAGCTGGACAAGGATGATGAGAGCCTGCGCAAATACAAGGAGGCTCTGCTGGGCTCAGTCAGCATCGCTACAGGTGTGTCTGGTCCTGGCTCTGCCCACGGGTCTGTTGGTACAGACGTGGCTACAACGGCCAAGAGCTCTTCTCTCCACCCTGCCCTGCTTCAGGCAGGTGTGAGACCCCTCCTCCCGGTTCTCTCCTGCGTGCTGCTGAGAACCCAGCACTAGCCCGAGGGGCGAGTGACCCGCTGGAATAAGCCTCCAGTGCTGGCCCTGCTTACTGCTCTGGGCTAGCAGTCAGTCACTGGCCCCAGGAATCAGGCTTTGGAGTGGGGTTTGATGCCTCTTACTCCCTGGTATAAAAGGGGGCCTTGGGTCTCTGCTCCAAGCAGGCCCGTTCTTTCCGGTTCTTCCAGGAATGGAGTGAAAGGCGCGAAGGTGGGGTCAGCCCTAGGGCAGGGACTTCACTAGTGCGTCTAGAACTTGTCTTACAGCCTCCTCTTCGCCCTAGATCCCAGTGCGCCCAATGTCGTGGTGACCAAACTGACGCTGGTCTGTGCCACTGCCCCTGGCCCTCTGGAGCTGGACCTGACAGGTGAGCACGAGATGGGGACTGTGGTCTCCCTTCCAAGGGGACAGGCCTAGGCTAGCTCCGTGCAACCAGGCCCCCTGGCCTGACCTGGACCTGGTGACCTGCCCTGAATGTGTTTCCAAATTCAGCCTGTAGGGGACAGACTTCTCTTGAGTTTGGGGCTTCCAGCCGGGTGTTTCAACTGCTGCCTCACTGCTCCTTGTACCTGAACTGCAGCGCAGAGCCCGGCACGGTGCCTGCTGGGTGCAGTCAGTCCTGGAAGCCCAGCTTAGAGCTGCCCAGCTGGGGGAGCCCGGAGCCGCTTGGCAAGCAGGGACTGCTTTCCTGCAGTTAGGAAACCCGCAGACCACAACTCCCCCCCCGACTCTGGTCAGGCCACGGGGCACAGGCCTGAGTCTGTGCTACAGGAGGGATTCTAAACGGCTCCACAAACAAGTTATTGTGGCCTCCCCCCCGCCCCCATCCCAAAACGAGCTGCCAGACAAAAGCTTCCCTGGGTCTAATCCTTGGAGAATGTTGCACCAAGCTCCAGTGTCAGTAGCTTCCTGCTAGAGTGTTCGGGGTCCCACCTGGCTGTCTTCAGAGAGCAGTCGCTAGGCCTCCATCGGAGGGTCCCGTTCCTTCTTGCTGGGTCTGGGAAGAGACGCTTGGAGCTGATTCTCACGAGGAGAGAGTCCTTCTGAAACTCCCGTTTCCTCTCGTGGGTGGGTTCCTCGGGGTGCACGTGGACTAAGGCAGCAAAGGTTCCTGTGCAGGAGGGTGGGGGGAGGTTTCTACACAGGGACACCCGGGAGGAGGTGCCATTCCTTCCTTGCTGGGAGGAGAGCGTCTGGGGGACCCTTCCCTCTGGAAAGGGACCTAGCTAACACGGGGACGGGCACGCCACCTGCCTGCAGCCTAGCGTTGTTTGTGTTCCAGTGGCTCAGTCCTGTGCAGGGCCGGTGCCGAGAGAGTCCAAGCACCTCCTCTTTGCAGGTGACCTGGAAAGCTACAAGAAGCAGTCGTTTGTGCTGAAGGAGGGGGTGGAGTACCGGATAAAAATCTCCTTCAGGGTAAGAACTTGAGTCGCTGAGCTCTGCCTGTCCGCCCCGGCGTGCGGCCCTGGACACCCTGCGTGGGCGATGCCTTGGCTGCTCTGCTGAGGCCATTCTTTGCTCTGCAGGTGAACAAGGAAATCGTGTCGGGGCTGAAGTACATCCAGCACACGTTCAGGAAAGGCGTGAAAAGTGAGTTTCCCTTGGCTGGGCTTTCCCAGCCAGACCTGCTGCAGTGAGGGGCGTGCCACCCCCCGCTGGCCCCGGCCTGCAGGGACACTGGAAGGCTGCTCCGGGGCTCCTTGGGCCCAGCACTGGGGGTGGGGAACCTCTGGGCTGGGCTGCAGGGTGAGGCACTGTCAGCAGCTCTGACAGCCTGTTGGCCTAGAGTGAAGCACAGCTTGGGGCCAAATGCATGGGGCTGCTGGGCCGGGGCGGGAGGGGCTGATGGAGCCCAGCCTGGCAGTCGGGGAGGGACCAGAATCGCTCTGCTTCAGCCTCCTCCCGGGCTCGGCAGACTCATGTGCTCGCTCCCGCCCCTGTCTCCTGCAGTTGACAAGACTGACTACATGGTGGGGAGCTACGGGCCCCGGGCAGAGGAGTACGAGTTCCTGACCCCGGTGGAGGAAGCCCCCAAGGGGATGCTGGCCCGGGGCAGCTACAACATCAAATCCAAATTCACAGATGACGATAAGACTGACCATCTGTCCTGGGAGTGGAACCTGACCATCAAGAAGGAGTGGAAGGACTAGCCCTCCCCGAGCCGGTCCCCAGAGAGTTAGCCAGGCATGGCTACAGTAGAATCCCACCCTGTACCAAAGTGCTGACACTGGGCCCCTCCTTCCCTTCCCGTTCTGTCATCCAGCAGAAGAGCGCTCAGCTCAGTAACCCCCTCCCCAGAGAATCACTGACAGGAGCTGACCTCGGGCGTCCTGGCCACCCTCCGGAGGTGGGGCTGCCCCGTTGCTGCATCTGACCTTTGTTGGAGCAAAGCACAGGCAGGCGCTGAAGGGGGGGACTTCCTAGGCTGCCCTACACAGAGGGGCTTTGCCTAGTGCTCCTGCTCCTGGGCTGGGGTAGCTGGTGCCTCCTTGCGGGTGGCTGAGGAATTGTGGTGCCAGGCAGCCTATGATCCCGTCTTTAGGCTAAAATCATGTCTGTGGCCTGCCCCCTCCCTCCAGCCAGTGGCTTGCTCGCCAGCTGGCAGCTTCATTTGTGGCCGTTCCCTGTAACCATGATGCCTTAATGTGTGTAACGAGCATTCTGTAGGAAGGGGGCCCTGCGGGTTTGTCAGCAGGCCGCCCTCCTCGGTCCCTCCCGCTGAGTTGGTCTGTTAGGAACGAGTCGCAACTTCTGACTTGGCTGCTGCCCTGAGAGGAGGGGGCTTGGGGCACCCCCTGCTGCTCCTGCCCACCCCAAGCATCCTTGGGGATGCCCAGAGACAGCTGCACTGGCACAGCTCTCCCAATTCTGCTCTGCAGGTGCTGGCCCTGCTAGTCTAGATCTCCCGGCAGCCCAGTCCCCTCCTGTGCCTGCCCCTGTGCTGCGGCTGGGGCTGGGAGTCACCAGTGCTGCTGTCCCCTCCCAATTGTCCTGTTGGAGCCGGTTTTGGCTGTAAAGCACTGAAATGCCAGGGCAGCTCCTGCCACTTCCCTTGGGTTGGTTTTGGGCTGCAGGGTGAACCGGTCCAGTTCTGCAGCTGCTTTCACAACCTGGCCAGACCAGAGCCAGCGGTGGGCAGGTGTCCAAAGTGGTTACGTATCAGTTCTGCCTTACGTATCAGTTCTGCCTTTGAAATCGTGCCTGGCCTGTCAGTATTTATTGCCTTGACAAGTAGACTCCGTGCCCCCAGAGCAGACCCTCGACCCTCTGTTCTCGCAGCACTGCAGCCTGACGTCCCCAACGCCCTCTGGCGACTAGACAAGCATGTGCCAGCTTGCAGCCCTCCTCTTTGGCTGCTTACTAATGCTGAGGTGGTACCAGAGCTGGGACCAAGTGTGTGGTTTCCCTGTAGCTACGTCTCGTGCCCCAACTCTCCCTCTCCCCTGCCGTTTAGAAAGATGATTTTTGTTAACTTGATTTGGTGCATTTTGTCTGTAAATCTTAGACCCAGATTAACAGATTTGGAATCGTCATCTGCTTCCCCTTTTGACAGTTCAATAAAATCCTCACCCTGACCGTGTGCTGTCCAAGTCCCTTGTCCTGTTGCAGGAGCTAAGTGGCCTGCGACGCTGCCTGTGGCACAGCCAGGCCTGGGCTCTCAGTTCCTACTTCCTTGCATGCCAGCGGGTGCTGGGGGAGTGAGGCCGGCCCTCCCTCCACGGCCCCTCTGCTGCTGCAAAGGGTTGTCTAGAAAGAACTGTCCCTTTCACTCAGCGCGCTCCTGTCCCGTGGCCTCTGCTAGGAGCAGCGGTGGGGTCGGGGATGGTGCGTTTACACAGGGCTTTGCTGTACTCGGGGCTTTCCAGCAACTGAGGGGAAGAAGCCTGAGCCCCCGGGCATGAGCAGGCCAGTAGCGAAGAACAGGCTGCGGGTGCAGCATTGAACAGTGCTGACGGAGGCTAGCAGGAGGCCTCCTGAGGGCTGGCGCTGGGGGCAGACACACTGACTGGAGGCAGAGCCTAGTGCCCAGCCCTTGATGCTGGCTGGGGTCTGTGGAGCAGCCGTCTCTTCCACGTCTTGAGACTAAGGTGAGCAGATGGTGCTGAGAAGGTGCCGGGGGAGGATCGGCTTGTGACAGCGCCGCCCCTTTCTGCCCTACGGTTTCCCAGCTGGCGTGAGGTGCTGAGTGGCAGTGCTGAGCACCCTGGGTGTGTAGCCTGACCCTTCTGTGGGGAGCTGGGAGGTAGCATGGTTCCTCTGCTCTGGCCTCGCGCCCAGTTACGGCAGAACTGCACTTGGGCTGGCCCCAGGGCGTTAAGCACACTCACAGCTGGCCCTTGCAGAACAAACTGCCTGATGCGATGGCCAGGGCCGCCAGTGAGCATCTGCCCAAAGGGGACGCATGTTTCTGCTACACTCTCCTGGGGCAGGGCAGGCCTGCTGGAACACGGGCTGATGGTGCCCATCGTCACAAGAGAATTTTGTTCTACATGGGTCCTTCTCTCCCCACCCCAGCGCTGCCTGAGTGTGTTGTGGGTGTGCCCGGGGTGCTGGGCACGCATGGCAGAGTGACTGTGTATTGTGCTGTGGTGTGCCCAGGGCACTGGGTTTGGTGCCTCCAGCCCTTTCTTGCTTCCTGGGCTTGGTGCAGCTGGGTCTGGCGGCTCTCTGGGTGTAATGGGGTTGCTCTTGGTAGCTGCTGCCCCTTGGAGAGCAAGAGGGGATCCATCTGGGATACTCCCTCTGTCCTTCCTGCCCCAGGAACTTCGTGGGGCTGGGCCCTGGACCTGCTTAACTCTCCACTGGCCCTTTGAGGTAGACCGCAGCTGGCCCAGCTGTCCTGCTGCTCTCTGGGTAGCCACAGGGTGGTGCTCGAGAGCCAGGCTCGTCCCCTGCTGCTGGCCCGAGGGCTCCTCTGACCCTTGGACCAGAGTAAGTGGGTCCCTCTGTGGCGGCCGGGGGCTGGTGGGAGCCATTCCCATGGTGACTTGAGCAGAGACAATCCCAGGCCCAGAGTAAGGGGGGGGCCTGTGCCGGCTGGGCTGTCATCAGGGAGCTCAGAGCTCTTGGCAAG
>JANRFK010002204.1:195945-213316 GCA_030068395.1 Apalone spinifera | reverse complement strand
GCCGCGGCCTGACCGGTGCCTGCTCTTCCAGACGCCCCCTGGTGCGGCCACTGCAAGGCGCTGGCGCCCGAGTACGCCAAGGCGGCGGCCCAGCTGAAGGCGGAGGGCTCGGAGATCCGCCTGGCCAAGGTGGACGCCACCGAGGAGTCGGAGCTGGCGCAGCAGTTCGGGGTGCGGGGCTACCCCACCATCAAGTTCTTCAGGAACGGGGACAAGGCGTCCCCGCGGGAGTACACCGGTGAGCGGGGGGGCCGGGGCAGTAGCCGCTTCCCCCCTCGCACTCGGAGCGCCGAGGCTGTTCCCCGGCCCTGCTTCCAAGCGGGGAACGGGACGTGCCCAGCCGCGATCCTTCGGCTGTGGGCGCCCAGGGCTTCGTGTCTGGAAAGCCCTGTGCTTAAAGCTCAGTTCGCAGCGGGTGTGTAGCGATCCCGAGGCTGGCGATTGCTGGGCTTGCTACGTGGAAGTGTCGGTCTTGGCGGGGGCATGTTTGACCAATCTGCTTAATCGAGAGGTTCAAAGGCTCGGAAACAGCGAGATTCTTTTGAGGGTAACAGCTTGGGGAGCTAGATCTTAGGGTCAGAAATATTGATACTTTAGTGTGAAAATCCCAGAATCCTTCAGGAAGTCTGCAGCGCTGATAATGCTGGCCAAAGTCTAACTGCGCTTGGCTGGTGATTGAAGCAGTATGTAGTGAAAGGAGCAGATTCCAGAGAATCCTTGTACCTTGGTTCAGGGTACTGTGGGTGGGTTTAGCCAGTGCCACACACGGTGCCATGGACTTCACAGCACCTTTCGGTGACTGCTGAGTTTTGCTGGCTCCAGGAATCTGCTGTAATAGAACGTGATGATTAAAACAGATTGGAGCTGGGTGTTGAATGGCCCCTTGCTCCTCGGGCCCCAGATCAGGTGCTTTAACTGCCACTCAGGCTGCATGCTCCTGCCTTGGTCTGTAAAATAAAGATGAACACCAGCTTTTTCCTCTGATGCAGCTGGCAGAGAGGCTGATGATATTCTCAACTGGCTGAAGAAACGCACTGGTCCAGCTGCCACTACCCTGGCAGATGCTGCTGCAGCTGAGGCACTGGTGGATTCCAGTGAAGTCACTGTGATCGGGCTCTTCCAGGTAGAGTTTGGGTTCAGCACGACCAGTGTACATCTGCAGGAGGGTTTCTGCCTGCGGCAGTGCTGGGCGCTTACCCAGTCTTGCACAACTGCTTCCCAGCGTCCCTGGCCTGCCTCGCTTAGGGTTCAGTTTGATGGGCCCAAATATTCCATGAATACTGAAGTGCAACACAAAACATCTGTCCTTCTCTCCCAGGAAGTGGAGTCGGAGGCTGCCAAGCAGTTCTTACTGGCAGCTGAGTCCATTGATGACATTCCTTTTGGGATCTCTTCCAGCAGTGACGTCTTCTCCAAATACCAGCTCAGCAAGGACGGTGTTGTCCTTTTCAAGAAGGTAAGGAGTGGTTCAAAACACGTGCCACGCTTACCCTGCATTTCTGTGCTTATTAATGTTCCAGGTGACCATTTACGATGAGTGACTGAATGCTGAGCATTAACTGCCCTTTCTGCAGTCTTTCCCCTGTGTAGATAATATCCCCGTTCACGGATCTGTCACTGCAGTTGGGAGAAACCTGTTTAAAAATCAAATGCTGTACATCTGCCGACTAGTTTCAGGTTCTACTACAGTAGTCCTGCCAATAATGGGAAACTGCCTGGATTTCAGACTTGAAGCTGTAACTCCCCTGTGCAGCAGGGGGCAGCATTCAGTCACTGGTCAGTGTGCCTTTTAGTGGGGTCTTGGGCATGTTCCCAGAACTTGCTGTATACTAGCCTTTGGCTACTGTTAGCTTCTGCCTCTTGTTTCTGGCTGCTATGAAGCTGATGTTCACTGTGAATTCAAATATTTATGGAGTTTGCTGCTGGCACCTCCTTCTGCCTCACAGTAAACTACCCAGAGCTATAGCAGTCCAGGGTCCTAGTGCTGTGCCCCCTTCCCTTGCCATGCCAATCTCAGCGTGCTCTTGGTTTAGCTGAAGCATCCTTTAATCCTTGTCCTCCGAGTGGGCTCAGTTCTGACATGTTGGACATGCTCCTGAGGTGGCTGCAGCTTTAGCCTCTTGAGGGTTACAGCAGGGTTGATCAGGAAAGTTTGCAAGTTCTTCAGGCAGAGGCAGGCTGCACTAAGGGCTCATGCAAAACTAGAAGGCATAAACTGGCTCTCGCTGCCAGGCAACTAAAATAGCTTGTTGCCCTTCAAGTGGGGACCAGGGCTGAGAAGATGAGGACCTGTCTGTGGAAGGGAAGTAGCTATTCCAGAGTCTCTTTAAGGCTTGTAGGGCCCCATCTGGCTTTCCCTGAGGCCGTTCGTTGTACCTCAGGCTTAAAGAATGCTGCTTTCGCTACGGGCAGCAGGGCATCTCGTGTGGTGGTCTCGATGGCTGGCTGCTGATACGGAATCTTCACATTGTTGCCAGCAACTGGTTGAAATCTTTGTAGAGGATTTTACAGCTTATCTGACAATGGTCAGGAGCAAAGACCAGAGCTGAAGTGGGCAGGTCTGTCTGAGAAGGACTTGTCTGTCACCACTGCACCTGGTTTGTGTAGGAAGTGCTCTCACTTGATTGGTTCTTTGTGCTAACTCTTAATGAGCAGGCTTTGAGTACCTGGCTTCCTCCCTGCCCTTACCCTGTTGTCTTGCCTAGCACAGGCCTCCCTGCGGGAGTTGGGGCACCTGCCTGTAGCACTACTTAAAGGAGCAGAATTTTTAGCAGCAATTGTAATTGGTTCCAAAGAGCTTTGTTGTCTCATGCTGCTATTCTTCTGGCAGAGCAGATGCTTTGCAGGCTCACAAGGATGCGACGGGGCCCCAGTCACGAGACTTCCCTTTGGCAATGTAGTCATTGTGCGGCCAGAGGGTCCCAGGGTCTTCTGACCCCCTGAGGGGGATCCTGGCTTGGCAGCTCCTGCCATGAGTGTCGGTGGGGAAACCACTTCCGAAGGCAGCAGCTGTGACAAGCGCTAGACTGCCAGTGGAGTGGGAGTGAGCGCCTGTGTGCAGGAAAGCAGTGGGATGTCTGTCAGCCCCGAATGTTCCCTGCTTGCTCCTGGCTCTGTGCCGTAGTAGCACTGAATGCACCAGGCACCCTCAGACCGAGCTTGGCAATGAGCCGCGGCCGTGAGCACATGAGGGTTAAACGAGGCCGGTCCCTGTCCACTCAGCTGGGAGCTGTGCAGGTCTGGAGTTGGGCTTGATTCCAGGTAGGGATGTAAGCAACTGATCGACCAGTTGCTTCTCTCCTCTCCCCCCTTGTGCCTCTATCGCGGAGGGAGCCGGTTCCCCCCCAGCTCGGTGGGAGGGGGCGTGGTGCAGCGCCAATGTTCCAACTTTGAAATGTACAAGGGTCCCTGCTGGACTGCTGAAGTTCTCCTTGATTAATTGAATGGTCGCTGGAAATCCCATCAACTATTCGGTTAATCAAAATTTAACATACCTAATTCCAGGTCTCTGCAGCCAGTTTGGTGTGGAAGAAGGGCTCCCAGGTGCCCACCGTTGTATGGCTTCTCTGGGGCTGAGCATTGCATTTTAAACCAGCTTTCTGAGCTGCATTTGTCACCTGCACACAATTCTCATGCTGGGGCACCCACCCTTACCTGTTCCTAGGGCTCAGGTGTAACCTTTTCACCCTTCTGTGGGCTTAGGAGTAGCCTTGCCCTCTGTGGGTTTGCAGGGTCTTACCAGCGAAAGATACTAACAGTCGCCAAAACCAGAATGTGCAGGCTAAGCGTACACGGCTCATTGCTCCCACCAAGACAGATGAACTTGTCCTGCTGGCCAGTCAGGATCCGGTCCCTCGGGGGGCTCCAGCGTCAGCACAGCGTCATTGGCAGAGAGTGGAGGTCTGGCAGCTCTGGTCTTGGAGCCGTGTCCTGGAGATGGTTCTAAAGAACTTCCTCTTGGTCCTGTTTTGAAACTTGAGCCCTGCTTAGCTAGACCGTAAGCAGTTATTTTACTAACCGAATGTTACGTTGGGTTAGTAAAATGTTACAAATGTATCTAACCAGTCATACCCCCCTGGATTTACACCTAGAAAAAGTAATTTAATTCTACAGCAATTAAACCAGACTGCTCACGCAAGCAATAGGGAAGTGAGGACGAATCCTAGATTGAGGGTTCCACAACCTCAGCTATTGATGCAGTTTCTTGCCGGATGAAATACTGACAGTTTTCTTTTCCTGTCTTGAGATCTGTGTCTTGACCTGGTGACAGTGGGGGCCATTAGGATGGAATCTCCTTAACAGCCTGGTGTGATGCTATTTTAATGCACTGTGAGGATGTGAGCTAATGGCTGCTGCTCTTCAGTCTGCCTGCGGAGGAAGGCTGTAGGCCTTCCAGTAGGGCTACAGTGAAACACTTGCTACAGTGCTTAGAGAAGACATCCAGCTGCTTCTAGCCTTAAACCCCAGTGTTCTCAGTGTCTCTGGCACTACTGGGTTGTTCCATTCCACCGTCTCCCTGCTGCGCCAGTGCTCTGCATTCCCCTGCCAGGGGCTGAGTGGGGTCCCACAGAGATCACTAACCGGATTAGTGCGCTCTGACCCTTGCTTGCCTGTCCTGTCTCAATCTTGATGTGCCTCTGCTGTTCCCTTGGGGCTTGGGAAGGTTCTGAGAATAGAGGCCAATAATAGGTGGTGGCCTAATGGAACTGGGACTTGGCATCTGTGCTGCAGCTTCCCCTCAGGATGCGATCCTGTCTCTAACAATAGAGGTGACTCATCCCGGGGGCCAAGTAAACTGCTGTTGACTAGTAGCGGCAGAGAGGACTTTGTTGCCTCATGCCAGCTGTGTGTTGGCTAAGGGATGTGCTGGGCAGACTCCTGCCCTTGCCCAGTCACTGACTCGGATTTGGAGCAGCGTCTCCAACGTGTTTAGAATTAGGGATGTAAGATCCTGGTTAATCGACTAACGGGAGGCCCTGGCTGGCTGGAAGACTAGAGCAGCCTCTGCCTGTGGCATCAGCCCCATAGGGCTGAAGCAGCCTCCTGCCTGCTCTGGTGAACTGGGAAGCACCAGTTACCCTGTCACATCCCTAGCAAGAAGGCAGCCCCCTCCAAGCAGGTCTTCAGAGTCCATTCGTAACCTGGCAGAACAGGGCCCAGAGCTGGGGGCAGGTGCCTCTGCTGCTCAGCACCCTGCCTGGGGCCTGTCTGGTCTCCCCACGGAGCAGGAGCTTTGTTTAGGGCACATGGGAGGCTTCTTGCTCCTGGTGGTAGCTGGCAGTGTGCTTCCTCACCAGTAGGTGGCTGACCCCTCCTGGCCTTGGTTCTTCACGGGGATGTTCCCCGATGAGGCTTCTCCCATGGAATGTGCTGAACTTGCTGGCCTGCCTGGCTGCCAAGGCAGCACATCTCCTGGCGCACGTAGGCGGTGACTTAAACTAACCCTCTGTCTCCCCAGTTCGATGAAGGGCGCAACAACTTTGAAGGTGACATTACAAAAGAGAACTTGCTGAATTTCATCAAGTCTAACCAGCTGCCTTTGGTCATCGAGTTCACAGAACAGGTATGGCCTTCCGGCCCTGGGCTCGTCTCCCCCATGTGCTCTTGCCCTCCAGCCTGGCACCTAGATAAGCAAGGGATAACCCTGCTCCTCACAGCAGCACTGCTGTTCTTGGTGATTCCTTTGGCACAGCCCGTGGGCTCGGGCGCTGGGACGATTTCTGCCCCTAATGTGGCATCTTGTATTCCTCCCAGACGGCTCCAAAGATCTTTGGAGGTGAGATCAAGACTCACATTCTGCTGTTCTTGCCAAAGAGTGTCACTGACTATCAAGAGAAACTGGACAACTTCAAAACAGCTGCTGGGAACTTCAAAGGAAAGGTGAGCGGAGCAGGAGAGGGCCTGTTGCTCCTGGCCCATGTGACCTGTGAGTCGCATTGACTTTCAGCTGTCTCCTTCCTTCTGTACCTGCTCTCCCAGTAGCCGGGTGCCTTAGTCACTTGCTGCTGCAGACACACCTCGCTGAGGAGGCTGCATTGACTCCTGCTTCTTTCTGACTAGCATACGTCAGCCTGACGGGCTTGCTGCTTTGGCCACTGCAGCCCCCGTGTTGGCCCTAGAATCAAGTGGCCCATGTTGCGATGTGGGCTCGGGGTGGGGAAGCCGGCTGCCCAGCGTCAATACCCTGGGAATTAATTCATGTCTGTTTGACTTCCCTCCAAAGATCCTGTTCATCTTCATAGACAGTGACCACAGTGACAACCAGCGGATCCTAGAGTTCTTTGGCCTGAAAAAGGAGGAGTGTCCCGCCGTGCGCCTCATCACTCTGGAGGAGGAAATGACCAAGTACAAACCCGACTCCGAGGAACTGACCGCAGCGAGGATCCAGGAGTTCTGCACCCAGTTCCTGGAGGGCAAAGTCAAGGTAAAGGGCCGAGGTGGCCGGTGGGGCCCTGTTGTAAGCAGAGGGGTGGGGGTGATCCCTGCGAGAGTTGGGAAACCATATACACGTCACGTGGGGCAAGTCCTTTCAGATCCGCTTTGCAGTATCGAGTGAGCCGCATGCTGCGAGGTCCAGAGGGCAGAGCCAGCGGGCATGGTGCCAGCACAGAAATAACTGCCTTCCTATGCAGTAAATCAGGGGCATCTCCAGCTGCTGCTCCTGTGCTCTCAGCAAGCTGAGAGGGTTTCATAGCCTCTTGCTTAGGGTGGGAATCCTCCATCTTCAGATGGAAACAGCTGTGCATGGCTGCGCCCAGCAGCCATTCTGAACAGCGCTCCGTCCCGTGTCCCATGGGAATGGCTACTTGAAGAATGAGCGAACTTCCTCTCGACTGAGCTGCAGCCTTTACTGTGCTTGGCACCGGCAGTCTAGGAATGCCCCAGGCAGTGAGTGGGGGAAGGCTGACTCACCAGCTGATCTGTTAGTCTGGGCGAAGTGGGCTCTTCCTGGGAGCATGACTCTGCTTCTCATGCCACACTGCTGGATGCACATGGGTCTCACCACTCCTGTTCTATTTCCAGCCTCACCTGATGAGCCAAGACTTGCCTGATGACTGGGACAAACAGCCTGTCAAAGTTCTGGTTGGGAAGAACTTTGAAGAAGTTGCTTTTGATGAGACCAAGAATGTGTTTGTGGAATTCTGTGAGTAGCCGAGTTGTGGGGAAGCAGCCCTGTTGGCTGAAGATGTTCTGCCCCATATACCCACCTTCCCTCCAGGTAACACACTCCTGAGAAACACCTGGTGGCCCCAAGCTTCATGCTGCTTTTAATTCACAGATGCTCCCTGGTGCGGTCACTGCAAACAGCTGGCTCCAATCTGGGACAAGCTAGGAGAGGCTTACAAGGACCACGAGAACATTGTCATTGCCAAGATGGACTCCACAGCGAATGAAGTGGAGGCAGTGAAAGTCCACAGCTTTCCCACGCTAAAGTTCTTCCCTGCAGGCCCTGGCAAAAATGTAAGTGGGCTGCTGAATTTGAGACCTGGGATCCTCTCCAGCAAGAGAGCTAGGGATTTAGACTGTGCCCAGCCCTCTAGCACATTTGGGCAAAGGGCTTTTAGCTTGGGGAAGGGGGTTGGCACCTTCTGAATGGTGAAGGGGAAGGGCTGAGTTGTGGGAGGGTGAGTCAGCAAGGGGGAGGGCCTGGGTGCCGGGCTGAAGAAGTGCAGAGCTCTACCTGCAGGCTGTCATCCCGCCATCACTTTGGCGGTCTAGTGGCCGAGCTGCCCCTTCGTCTCGTGTCGAAGGTGGATTTTACACTTCCTCGTGCCTGGTCTGTTTGAAACGGCTGTTGAGAGAATTGTTCCCACCGGGCTTGGCCCTGGCCAGTTAAACAGCCTCTCCCCTGGCTGTGCCCTGCAGGTCATAGACTACAACGGGGAGAGGACGTTAGAAGGCTTCCAGAAGTTCCTGGAAAGTGGAGGCCAGGATGGTGCTGGCGATGAGGTGAGTTGTGCTTGCGAGGGGTGAGGCTGCAGCAGCACTAGGCTCTCTGCTTCTAGAGGTGCTTTGGCTTGGCAGTCTGGCTGGTGGTCACTGCAGGCCAAAGGCCTGCTTGGGGCTGGGAGACAACGGCTGTAAGCTGCGATCGTCGCCTTTCCCGTCTCTGCAACTGATGCTCCAGGCCATGCATGGCTCGAGAGCTCGTCTCCATAGAAATCCCTCTGCCTGGCCAGCTGTGTGCATGGTTCTAGGCCTGTGATTGCTGCCTCTGCTCCTTGGCCCATCAGTGGCCTTCCTGCCAGCCCGTGCGCTGTCCTTGCACTGCATCTGTGGTCACTGTACTGGACTCGGTTCCGAAGGGGGAGGCTGGTTTCTGCTCAAGTCTAACTACTGGGGTTTATTTTTCTGTAATGCGGCTCTCGGTGAGGTCCCTGACCGGCCAGAGCAGTGTGTGTTAACATGCTAGGTGGCAGCAGAGCAGGCATGGACTGGAGCAAGCAGGGTAGGCAACAATGAGGCTGATGCAAGGCTGTGCCTAAATCTGCCAGGACTCCAGGGTCCTGCCTGTGTTGTGCCAGATCCAGCCCAGCAGCTGTTGACAAGCGTTGTGTTTAAATGCAGGACCTGGAGGACCTGGAGGTTGATGAGACAGAGCTGGAGGAAGGTGATGAAGAGGACGACCAGAAGCTCCACAGAGATGAACTGTAAAGAAGACTCAAATCTGCATATCCCAAAGCAGACACTACACTGGGTGCCCTGTCACAGGGCCTAGTGAGTCCAGAGCCCCATTAAGATTTAACTAGGAGAAGTGTTGGCTGGAAATGCAGGGATTGGCTAAAGTAACACTTCTTCTTCACCCTCACTTGTCTGTACACTTGACTGTCTCTTCAGTTCTGGAAAGGATCTGTCTCTAGGTAGCTGCCCAGGCACCTGGGCCTCTTATTTTTTTTATTGTGACGTTCTCTTTTGTACACGGGTTTGTTCCAAGCGTTCTGTTCTGGGGAGAAGTGGGCTGTGAAGTGGCAGTGCGAGTCCCCATTGCCTGACACTTCACAGCTGCACCAGTGATGCCTCCTAGGAAAGCTTAGTTCTCTGCTAAATTGAAAGGCTGTTGCTGAAGTGGGCCCAGCAAAGCCCCACCCTTTCTCAGGTCGTCTTCTTGGAACTGCCACCCTTCAGTGCATGGGGGTGGGGAACACACCTGCCTGCAGGAGTCTTGGGGGTGGAGGGTGGGTGGGCGACGTGTCCCTGGCTGATTCCTTTGCCTTCTGCTTTGAAAGATGAAAGGAGCTGACTGCTCGGGGGGGCGGGGGGGGTGGAGCATTGAGAATTGGCCTGTTCCTTGATCACTTTCTGTGCTTTGTGCCGATTCCCTGCAGCCAGGGCGGCATGGGGGCTGCTAGAATGCAGGAAACAGGACACGGCTGATTAGTGGGTTGTGGGGAGGGGATGTGGGAACAGGAGTGCGGCGCAGGTCTGAGCAGAATCAGGCTTGGTCTAAGCATTCCGCCACCATGTTGGAGCTGAACTTGTTGGCCAAATAAAGTTGAGATTTTAATAGTAGCCTGTCTGACTCCAATGTCCGACCCGGAGCTCTCTAGGCAGGTCCTGCTGCCCAGCTGGAATTGTGGGGTGGGAGCCGGGAGCCATTGGGCAGCTAGCTATGCCGCTGGCTTTGTCTGCAGACAAGGCTGAGCTCTGTAGCGGCTGCCCTGAGCACAGGCACAAGCCTGGACCATGCCAAGGAGGCTGAGGAGAGCTGGTGTGTGGAGCGAAAGTGTCCAGCAGGCGCTAGCCTACCATGTGTAAGCTGAGGCCAAGTATTCCTGAGCCACCAGGGGGAGCTGCTCCCCATCTGAGCTGCGGGATCCCTCAGGCCTGATCTCTGCCCTGGAGCCCTATCACAGGTGGGGTCAGTGGGCAGGGCAGCACTGGGCAAACAATAGCAAATTGCGCAGCTGAGCAAGAGCAGGGCTGTTGCTGCTGGCGGGTCCCAAAGCACCATGTTTGTTGGCTCTTGCCCTCTGCTGGGGGCTCTCCAGCCAGCCTGGGGCCCGGCTGTTCAAGTGTTGAGCATCAGAGCTGGGCCTGTCATGGGGAAAACGCCCCTGCAGTGGGAGAGCAGATGTTGCTGCTACTCAAGTACCCATAACTGATGGGGGAGGCTCCATGCCCTGTTCAGCACTTGGGTGCTGGGGCGTAGGAACACAGCCACAGCCTGTGGTAGCCAGCACTTCCAGGAGCTCTGAGGTGAGCTGATCTCAGGCCAGTGCTCCTGGCCTGCCTAGGAGCCAGCTCTGCAGCTTGGGCTCGGCACGGCTGTGCCAGCCTTGCCTGAGCAGGGACCTGCCTCCACACAAGTGAGCTCTGTGCTAGTGGGGCCCCCATGGCTTTGAGGCCACCGTTTCGAGCCTTTGCAGGCTGCTCCTCTTGTCTTGGCTTCCATGCCACAGAGCCTGCTGCAGGGCCAGCTGGGGGCTGAGTCACGCAGCAGCTCGACCCTTCGGCTGGCACAAGCAGGCTGTAAGAGGAGACTCGCACTCGTGCCCAAAGTGGGAGGCTGGCGGGTGGGGCAGCTAATTACAGAACCTGGTAAATAGCATGAGCTGACTGCCCCCAAAATAGCCAGGTGGAGTCTATATAAGGGGGCCTCAGGGATCCTGGCACTGAGCTCTGGGCTGCGCAGAAGGCCTTTCAGAGCTGTCTGCGTGTGGGAAGAGGAGCCTACAAGACAAGCAGCGCCAAGGCCCTTTGGTCTGAGGAGATAGTGACCAGCAGTGTGAGCAGCGCTCTGAGCTGGAGCAAGCGGCACAGAGCCGCTGCCTCCACCTCTCCCAGGCTGTCGTGGGTCTCTGCCCTTGCACGGTCTCGCCGGCTCGAGCCCTGCAGCATGAAATACTATGGCCCAGCCTTGCTGCCCCGCTTCCGTGGGTGCTCCCGGCGCCTGAGGCCGGCCCGCACTGTGCGCTTCCCCAATGACATCGTCTTCCAGGACAACATCCGGCAGGGGGACCTGGAGCAGGTGGGCAGGTTCATTCGAGCCAGGAAGGTCACCTTGAGCACCCTCTACCCCTCAGGTGAGTGCCGCCCCATGGCACTGGCAAAGCTGCTGGGCGGGTGAGCTCTATCGCAGGGTATTACTCGCCCATTGGAACCAAGCCACTTACCCTGCCGCTTTTGGGAACGGGGCTCAGGGTGGGGGGGGAGACCAGGGTTCCTGGTGCTGGGAGAGGAATGGCCCCTAGAAGTGCAGGGTGGTGGATGGGCACCAGGGTTGGGTTATTAGACCTGCTGCTGCCTCAGCCTGACCTTCCCCGGCATACCACTGCCTGCGTGCAGGGCTGGGGTGGCCCCACCCCCAGGGGGTAGGGCAACTGCCTCTCTCCTGGCTGTGTGGTTGCCCCTTGCGGCTCTGCCTCAGCCTGGCAGGAAAGGCCCTGGAGACCTGCTCTGCTAGCCTGGGCTGGGGTGAGCACTGAGCCTGTGGGGGGTGGGGAGGGCCCCCAGTTCACCAGCCTAAGCTGGGGGGCCATATAGAGCCTGAGCCACTCACAGCCCCAGAGGTGATATGACCTGGCACCAGCAGGGAGGGGAGCTGGGGCCTTTTCCCACCCCTCTCCTGAAGCACCTGCCTTGTCACACCCAGAGCCCAGGTCCCCTCGCTGTCCCATGACCAGCTGACAGGCTCCCCTCCCTAGGCATGGCAGCCCTGCACGAAGCCGTGCTCACCGGGAACCTCGACTGTGTCAAACTGCTGGTGGGGCACGGCGCCAACATTCACCAGAGGGACGAGAATGGCTGGACCCCCCTGCACATC
Source organism: Apalone spinifera (assembly GCA_030068395.1). NCBI lineage: Eukaryota > Metazoa > Chordata > Testudines > Trionychidae > Apalone > Apalone spinifera. Next base: position 201,552 of record JANRFK010002204.1, on the reverse strand, counting down.
GCCTGCAGCGACGGCTACGCCGAGATCGCCAGGTCAGCAGCTGCTTGGCTCAGCTCCTGCCCCACCGGGCGGCCTGGGGGGGTGGACTGGCCTGAGGCGCTGGGGGCAGCGCAGAAGCAGGGAGGCCTGGCCTGTGCCACAGTCTGTGTGTCTGGTGCTGTCTACAGAAGGGGGCTTGGAAGCACGAGGCAGCTCCCCCTGCTGCTGTAAGAGCTGGAACTCAGGCTGTGCAGCTGAGCCAGGGTTTGCAGGCTGGGGCCAGGGTGCTCAGCACCCCCCTATACAGACTGCTCCCATGGCCCTGCCTGTGCAGCTCCCTCCCACTGTCTCCCGCAGGTACCTCATCTCGCTGGGGGCCAGGCTGGATGCCATCAATGACGAAGGGGAGAAACCATCTGACCTCATTGACGCCGACTCCAAGGACCTTGTGGAGCTCTTCAAAGCTGCCCGGATGGCCTGAGGGCGGCGGCCTGGGGCAGTGGGACATGTAGGGAAGCTCCGTGGTGCTGTAACGTGCGTAGGAGAAGCCTAGAGATGTAGTGAGTTCACCCCGTAACTCGTCTGCAGGCCCCCAAGTCTCCAGGTGCACCATGGGAGAAACAGCCCCACCAGAGGGCAGTGTCCAGCGTAGGCCCAAACAGGACTGGCTGACAGAGCAGTGGCTGGGATGCAGGGGCATGTGGCCACTGCAGCAGCCGGCTGAGCTGGCAGCGGGTGGCCCTGCTGTGGGGAAGCATGTGCTGACAGGAGTCAGTCTGCTCCTAAAGAGGCACTGAATGGTGTCCGGTAGCCCTTAGTGTACTGGCCTGGACTGGCCTGACTCTAGATTTGCTTTTCTACCTTTGTTACGTGGAAAATACTTTTTACTTTTTTTCAATAAACTAATTGGGGGAGGAGCCTGGTGCTGCCTGTTTCTCTCACACTCAAGGTGCTTCAGAGCTTGGTCCTGGGCTCGCTGGGCAGTGGGAAGGACTGGCTGAGCTGGAGTTGAATGGGGAGGGAGAGATGGGGCGTGCTGGTGAACTGCCTAGGTAACAGGTGGGGTGTGAGGGAGGGGCCTCTGCCAAGGGGGCAGGGCTAGGTCAGGTTGAACAGGGAGTTAAAGCTGGCTCCCTAGTCAGCAAAGGAGGGAGTTTAGAGCAGCATTCCTGCCCCACCCTGTCCAAGCAGCAAGCCCTCCCACTGGCAGCACAAACCAGAATGAGGAGCCAAAGGAAGAGTTTGGGGAACCCAGGGCCTCTACCTACCTCCTAGGCATGTGCCAGATAAAGTTGCCTAGCACAGAGACATGGGTGGAGGGCAGTGGACCACATGAACACCCTGTAAGCTGAGCCCAATACACCTGCAGGAGTGAAACTAATGCAGGCAGCCCCCGCAGCAGTGTGGGGGGTGGCCAGCGTATGGCAGGAGGGTGCATGTGCTAAAAGCAGGTCCTGCCTCTGACAGCCTGGGGTCTTGGAGGCCACAGGCTGAACTGAAGCAGCTAAGGGAGAAAACTGTCAGACACACACTGGAGCCACGGTCACCAACAGGTCGCTCACGAGGTGTCCTGTCTGCCCTGCCCCCATTTCTCTCCCACCCCCGAGAAGCCCCACTACTTACCTCAAGGAGGGGTGAGTCAGCCCTGCAGGAGGCACGCAGGGGTTGGTGCCGGGACAAGCGCGTGCGTGGGGCTTCCCTGCGCAGGGGGCGTCAAGCATGTGTGTGGGGCTTCCCTGCACCGGGGGTCAGCCCCGGGGCAGGCACAGGCTGGTTTCTCTGGGGGGAGGGAGATGCAGGAGAATCTCGGCCTCAACTAGCACCCCAGCCACAGAACACTATCCCCACTCCCCTGGCCCCAGCCACAGCACTCTGTCCTCACTGGCACCCTGTCCTCCCGGCACCCTGTTCCCTCTCCCCTGCCCCTAGCCACAGAACTCTGTCCCCACAAAATGTATAATTAGAAATTCTTCATTTTAGATGTAAATAGTGTGAATAAAAATCAGACCATTTATTTCATAACTAGAAACACCTGATTTTAATTTTATATATCTCAATTTAAAAATAAACTGTTTATCAGAGTGTGTAAGTAAGGGCTGGGGAAAGCAAGTGATGGACAGGAGGAGAATAGAGAGGGCGGCGCTTCAAGGAAGGGGCGGGGCGGTAGATCTTTGCCTGTTCTGAGATTTAAAAAGTGATCTTGGGTGTAAAAAGGTTGAGCCCACTGCCCTAGAGCATGTCCCGTGCCCAGCCTAAGCGCTTCTGTGCTGTTAGAGGACAAAAAACTCGGGCAAGAGATGATCCAGCATTCCCAGATGCTGTCAGTCCCCTGTGGGGGAGGAAGCCTCAGAACAAGGCAGGAGTGGTACCCTTAGAACAGCCAGTGGGGGATGTTGATGGGGAGAACTAAGTATAAGCTGCCAGCTGGGGGTGACAGCTGCAAGTCTCTCCAGACAATGAGAGAGAGCTATGCAGAGCGGAGGAGTCCGTGCCTGCGGTACAGGCAGGTTTCCGTGGCTCAGGGAAAGGTAGGAGAGAGATCTTAGAAGGACAATTTAGTCCAGGACTCCACACTGGCATTCTCTGAAAGTGTAGTGCCACAGGCAGACCTGGAGAGCCTGTGTTTGAACTGGGGAACCTTTTGGGACAGGAGAAGCCTGAACCAGGCATGGCATGGGAATGTGAATTGCTGGGGGAAAACTGACAGGTGTAGGGTGAGACCTCCCTTAGTGTGACTGTTAAAGGAGAAGGGAACTCTACCAAAGTTGAGGTGGGGCTGGGGAAAGCCAGTCACAGGTATGGAACAGAGTCCTAGTTAAATGCAACACATGAAGACAAGCAGCTGACTAGTGACCAAATGTACAAGTGCTTATATACAATGTGAGATGGCTGCTATTAAGCTGCCTGGAATGCCTGGTGCTCACTGAGGAAAGTTGGGAGTGAAGTAAAGGGGACCCAGCAATGCCAGGGTACGAACAGTAGGTTGCACTGGTGGGGGAGTGGCAACTGGAAGAAAGCAAAGGGCCACATGCTGCAACCACCTGGAATGAATTAAGCTGTCTGACCTAATTGCTGGGGCTAGGAAGGCCTGGATGCAGTGCCGCAGGAGCAAGCTACTACTGCTAAAGACAGCCAGTGATTGTGAAATGCTCAGGGCCATTAGGGAAGCTACAAAGGAAGAACACTCGATAATAAGGGGGGACTTCAACTAGCTTCACCCTGACTTGGCATGTGCCACCTCAGGAAAGGGTGCAACGTTCACATTTCTAGACCCCATAAATGACTGCTTGTGGGGCAGGGTGTGCTACAACCCCCAAGGGGCAAGGTCATTTTTTATTTAATCCTATGTGCATAGGCTCTGGTCCAAGAGGAGAATACAGCTGAACTGCCCTAATGTAATTACATGTAACATCCCAGGTAGGCAGAAAACAGTCAGAGAAATGCACGACGGTAGCATTTAACGTCAAAAGTACAAAGATGAGGGGACTGCTTACATGTAAGTTAACAGCAACAGTCACAAGGGTGAAATGCTTGAAAAGAAAAGGTCTTTTTAAGAACACCTTAAGAGAAGCTCAAAGAAAATAAGACAAACACAACGCCTGCATGGCTAAACAGAGTACAGGAGGCAGTTTGATTAAAAAAAAAAAAGAATTCTTGAAAAACTGATTGTCAAATCCAAGTGAGAAAAATAGAAAGCATAAACTCTGATAAGGTAAGTGTACAACTAGCAAATGACACAACCGAACAGAAACAACTGGTTTAAGCACACCAGGAGCATGTTCCATAGAATCGCTCTGGATAGTAATTCCTTGCTCTAATAAGAATATAACAGTAGGGATCTATTATCGACCACCTGACCAGGACAGTAACAGTGACTATGAAATGCTAAGGGAGATTAGAGAGGCTAAGGAACTCAATAATAGTGGGGGATTTCAACTATCCCCATATTGACTGGGTACATATCACCTCAGGACAAGACTCCGAGACAAAATTTCTTGAGACCTTAAATGACTACTTCTTGGAGCAGCTGGTACAGAAACCCACAAGGGGATGGGCAATTCTCGATTTAGTCCTGAGTGATGCGCAGGATCTGGTCCAAGAGGTAACTATAACAGGACCGCTTGGAAATAGTGAGCATCATATAATAACATTTACCATTCCTATCGTGGGAAGAACACCTCAGCAGCCCAACACTGGCATTTATTTTCAAAAAGGGGAACTATGCAAAAATGAGGAGGTTAGTTAAACAGAAATTAAAAGGTACAATGACTAAAGTAAAAGCCCTGCAAGCTGCATGGACTCTTTTCAAAGCCACCATAATAGAGGCCCAACTTAAATGTACACCCCAAATTAAAAACCATAGAAGAACTAAAAAAGAGCCACCGTGGCTTAACCACCATGTAAAAGAAGCAGAGAGAGATAAAAAGCCCTCTTTTAAAAAGTGGAAGTCAAATCCTAGTTGGGTAAATAGAAAGGAGCATAAACACTGCCAAAGTAAGTGTAAAAATGTAATAAGAAAAGCCAAAAAGGAGATTGAAGAACAGCTAGCCAAAAACTCCAACGGTAATAAAATGTTTTTAAGTACATCAGAAGAGGAAGCCTACTAAACAACCAGTGGGGCCCCTGGACGAGCGAGATACAGAAAGAGCACTTAAAGACGATAAGTCATTGCGGAGAAACTAAATGAATTCTTTGCTTCAGTCTTCACAGCTGAGGATGTTTGGGAGATTCCCAAACCTGACCCATCCTTTGTAGCGTCATTAGAGGAGGTTTTGGAATTAATTGATAAACTTAACAGTAACAAAGTCACCCAAGATCAGATGCATTCACCCAAGAGTTCTGAAAGAACTCAAATGTGAAATTGCGGAACTATTAACTATGGTTTGTAACCTATCCTTTAAATCAGTTTCTGTACCCAATGACTGGAAGATAGCTAATCTAACGCCAATATTTGAAAAGGGCTCTAGAGGCAATCCCGGCAATTACAGACAGGTAAGTCTAACGTCAGTACCGGGCAAATTAGTTGAAACAATAGTAAAGAATAAAATAGTCAGACACACAGGCTACGTCTAGACTGCCATGATTTTCCGCAAATGCTTTTAACGGAAAAGTTTTCCGTTAAAAGCATTTTTGGAAAAAGAGCGTCTAGATTGGCACAGATACTTTTCCACAAAAGCACTTTTTGCGGAAAAGCGTCCGTGGCCAATCTAGATGTGCTTTTTTGCGCAAAACAAATCTTAGCTGTCTACACTGGCCCTTTTGCACAAAAGTTTTGCGCAAAAGGGACTTTTGCCCGAACGGGAGCGTCAAAGCTTTTCCGCAAGAAGCACTGATTTCATACAGTAGGAAGTCAGTGCTTTTGCGGAAAATCAAGCGGCCAGTGTAGACAGCTGGCAAATTTTTGTGCAAAAGCAGCTGATTTTCCGCAAAAACTGGCCAATCTAGACACAGCCATAGAAGAACATAATTTGTTGGGCAAAAATCAACATGGTTTCTGTAAAGGGAAATCATGTCTTACTAATCTATTAGAGTTCTTTGGAGGGGTCAACAAACATGTGGACAAGGGGGAGCCAATAGATATAATGTACTTAGATTTCCAGAAAGCCTTTGACAAGGTCCCTCACCAAA
>JANRFK010002204.1:68056-82118 GCA_030068395.1 Apalone spinifera | reverse complement strand
TCCGCATGTTTGTTAACCCCTTCAAAGAACTCTAATAGATTAGTAAGACAGTGTATTGTCCAGAGCCGTGCACCCTCATGTCTTCTGGAAGCAGTGCCAACAATTCCTAGGAGGCTCGCAGGGTTGTTGCTACCTTCCATGAAGAAGCCAAATTGAAGAACTGCCAATTAACAAAGCTGCTTCCTGGCAGCAGGGTGGCTGAAATTTCAGTACCATTCTGCTGTGGGGCTCCCAAGCCAAGCGTAATACAATCAGGAGGCTCCAGTGAGCAATGACAATCCTGCAGGCTGATCTTGTGTGGGATAATCCTGGAGGCAAACATGCCTGAAAGAGCCCAGCCCTCCTCCGGTTTTAGCTGGGAGATTCTTTTTGGCGGGTAGCAAGCAAATATGTGTTTGCTGTTCTAATCGGTTCAACAGCCCTTTACGGTAAGACTCCTTGGTGTGTTTGACATTCACACACCTCACGCCCTACTGAGAGTTGCCTAGACACAGCTCTTCCACTGGGAACCCTCGCTTGCAATGGGCATAGGTTGCTTTAGTACTTGAGCTAGTTTGATTCAGTCCTTTCGAGTGGTTTGGAACAAGCCCCCTCCCCCCCTAGTTATGTCAGTCTTCATCAGCTTGTTTCCTAGGAGTCTGGGACTAATCTTTGAGAGAAGCCTGAGGCCAGATCTACAATAGACCCAGCAGCTCAGCTGAAGGTATGCAGCTCCAGCTATGTAGAATACGTAACTGGAGTTGGCTTATCTTAAGCCAAGCTTAGTGCCGTCTCCATAGCAGGAGGCCAAATGCTCCCCTGAGCTTCCCTTACTCTTCACAAGAGCAGGCTGCCAGCAGGGGCACCTTCTGAGTTCAGCTTAGTGGGTTTTAACTAGATCCACTAAATTAAACTCCGGAAGATGGATCACAGCAGTGTTGTGTGAATGCAAGGCCTAAGCATTCTTCAGTGAGTAGTCAATGTTAAAGGGCTCTATTAAATGTTGTATGTTGCTCCCAGAATGGAGGTAGCAAAGGGTGCTTTCAGCTCATCTAACCCACCATGACTTGGAAAATGGACCAAATCTACTGAAAGAAGACTAAAAAGAAAGGCCCCTCTTGAACAAAGGTGGACTATCTCCTTACTTTGTAGCTCTGCTCCTGGAGGGATTCTGTGCCGAAAATTGTGCATATTTTTTGTCTAAATAATGTAGTATAATCCTTCTAGTTTGAATTGTTTTGATTTAAGTCACAGTACAGAAAAGTCATGAACTGCTAGTAGGAACGTGAAAGTATAACCGTGTACACCGCTACACGCAGGCTCCTGGTACACATGGGAGCCACTCCCCCCACACTCCATATGAGAGGCAGCAGTGCAGGGAGACAGGTGAGAGCCAGTACGCGTGGGGAGCTGGCTGCCACCCCGTGTATGATCGCTCAGCAGTTGCATGGTTACTTAAACGCATGTTAACATCCCCACTATTCAGCATTTCCTAAACAACTGAAAGTTAAGTTACAGACACTTGGTAACTGAGACCCTTTGTTCCCATTATAATTCTGGATTTTCATTGAAATTCTATTACAGAGCACCAAGCAGAGCTCAGACTTTCACACATGAACGTCGTACAGTTTTGCTAATTGTTGATCTAGTTGGATACTTTGGTTCTAATGTCTTGACATTTATTGATTTACTGGTAAATGTTTATTTGCCCTCAGTCTTACTTTACTTGTCCATTAAAAATAAACTCGGAGCTGTAATCCAGCCTTGTTGTGTTGCTCTGACACAGGGAAAAAATGGTAAGGCACAAGACTTTTCTAGCTAAGGATTCCCTTACTGTCATTTCAAATCAGACTCCTTTTATATCACCCTGGCAGTGTAGGGGCCTTCAGATTTTCCCAGGTTTTAAGCTTCTGACTGAGAATGGGAACCGTTACCTGACAATAGGCGTGGCTACGTTTCTGCCTTCAGCAGCAACTTGAACAGCTTTACTAACTGTGCGGTTTTGCATCCCTGCTGGGGTGCAGAATCTCTCCAGGAGGGAGAATCTCGTGGTAGCCCAACTGTTGCTGCTCATTGTCGGGGTGCCTAAACTGGGCAGCAGGGTCAGTGGATGTGACCTAGGGGTCACGCTTCCCTTGAGAAAGGAACATGTTGTGTCTGCAGCTTTGTCCCAGCCCACCGAGATCTGGGAACTGCCCTCCTGCATGGGGCGAGTTGTTCCGTGGCACTCTAGTGTGGCGAACGAGACGTGAGGCGCTGAATGAAATGAAAGAGGCTCTGCAGTGAGCCACGCTGAAGTGCTGTAGTCAGGCCTCTGGGTGAGAGTGACGTGGTTCCAATGGGGGACTAGAAGTGCTCTCGCAGTTCCTTCCTCTGAGTCAAATCACTGCCTCTAGCTAGTGGGATTCAGCAGGAGAGGAAGGTGGAACAAACCCACGATCAGACGCATGAATCCACCATAGACTTGCTGAAGCTGAGTGTGTGTGTGTTCCCAGTTCTAGACCCAGTAGGACACTGGAGATCCCTTTGTTACAACATTTCTTGGAAACTGCTGTAATCCCAAAAGGAAGCCCTAGTCTGATGGAGGGGATTGTTGTGCTCTGCAGTGACGTTGTGGGGGGCAGCGTGTCTGTCTGCCCAGACAGGGCCCCGCGCTGCACTTTGGGTAAACAGCACTTTCTAGGCACTCAGATACCACATGTAGGGGTGCAGTGTGAGACCTAGGGATGTACAGGGGCTGGTAGCAAGAATCGGCAGCCCAAACCATGGGAAGGGGCCAGCTTCAGCTCCTGACTCCCCTCCCCACATGGAGGGGCCAGCTCTCAATCCCCACAAGGCTGGAGTAGCCTTCCGGCCGCGGGCAGAGGCTGCTCCTGGGTACCAGTTAATCGGTACCCGTTAAGCTTCGCCCATTAAGGGTTAACCGGTTATCCATGCACATCCCTAGTAAGGACATAAGCAGGATAAGTCGGTGTCAGTTGAGTACTGTCCTGCGGGGCGAGCGTCTGCACCTTGCCATTGATAGAGACCTGTGTCTACAAAAGTAAACCAGCGGCTCTTAGTTCCCGCCCACATTTACTATTTGCCAGCTTTTAAACCAGCTCCCTGCTCATCACACCGGCTCCCGCCTGCTGTCATGTGCTGCTGCCTCTGATGTAGAGGCCACAGCACAGGGTGGCAGCCAGCTCCCAGGAGCAGGGCGGGAGCCTGTGGGTAACCACGAACAGTAAGCGATAAACCCAGGCTTATGGGGCAACTGTTTGCACGCGTGTATGCTCCCATGCCTATTTGGGTTGCTTCCATGTGTCCTGCCTGTGCTCAGTGTGTCTACGACATAGCTCCATGTGGGCGACCCTCACAACTCGGGTTTCCTAGTTTGGCTTCTGGACATTCCCCAAAGAGCCACTGTTTGACTGGCCACGGTGCAATGCACTCCTGCTTAAACGGCATGGCAGGAGAAACGTGGCTTTTTAATTATTCACAGCAAAATGACTGACCAAATATTTTATCTACTACAGTTAATAACATGGTAAAAGCATCCTGATTGGTTAATAATGAAATCACACCAAGTTTTAATTAGGGATATCAGATTTAGATTAATTGGCTAATCGAATAGTTGATGCAATTTGTATCAACTATTCAATTGGTCGGTAAGGGCGCCCCAGGCCTGTTGCTACACTTCAAAGGCAAAAGCACTGCAGGAAGCACAGGCCAAGTGGGGGACTCAAGCAGTCCCTAGCTGGCCCTGTGCTTCCTGCGGCGTTTCAAAGCGGCAGCGCCTCATGGAGCCTGGGGTGAGCGAGGGAGTCCCCAGCTGGCCCAGGCAGCACCTGGTGTTTCAGAACAGCAGTGCCGCATGGAACCCAGGCTCTATGTGGTGCTGCCGCTTTGGAGCACCCCCTGCTCTCTCCCCCACTTGATGCCTCTTTCTGATCAAGGCAGCGGGTGGGGGGAAGCGACCAGTCGACTGGTGTGTCGACTGCCTGAGAAGTATTTGCTTATGGGCTAGTCAACTACTCGTTCATATCCCTAGATTTACTATCATGTGGGGCAAAGAGCAGCAGGAGACACAGGAAAGAGCGTCTGGCAGCTCAAAGTATCCCTGCTCTATGCCGGCTGCTAGTCATTGCGTGCTCTTCCGCAGGAGACAAAAGGGCATATTGTGACGCGGCAAACAGAAGAGTCATGGAAGTGATCGGCTCTGCTAGGACTCGACAAGAACTCCACACCCAGACTGTCCCCGGAGGGAGCGCGGAAGGAGATCCGCGGTTGCCCCAGCAAGACTCACCACCCAAACCAGACACCTGGATTTATCCGCTAATTCAAATGAAACCCTTTGGGATTCAAATCGATGAGCTGGTCACAGAGATGCTGCTGAGAGAAGCAGAAGGAGGCGCCAGAATATACCTCACCACTGGCTACTTCAACCTCACGCGAGCCTACATGGATCTTGTGCTGGGCGCCAGGGCGGAGTATCGCATTCTGCTGGCCTCCCCAGAGGTGAACGGGTTCTTTGGAGCCAAAGGGGTGGCAGGTGCCATTCCTGCTGCCTATGTTCACATTGAGCGTCAGTTCTACAGCAAGGTGTGCCACCTTGGCCAGCAAGGCAGGGTCCGACTGCAGGAGTACTCCAGGAGCGGGTGGACTTTCCACGCTAAAGGTGAGGCAGGCCTAGGCGGCCTTCTGCGGAGAGATTGAAGGTTAGCGCAGATACAGAGCAGGGGCTGGGCTGGGCTTGGTCCTGTCCTAGCACACTAGACCTGGCCAGTTGGGATGGCTCCGGGCTGAGGATGGAATTGGTTGTTTGTCTCTAGTGTTTGGGTTCTCGTCCGGTCCCGGTCGGCACTGACTAGGAACAGTTGTTATTGGCACTTGGAGTAGTGGTCAAGGATGGACTGAGCTCCCTGCTCCCTGGGACTGGCCTCTTCATAGGGTAGGGCAGTCGTGCAGTGTGCAGGTTAGAAAATGGCTCTACTTTCTCTGTCCTGAGGGTGGGCGGGGGAGGGAGTGGTTCAGACTCCGGTTGGTGGGGGGAGGAGGCATCTGGTTCCACTCATGACAGGGGTAGCAGTTCTGATTCATAGTTTCTCAGTTTCCTGTTACATTGATCTAGCCCATTTGCAGAACAGGAAGTGATGCAATCAGTCCTGCTGGAAGGGTGTGAAAGGCATTGGAGGGCAGGAAGCTGGCAGGATCTTCAGTGAAGCAGGAGTCAGAGTGAGCCAGCAGAGATTCCGATGCTCTGGGGTGTCCGGGCTATGGGAGGGGCACGGAGGAGAGTTCAGCGCTCGGGCCCAGCGTGGCAGGCTGTAGAGATGAGTAGGAAGATGCGCGTGCGATGGGTTGAAAGGAGTGTGCGAGAGGCTGCCTGCACAGCACCCCGCTAGGACGCAAACCGTGGGGCCACAGAGCCTTTCTGAGCAGTGGTTGGTAGCCCCATAAGTCCATGTCCCACCAGTCCTGCACTGCACAGATGGAGGCATAAATTCCCCACTTCAGTGCCTTCATTTTTCTCCTGCCAGAACTGAGACCCACGCTTGCCTGCTCTTCAGGTAGCTAGACAGGGACTTGTCAGTCATTTGCAGTTCATTAGCGGCTTCCCTGGTGGAGTGGGTAGGGAATATGTGTGTGGAGCTGAGCTCTCGCCTTTACAAACGGCTTCTCTGTCTCTGGGTTTCTAGCCCGTAGCATCTGACCTGCTCACATATAGTCACAGCTGCTCCGCGCGCATCCTGGGCGGTAGGGGCGTATGATCCCATTGGGCACGTGGGAATACAGGCCCAGAGTTTGTGCTGCGGTCACTTCCTGTCCCTGCTCTTCAGTTCCTTGGTTCCACTCAGCTCTGCTGCTGACTTCAGCCCCAGTCCCTGCATCCCCCAGCCCTCCTAAGCAGAGCTGGCAGTTTTGCCAGGTCCTGGGGAGGGATTCTCCCTCCCGCCTCTCCCCCCCTCCCACAATTCCAGTCATTGCGTGCAAGATCTAGTTGGGTGTTAATGGTTCCATCGCCAGCTTTGCACTCTGCTGAGGCCTGCTCACTGCATCCCTGCAGCCGGCAGCGGCATGTCCCAAAGGCCGTGGCCTGCAGGTTTGGAGGATGCCTGCCTGTCTGAAGAGGCTGGCTGCTAATGATAGTCTGCCACTATTAACCCTGGTTCCTGCCAGGCTGCTGGGAAGAGGGCTCAGAGTGGTGGGAGGGGAAGCTGCTGACTCAGGCTTTCTCTCCACTCACATGTTTTTCCACATCTGTGCTACCACTGGTGTGAGCATCAGTGGAGATCGGCTGCAGAGCGCAGTACCGATGCCACGGCTCACGTGCCTTGTAGTGCCAGTACCGGCAAATGCCCACTGAGCAGCCCAGAGCACATGCACCCGGTCAGAGGAACCGGAGCTGCTTGCCTGGGTTTGTGGCTTGTGCCGGAAATGACGCGGGCATGCTGCTGAACAGTGGTAAGTGGGATGGGGTTCCCCGGCAGGCATAGGCTGAGCTAGGAAGAGAGTTGTATTGTCACAGGATCAGTGCCAGGGAAGATGGAAGCCACTTAGATCTTGTTTTCCCTTCTGCTTGCTGGAGGGGCCACCCAAGTCCCTGGTTCTGGGAGGGTTCGCGCACTGGCTGGTGTGAGAGTCACATGACTCATTCGTCCAGCTGCCTGGGGACACCGAGGATGCTTAGGCTGGTGAAGGGCGGAAAGGAGGGATGTGGCAGGGGGGAGCCTCTGAGATGGTGAGAAATAATCAGGTCTTGGAACAGGGTGTGAAATCAACCCCAGTTCTCCTGCTTTGCAGCAGCGCATATTCCTTCCTGTCAGCCATCCGAGGCAGGCCCCTTTCATCTCTTCTAGGGCCTGGCCCATCTGCGCTCCCCGTGTAGCACTCGCTGTCCACGCAGACTCACCGCCTGAGGGCTGCTGTGGTTTGCACCGTCATGGGCCGGCGCGGATGGAAATGGCAGGTTTGCACTGAGATGTCTGTGGCCGGTGTCTCCTGCCCCCGCTGCTTCCACGTTGTGCTGGTTAGCAGCCCCGGGCTGCAGGCGGAAGGGCCCGTCCTTGCCAGCATCAGGTGATCAGGTGCTGGAGGGTGTCCTTTGGGACCCAGGTGAAGGTGCTTTATTGCCACCAAATGAGGATTGGGAAACTGTCTTTCCCCTCCTGGAAACGTGAGACATTGTGTGAGCAAACTCCTCCTGGCGCCCTCACAAAGCCACGGCTCCAGCAGGGGCTCCAGGGTCCCTCTGGGCTACACGAGGAGGGAGGTGACTGTTCTCTCCCCTTAGTCACTACACCAGCTTGGCAGGAGGCTCCTACCATCTGCCTCAGCTCTAGCACCCGAATCTGCGGTTACCTGCCTGGCCCTCTCTGGAATCAGCTCTACTACGTCCCAAGGGTTGTGGGACGTGGTGGATCTCGGCACAGCTCCTGTTTTTTGGGGGGGCTGAGGACGTGTCTAGGAATCCCTCCCTCCCCGGCCGGGGTGCAGGAGGCCTGGGGAGCAGCCTCTCCCCCGGCTGTGGTCTGGGCATGTGCCATTCTTGAGCTGGAAGGTGTAACTGAAAGTGGCCGGGGGCGGCTGCTGGCTGTGCGGTGCTGGGGGGGAGGGGAATGTGTTACAGGAACAGGCGGTGAATCGGCAGCCTCTTACTCAAGGCATTCTTGGAAGTGCTTTTGGTCTGAGTTAGGAAACCTTCATCTATTCAGGGACAAGGTGGTTTTTATGCTGTAGCTTCTCTGCTCTTCTTGCTGTGACTTGTGGGCTGGGAAGATGCATGTTAGGGTCACGCCCAGGGCTTGCATGTGCCCTGCTAGGCCCTGCACATCAGCGTTTGTCCAGCGAGTGGCCTGCCTAGCCTCCTTCCGTCACCGCTTTGCCTCTCCCAGTAGCAGCCTCTGCGCCTTCTGCCGCCTCCCTCTTATAAACACTGACGTGCATGAGAACCTCTCGGCCACTTCACATTCACCCTGGGCGGGTGGATGATCTCCCGGGCTGCGTGACACCAGCCTAATGCCAACCCTGCCTGGCAGGGCCCCTGCGACTTTAGGGGTGTGTGGGAAGAATGGAGAGCAGCTCCCAGTGCCTGTGGCTGGGGGCGAGGAGCCCCGGGAGACTGGATCGTGCGGGGCTGTAGAGGAGCAGTTGGACGTTCGTGGGACCAGTGGGTATGATGACTTGTTGGGAGGAGTCCATTGGCCAGAGCCAGCCAGGGCCATCGCCTGCAGGGCTGGGTAATGTCGCTGATGGGCTATTAGTCCGGGGGGACGGCGGGGGTGTGTGTGTTCTTGCCTGGCGGCGGGGCGGGGTGTCTGCGTGCATGCGCCAATCCCGTTAGCAGTGTGTGTGCCCCGGCCAGGGAGAGGCGCTCTGTGGTCTGCTGGGTCCTTAGCTATGCCCACTGGGAGCCTGGCGGGGGGCAGCTGCCACGGGGCGGGGCAGGGCAGTGCACTCCCGAGCTGCCTGTGTGGCTTGCTCCCACCCGACGCAAGGAGAAAACCCTGTGGGCTGAGGGCCAGAATGGCCCGTAGTCCCACTGCCGCCAGCAGGGGCCTTTGGCTCTGCCCAGGGAGGAACAGCCCGTGGTGTTTCCAGAATGTGTCTGCGGTGCAGAGGGCAGGGGAATGGATTGCTGGGCCTGGGCCGGAGCTCAAGGCCTCTTTCTCTGGTCACTGAAGAGAATGCTGCAGACCCACTCCCGGGTATATCTGGCGGGCCTTGGCTGTACTGGGCACCAGCTGTTTAGGGTTGTATTTGGAGTCTTCACCTTTAGAGCTGCTGTGTTCGGTGTATTAAGCTTTAAAAATGACCCTTTCCCTTGGGAAAGTCACTGGGATCCACCCTAGGGTACCAAAACCGCGTTGTCCCCCAAAGCGCGCCCAGGCGTGCTGGCCATCCAGAAGGAAGCGTCTGTTTCCTGACAGCTTGCTTTGTGCCGTGGCACTCGCAGCTCCTGTCTCTTGGATAAAGTGTTTCAAAGAAACAAAAACCATTAAGAATAATTGTTGGAGGCTCGTATGGTCACTTCCTTTGTCTGCCATATTTCCTTCCCCCCTTTTCCTGCAGGCCTCTGGCTGTACCTGGCAGGAAGCAGTCTGCCCTGCCTGACTCTGATTGGCTCTCCTAATTTTGGGTACAGGTCGGTTCATCGGGACCTTGAAGCTCAGGTTGCAATAGTGACAGAGAATCGTGACCTGCAGCAGCAGCTCCATCAGGTTAGTGGCAAAGGTGAGGAGGTTTCCTGGGCTGGGAGGGTGCTGATGAGACGGTTGCCTTAAAAACCTTCAACTGTTACGTCAAGCTTTCCTGAGCACTAGAGAGCACGAGGAGCTGACAGCTGGGAGCCCTTAGAACATAGGAACAGCCAGACAGGGTCAGGCCAGAACTGTCAGCCGACAGTGGCCAGTGCCAGGTGCCCCAGAGGGAGGGAACAGCACAAGGAATCAAGTGATCCCATCCTGTCAGCCATTTCCAGCTTCTGACAGAGGTAGGGACACCATTCCTACTCAGCCTGGCTACTAGCCATTGCTGGACCTAACCTCCATGAATCTCTTTTTTGAACCCTGTTAAAGTCCTGCTCTTCACCACATCCTCTGGCGAGGAGTTCCACAGGTTGACTGTGCGCTGAGTGAAGAAAAACTTCCTTTGGTTTGTTTGAAACCTGCTGCCTGTTCATTTCATTTAGTGACCCCTAGTTCTGATATTGTGGGACTGAGGAATAACTTTTCCTGATTCACTTTTCCCACACCAGCCATGATCTGATATACCTCTGTCCTATCCTCCCTGAGTCTCCCCTTTTCCAAGTTGAAAAGTCCCCGTCTTTTTAATCTCTCCTCATTTGGGACCCGTCCCGAACCCCTCAGCGCTTCTGTTGCCCTTTTCTGAACCCTTTCCAATGCCAGTGTAGCTTTCTGGAGATGAGGTCCTTGGCTACCAGCGCCCACTTCTGGGAACTCGAGGCATTCATGAGAGCAGAAATGTCCCAGGGACCTCTCCAGTGATGAGAACAGTTTGGGCCCTGGAGACGAACCAAACTCTGAGGCAAGCTGCTTATTCTCACATGCTGCAGAGTCGTGCTTTACCTCCATGGCGTGGGCATGCCAGCGTGGGGATGTGGAGTTCAGGTCCCTGAGTTGCTGACCTCTCATGTGTAAAATGCTTTGGATCTTAATTCATCCACTTGCAAGCAAAAGTGTCTCTAGCCCCATCTAATATTTATCTGACCCCTCCTGCTGCTTTCTGACTGCTTCCTTTGGCAGAGGATTGCCGGGAGGGAGAAGGGAAGCGGATATGCACTCAGCATCCCCTTTCCAGTAAGAATCTCTGCCCTCAGGAAGAAGGGTGCCCTGTTTTGAACCTCGACCATGGGCTTTTTCTCAGTGGTTCAAAGGGGAGCGGTGTTCCAGCTCATCGGGGCGTCTCCGTGTATTAGAGCAGCCGGAAGGGGTGGGCAGCGCAGGTTGTTGGGCACCTGTCTGCTTTTCGCTCTAGTTCGGGAACTGATGCCCTGGGGAATGCCTGTGCCAGGGGGTTCGGCCATGAAGCATGCTGCAGCAGGGCCCACGTTTCAGTCTGAAGCTTTGCAAACCACATACTGATTTATATGGAGACTGAGTTTTATTCAGTGGGAATTGTCTCTTTTCCCCCAGAGCTGAATTTGGCCCTCTGAGTCAGCCTTGTATCTAATTCAACAAAGTTCTCTGTGTCTTACTGGAAGAGTCACATGAATGTTTCACTGTAACTAGCCCCTGTTTGTTTTCCTCAGTAATGAGAAAAATCGGTGAAAATGTTTGTGTTCCGAAGGGATTGTGTAAAGCTGAGACCAAAGCCTGTGCTGAGCTAGCAGAGCAGTTTGGCCAAGCGCTAGGGCTGACTCTCGCCAGGGTATGGAAGTGGCCTGCGTGTGTCAGGGTGGCATGGAGGCTGTCCCGTGCTGAGCTGTGACCTAGCAGAACTTCTCACTGCCGCCTCCTGCTGTACGCTGGTTGGCGTAGCTGGACTAGAGTCCAAGGCCCTGTGCTGTTCTGTGAACTATACGCAGAGCTCTCTGTCACAGCTTCATTTCTAGAGCCAGCAGCAGCTGAGGGGCTGGTCCCTCCAGTGTTGCTAATCCCCTGAGAACCTAACCTGTGTGTAAAATATCTTCACCGACTCTTCACTGAGCCTTTAACCTTCATGTTTCTCTTCATAACCAAGAGGGTAGAAACATATTTGTTTAAATGAGAGCTGAGATTTGCCAATTCCCAGGTGTCACTTTAAGAAAAGCCAATGTTAGGACCTGGCCGTACTGTTCTTCCTTTGTGACACTCCTGTCCAGTGTGAATGTCCTGCTTGCTGTGCTGTGGGTGGGCATGGGGGAGAGTTACCATGTGACACATGCAGTAAGATTTATGGTCCTGTCTGGAGGTAAGGCTAAGCGAGAAAGCACAGGCTCAGTATGCTGCTGATTCCAGGGTGGGGGAGGTGTGCGTGTGCACGCCTGGCACCCCTCCCTTTTCCACGAGGCTGTGCCAGTCTTGAGCTGCCTTTTGTACTCTCCACACAGCATGGGATCGCTCCCTCTTCGGACACCCCTGCAATGGGGGTGGGTGGGGAAGCAGCCGGCCTCATTCTGGTTTCATTTGGGACTTTTACCACGTTGCTGCTGCTGCTTTGCCAGTTAAGACATTAGGAAATATTCTCTGTGCTAAGGCACAGCGGCTGGTGATGCCAATGTCTGAAAAATGTTCAGTCTCCAGACGACTGACCCTCAAGTGGCTGACGTCCCAGCCGTTTCGTTACGTCAGCCTTGTGAGTGATGGTTTGAGAGGCGTCCGGTGTGCTCATGTGCTATGGGGCATTTTGCTCTGGGCATTTCAGTAACGCTTCTGCACCTGTGCTGTGAGTGACCGCAAGGGCTGGCACCCGCCCTTCTGCGCTTTGCCGCATTGCTACCGAACATACGCAGCAGTCACTTTTCAGACTAGCTCACCTGGGGCCGTGTTTTCCAGCCCAGCCCGAAGACCAGGGTTAGCCTGTGCTGGCGTCCAACCTCCACTGCAAAAAGGAATGCGGGCAAAGATGTGGGGTGGCTTTCTGGCTGCTGCACTGAGTGAACCAAAGTCAATAGTTTTGGTATAAGCTGAATCTCAGTGCAAGTAACTGACCAGCTGTATTAAAAGGCTGACCCGCTGCCTTGAACAGAGGGCTTTGCAACACGCTTCCTCCCTAAAACAGACACTTTGCTGTCAGAATCTTTTGCATTCAGATCTTTGTATTTTGACACATCAGGAAAGGAGCCCTGAATGATAGGAAATAAACATAGGGCAAGATTTGTGTAACAGTGGGGTAGACTCTGAGGTGCTTTGCTACATGTAGCAATAGCAAACTTTCTGTTTCTTGTTTTGCATGTCACCTAAAACCAGAACCCTCGCTACTTTTACAGAAAGGGCCACTTCTGCCTTTGATCAAACCACTGCTTTTCATGTGCTATGTGAGATGCGTATTGTAACACGGAGGGTTCACTTCCTCTTCCAGTTGTATTGTTTATACTTTAAAGGCACTTGAGCATTTCTGGTAATCTAATTGAAATCATGACTACATATTCATTTGAAAACACAACACTGGAGCTGCATCTCAGATGAGTTCTGCAAACCAGTCTCTTGAGATTTAAGTCCGGTTTCCTTTTCAGGCAATTCCAGCCAGGGGTTTGACCTGCAGTGTTGTTCCTGTAACTAGTTCAGTTAAGTAATCCGGGATAGCTGTAGGACTCAGTCCCTCAAAGCCCGCGCCCTGGGCCGTTTGTCGAGTTCATCTGTTTGGGTTCTGAGCACGTTTCTCCAGAATAAGCAGGCCCAGCGCCCGGGGGCACTCCCCATGCTTACCACTCAGCGGTTGGGCAACTTGTCTACAGTTCATGTCACGTGGAGGGGCGGGCTGGGTCCTCTGGCGACGTGCCCCTCTGGCCAGGCGGAAGCTGAGGCTGTAGATGCGCCCAAACCTGGCGAGGCTGGGGGAAGATGGTAAGACTGACTTTTGGGACTTTGCCTTGTAGGAGCAGGAACAGCTTTATCGCCGGGCAGCCGTGGTGTCGTCCCGTACGTTTGAGCAGCCAAGCCGCGGTGTGAAGCTGTGGGTGAAGCTGGTAACGCCTCTGATTAAGAACTTCTTTTGAAAGGAGAAGGGATCCTCCTCGGGTGAGTGGGAAGTTGTTTTGCTCCAGGAAGAACTAAAGCGGCAGGAAACGCTGCTGAGTTGATGGCGCTTATTAATGCAGCCCTGTCTTTTGTGAGAGGGATGACTCGGAGCAGGCAGTCTTTCCCGAGGACCTGTAGCTTTCCCTAGCAGTAACCTGGGCACCTTTAGGGAGGGGGGAGGGAGGAATCCAGGTTGCCCTCGGCATTGGTAAGACTTTTGCTTCCGAAATGTCTCGCTGGCCGTGGGACGCAGCCCAGGCAGGGCGGCCAGTGGGCGATGCCAGCTGCTCTTCGCTTCCCTGCCTGAGCTGGGCGTAAAGAGGGGGAGAGGTCGGCATAACCTCTGGCTCCATGCTCTGTGAGCATGCGAGAGCCCCGCAGGGCTGTTGGCCTTCCCGCTAGTCCCCTCGGCGTGATGGGAAGGCCAGCGCAGGCTAGAGCAAGGGCGTGTTTGTCCTTTACCTCCCCTCAGCCCTCCGAGAGCCCAGTTGCTTGCAGTGGCTCTGCCCACCCCGCCACAGCCGGGCGACTGGCTCCCAACTGCATCATATGCAGCAAGGAAAGAGCAGCACCCCTGAGGCCTCCGATGGCCCTGTCAGGCCTGGCCCACAAGCAGCCCAGCCCTGCAGCCAAAACTTCCCTTCACCGCTGTCTCTTGGCCCTTGGCAGAGACGACAGCACCGCCCCGGGGGCTTCCCCTTCTGTCTTGGGCAGCTGCTAGCAGACGGGCAATAGCAGAGGACTCGGTGCAGTGGTGAGGGGGTTGGGTACCTGGCTGCTGGCGCTGAGCAGAGGTTCCCTGGCTGGCAGTGATGGGAGTGGCATGAGGGACTAAAACCCTTTATGCTCCAAACAGCTGCTCCCTGAGCGTTTGCTCTGGCGTCGGCCGCAGTGGCTCACCCCGGGGGGGGGGGGGGGGG
>JANRFK010002204.1:56410-67956 GCA_030068395.1 Apalone spinifera | reverse complement strand
TGTGCAGCCGGCGTGGGATCCCGCCAGCAGCACAGCGGGGCGGGACGAGAGAGCAGATGGCCGCACGCTGCACCCTGGTAGAATGGGGCCGCAGGCCAGGCCTGGACCAGCCAGCAATGCAGAGTGGGGGGAGGGTCACGCTCAGGGGTCAAACCGATTTGAGATGCCCAAGCGGGCAGTCCAGCTGGCGCCGCCTGTGGCTCCCTGGCTGTCCAGGAGTGAGCCGGCTCCGGCATGGGCAGGAGGGGCCCTGTACCTTCCATGAACAGCCCGTGCACGTAGGAGCCTTCCCGGGGGGGGGCGGTCATATCCTCCCGGTTTTTCTTGGTCACTTCCACGGAAAGACACATCTTGTCGAGCGGCCACTCGTTCTTCCTGGCCATGGACTGCATGATGGCTGTGAGGAAGGACTGGGGGTTGAAGAAGCCGGCCAGCCACACGGTCGTGGGCAGTGCAAAGTCAGTTGTCCAGGCCTCGAGTTCCTGAGAAGCAAAGCAGCAGCAGTTCAGGGCTCTGGGTGTGCACAGAACTGCCCCACGCTAAGTTCTGCTGGGGGGGCTCAGTAGCCAAGCAAAGCGACTGAGCATGAGCCCCCCCCAGAAACCAGAGCGGTGCTGTCGCTGGCTCACGGTGCCTGTGCCCGACTTACACGTGTGCCCCCGGTTCTCCAGGTGTGCTTGGCCCGGGGCTCAGCCCTGGGGCGTCTGCCAGTTCAGGGGCAAACCCTGTCTCCTCAGCAGCTGGGGGGCTGGGCTTTGGGGAAGCGTTTGCTGGCAGGCACAGGCGCCTGGAGCTCAATGTGTGGTCCAGGAACAGGCGTGTGGGGCGTCCCTGGGCCGCAAGGCCCTGTGTGCGGAGGCTGCAGCACGGACTCACCCGCACGCGAAGCAGCAGGTCGGTGTACCAGGCTCCCAAGCCCATCAAGGAGGGGTAGGCCCGGTTCATCCAGGACTCGGGCACGTTGTCGTAGAAGAGAGCGTTGGACAAGTCCTCCATGTCTGTGGTGATCGTCAGCTCCCCCTGGGAAAGGAACCAACCGGGGGCAATGGCGTCCGAGCCCCTTTGCCAGCAACGCTCTCGCCAAAATGGCGCCCGGCGTGCCTTACACCACTAGGCTGTGCTCCCTCTGACACAGGCACCTTCCCTTCGGCCTCACGCCTGCCGCTTTACAGCAAGTCCAGGTGAGTTCAAATTCCCGTTATTGCCATCCTCCCCCGAAGGCCTCTGCAGGGACGTGGGGCAGCCTGGCAGTCGGCTGCGACGGGGCCTTTGCAGCCTTAGGGCAGCAAGACGCGATCCTGGCAGAAGCAGCTTCCCCCCTATTCTCTGGCCTGTAGTGCAGCTCCTCCCTCGCTACGAGGGTTCGCCCTTCCAGAGGGAGGCAGGGGCAGCGTTTGCCTGCCAACCCCCCTGGGCCTAGGACGTGCACTGGAGGCAGAGCCACCGGCTCCCTTCCCCTCGGTATCAAACCGGAGCGGACGCGTAGTTCCACCGACTTCCTTTCAACGGCGGGTGTGCCTGGCCGCCCCCGCGTGGCCGCGCCGGCGTCACGCACCTTCAGCCCCAAGTTCAGCTCCTTCAGCGAGCGCCTGATTTCATTGGTCAAGATGTTCATTCTTTCGCACTCCTGGAAGGCCACCACCACGTACGGCGTCTTCTCCGTGGCTTTGGCGATGATCTCCAGCATGTTGAAGGGCTCCGGCAGCCTGTCAAGGATCTCATCGAGGGCTTGCTTGACCTGTAACGCACAACGGCGCCGCGCATGCCACAGGGGTTCTGGCACCCGTCGAACAGACACAGGCTGCCCCTGCCATTCGCTAGCCCGGACTAGGCCTGCAGAAGGCCAATGAGCAGGCGTGGATGTGCGCTGCACGGGCTGGGCTCCGAACCAGCCCCGGGCCATCAGCGATGCAGCTGGAGTGACGCGGTCCATGCTGCACCTCTCAGCTCCCCTGGGGCTGGGCTGGCATCCGGCACTCTGGCCATGTGCCCCCCACCTGGTCCTTGGCAGCCAGAGAACAGAGGCCACCACAGAAGGGCATTGCAGCCTCAAGCCGGGGGTCGCTGGGGAGAAATCAGCGTTTTAGCAGCAGCGCGTGGTTGGTTTTGAGGGCTGCAAACGTCACCTGCTCATAATCGGCCCGTCTGTACCTCTCCATGGCCCACCTCGATGTGCTAAGCTGAGCCCCCCCCGCAGGAGTGGTACGGGCCGGCACCCTGCTGGGATCCTCGCCCCCGCGGGCGGGACGGGGCCTCGAGAGGTCGCCCAGGCAGGACTAAGGATTATCCCAGCCAGGGTCTGTCCAACCTGCTCTCCGGCGGTGCCAGGGATGGAGATGCCACAACCGCCCGGGCAAGTTATTCCTGGGCGGAGCCAGCGTCCGGGCACGTTTCCTGTGGCCCTGGCTAGCATAAGCCCAGAGGCAGAGAACAGTCCCCCCTCCCTGATCTGCACGCAGCCAAGTGGAACAACGCCGCCTCGGGTCGTGCGCCCACCCCCGCTCCCGAGTGCGGCTTGTGAGCCCTGTGCCGGAGGGCTTCACCGGTGGGGCCGCGGCTACTGCAGTAGAGAGCCGCTGGTGGCCTTGTTCCTTTGGCCTTGGCAGCTGAATTCCTGGCTAGTGCCAAAGGACGAGCCCCCCCTACCTTTTCCTCGCGGGACACCCCCGTTCCTCCTCCCGCGTCAGACTCCTTGGGCTGCATCTCCAGAACGGTACGGAAAAGCTTTTCGGACGTGACCGTGAGGAAGCCGATCTCGGCGTTGGGGTGGAGCCCGTAGAGGTAGGGGCTCTCTGGCGGGAGGTTCTCATCAATGTATTCGTGGTAACCCTACAGCAGGGCAGATACCGAACAGCGAGTGACTGGCCCCAGAGCCCTCAACGGGGCCCTTTGGGGTCCCCGAGCTCCTGCGTCCGGGGGCAGGAGTCTCCTGCATTGCAGCCTAGGACACAGCTACCCCAGCTCCCGCCATGCCCCTCAGCTCTGAGCTGCCTTCCTTGTCCTGCCCGGCCCGGAGTCACTCTCCCGTCCCCACTGACGCGCCTCAGAGAGTCTCCGTCTTGCCTGGCTTCTGGCACGGTGCAGCCCGCCTCTCGCGCCCATCCCCCTGCCGTGTGGAAACCGTCCTCACCTTGTAATCCAGGTTGGGAGGCACTAAAAAGCCCGGAGCCAGCGTCGTTTCTCCCTCCAGCATCTCCACCCGGATGTACTCGCCCAGGTAGGTTCTGCACAGCCTGCGGTCCCAGTCATCTGTGATGTGTCCGCCGTACATAATCTCCCCAAAGAGGTAGCGCAGATCGTCCCAGGGCACCTGGAGGAACGGCTCAGTGGGCCCATAGGACGCTGCAGCCTCACCTGTCCAGCTAGCAGTGCGGTGCCCTCCCCAGGCCAGGGGCCGGGAACCAGCTTCACCCAGCAGGAAGACTGCCTCCGAGGGGCGAGGGAGCCTTATTTCCCCCCGTGCTTCCGTTCAGCCCAGCTGGATGGGGTGTAGTTTGCAGCGGCAGGGCTCCCCCGGCGTGGCGGCTGGGGAAGGCTGTGCCACCTTTCACAGGGACCCCCGAGACACGCAGGCTGCCCCCGCAGCTCCCCCAGCCCCGCGCCCTCCTCCAGGGAGTCGCAGGCTGGCTGCAAAGGTTCCGCGCCGGGAGGTACGGCCAGCGGCTGTTCGGCAGCAGGGCGAGGGCAGAGGGCCCCCGCAGCGCAGCGCCTAACAGCTGTTGAAGCAGCTCGGTCTCACCTTGACGTTGGCCTCCAGGTAATTGTACAGCACGTTGATGGAGATGGTCAGGTCTCCGTTGTTGAACGGGTAGGACCGATTCCAGCCCTGCGCCCCGAACTTCCGCCTTTCCGCCACCACCGCGTGGAAGTAGCAGAGAGCAAATAGGATGCACTTGAATTCGATTTCCTTGGTGCACATCTCCAGGGTGTCCTGCAGCCAGAAAGGGGAAGTGCGCTCGCGAGCAAGAGGAGACCTCGCCCGTGGGCGGCCGGGCACACTAGCCCCACAAGTGGGAGCTGAGCCTTCCGTACCACAGTTGCCCCTGGGGCCTCAGCTCACCCGGCATCCCAGGAACACTCAGGCTGCCTGCCCCGCTCGCTGCCCGCCCGTTCCCGGGCGAGAGGAGAAGCCGAGCCAGGCCCAAATGTGCCTAATGACCTTGGGCAGGTGCTAATCCGGTGAGAGATGATCTCCAGGCTCACTAGCCTGCCCCCAGCGCTGGGGGTTAAAATACCCCTGACTCCCAGTAGCAGGAATTAGGGCTCTAGCTGCCGGCCCCGGGCAGCACCCATGGGCCTGTGGCCCGCAGAGCCGGATGGTCGGTGTCTCTGGAGTGGTGCTCAGCCACCCCAGGGTGCGCTGCAACTCAGCATACAGGCCCAACAGTGCTTGGATGGCGGATCCGCCCTGTTTTCTTCTCCGCAAGTCCAAGCCGCCTCCTTATGCCTCTGCGCTCTAGCCTGGGCCCAGCTTCTGCTGTACGTACAGTGGAAAACGGGGCGGGGGGGACTCCAAGATTTTGGTGAGTGGTCAGGGGCCACTATGGAGGGGGAGCAGGGTCTGGGACAGAGGCTGGGTGCAGGAGGAGGTGTGGGGGCTGAGGGAGTTTGGGGGAAGTGGGGGCTGTGCAGGGGGCAGGGGCTGAGGGGGGGTGGAGGGGGGGTGCAGGGTCACTAAAGGAGTTGTGATGGGGGGGAGAGGGGGTTAGTGGTTACCTGATGCGCAAGGGCGAGGCGGCTCGGAGCTGGGGGGGGAGGCGCCAGGCTCGGCCCGGCAGCCCCCTCCCGCGGCCGGCCAGTGACTGCAGTGAGCCGCCGGAGCAGCTGGCTCCCACGTACCTGGGTGAAGAGGTCCAGGGCCTTGTGCAGGTTGGCGTACATGCCCGTCGGGGGCTCGTTGGTAATTTTGATGGCGTTTTCCAAGAGTCCCTGAGGAATGATGTGACCCTCTGGCGAGGGGGCGGGCTCGGCGCTCATGTACACCCTGTAGTCCTCGTGGCTGCCGGCGCTGTAGCGCTCCACCTTCTTGTCCAGCGTGCCCAGCCACTTGGCCACGAGGTGGATGTTCTGAGACAGACGCCACCCGGCATCACCGCCTGCTCCCGGACGCTGAGCCCCGGGCGAGGGGCAGACGCTGAAGCTGGGGCCCCGCCGCCTGCTGGGATTCGACACAGCCGAGGAAGCTGCCCGCCGAGGCCCGTGCTCGGCCTCCTGTGAGTTGGCCCCGTTGGACGGCTGGGAGAGACCAGCCCGTCCTCAGGACGTAGCCCCGTGGGCTCTGCCCCTCTCTGGGGTCCTGGACTCCTCTAGCCTGCCCCAGCTCGCTGCTCCTGGGAATGGTGGGCCCAGGGCCGGAGCCAGAGCCCGAGGGCCTCCGGTGACTGCGCCCGGCCCAGGCGATGGGGCTCAGGCAGTGAGTGTGGTTGAGAAGGGCCCGGGTGGAGCCCCGCTGCTGTAGCGGGGCAGCGGCGAGCAGGGATGTGCCCATACCTGTAGGATGACCCAGTGGCCCTGCACAGCAGCCACATCCAGAGCGTTTTCGGCCACGATTTCCTGCCCTTGCCCTAGAGACACGTTGTGGATTTTTCCGTTGTCTATGGTGAAGCCCAGCTTCTGGCCTGGGGAAAAGCCACCAGCACGTGCGTCACCGGTCTGATGCCGCACCTACCACAGCCGCGTCCAGCAGCACCGGGCCCTGGGCCGGCAGGGAGGCTGGCTTACCCAGCGCCTCCACGTCTTTCAGGGGGTCCACCCCTGGCGAGAGGATGAAGAAGATTGCAGTGGACGGGCTGCTCTCTTCGTAGGACTTGGAAAATTCAACACTTCTGCCTTCTACGAACTTGCTGCCCATCTTCTCTTCCACAAAGTTTCTGTGCAAGAGGCGTGGAAGGAACCCCAGTCCCTGAGTGTACGACGGCCGCGCAGGCCGGGCAAAGCGCGCTCGGTGTTAAGGGCGGGGAGCGGAGCAGAAGCGGGAGTCATGCCCCCACACTTAGCCTGAGCTCTGGGCTCGAGAGCAGAGCTAGGAACAGAGGCACCCGGTCACGCAGCCGGCCGGCGCTGCCCAGGCGAGTCCTGGGCCGGATCCACCCCTTCACCTGGACCTGTTAGCCTGCTCCCGCCCCTCCACAGCATGCCTGTGTCTGGCATGTGGCTCCTCTGGGCCGGCAGAGCTGCTGGTGTGTCCTGGGGCCCTGGGGCTGGACATGCGGGGAGGCAGGCGGAGCCAGGCCCTGGGGGAAGGCCCGTCCCCCGCCCCGTTGGCAGCCCTGGAAGGACGTTGGGAGTGAGAACCCTTTGGAAGGCCCGCTGGTTAGCATATGCCCTGTCGGCTCAGTGCCTCTCCCCCAGGCGGCAGGCACCCACCCCAGTGGGTCCGTTGCTCTCCGGCCTCGCTCAGCACGGCCGGGCCAGCCCGAGGGGCTCAGGAGCGGTACCTGACGGCGTAGGTCATCCGGTCCGGCCTCATGCACCGCATCATACACAGCTTCTGCAGCGCTGACTTGTTCTTCCACTCCTTCGGGAACACTTCCTTCTCCGGCGCCTCCGACTCCACAAACTTCTTCCACCGCTTGGCCGAGCCTTCGATGTCGCCGTCCAAGTTCTTGAACTCGTCCATTTCCGAAAGGACCTTCGCATGCAGGAGACGGGGCAGCCGCTCGAGCCTTGTGCCTGTGGCCCGGCGGCTTCCCACAGGCTGCGCGTTGCTTAGCGCTCTAGCTCCCGCCCAGGCCTCTCGCCTGTTCTTTGACTGTACAGGGCATCACTACCGTCAATCTCAGCTCGGCTGCGAGCTCGCGGCACTAACCCCTCCTTGCTGGCCCCCTGGGAACGAGCCCTGCTGGGCACTGGGGGCCTTGCAGAGCGGGGGAAGAATTTGTGATGCACCCAAAATCGGCGCCAATGTTCAATTACACACGGTATGCGAACAGCTGTGTGGGGTGATTACGCAAGAAAAGGGAGCCCCTTGGTCACCCCCCTCCCGTGAGCCCCTCACCGTGGCTGCCCTGCGCCCCTCGCAGCTTCCATCTTAGCCACGTGTGGACGGACCTGCCTCATTCTCTAGGGGCGGAGCAGGCTCCGTGTGGGGCAGGCGTACAGGCCACGGCCGCGTGTCTACTGAGCCATAGCTGTGCCCCGGGTCAGTCACGTGAACACGCGTGGATTTAAACGCTGAGCCTTCCACAAGCAAAGGGGACTTGGTCCCACTGCAAAGCTTCGGCACTTTACATGCTACCCACTGGAAACCCCTTTCCAAGGGACGCTGGCTACACAGCACCGCAAACCGACTGCCCCCCGCGGCTGCCGTGGCTA
The DNA here is from genome assembly GCA_030068395.1 of Apalone spinifera. NCBI lineage: Eukaryota > Metazoa > Chordata > Testudines > Trionychidae > Apalone > Apalone spinifera. Next base: position 60,642 of record JANRFK010002204.1, on the reverse strand, counting down.
CTCGGGGGATTAGCTGATCACTTGGCCTGAGTTTTCGAGTCAATGTTACTTTTAAATAGCGACTCCAACAATGGGACTGTCGCAGCAGCATTTTTCAGAGTGGCAGCTCTGCAGGGTGCTAGTTTAACCAATTGGCTTCTGTATGATCAGTCTTATTCTGTTCCTCTTTCAACCTGCCCGTGCCTAGCCCCGCACCAGCGCAGCCCCGGTTCACTCACTGCCACGGTGCAGCTCTTACAGCAGGAGAATTTGCACAAAACGGGACCTTCCTCAGACGCACCTTAATTCCACCCCACCCCTGGGACAGTAAAAAGTCCACAGGGGACGTGAGTCCAGCCTTGAATGGAAAGCGCAGAAGAAAGTCCAGCTCGACCGGGTTCACCTCTTTCTTCGTGAGCAGGACCTGAGGGGGAAGCGCAGCGTCAGTCTGTCGCATACGGCTGCTCGCAGAGCTGCGGGCTTCCTGCGTGCTGGGGCCATGGGCGCTGCAGAAGTGGGGCAGACACAGGGTGCCCAGAGGAAATGGGCGTGGACCCCAGGCTCTGGTATTGCAGCTCTGTGGGGCCTGGCGCAGTGCCACTGGACGTTACCAGTGCGCCGGGAAAGGCGTGTGCCCACTCAGACGCACCCACGCGGAAGGAGGAACCCCTGTGGCTTTTGTGCTCTTGCTTCCACTTGGTACATCTTCGCCAGGCTGGGTCTGCCCCCCACGCTGCCAGCTCGGCCCTTTCCTGCTGCTCCTCCCACTAGCTAGCCCTCGGGACAGCAACGGGACCACTCCCCCGCTGAGCAGCCCCGCTGGCCCTACTCAGCTCCACAGGCCTTTTGCCCTCTTCAGGGAGCCCCCAACGCCGCCACTGTGCCAAGCAAACGGCCCCTTCAGCGCTCCCTCTGTGTTGGCAGAATGGGCCTGGGGCCTAGCGGGCCCCTGGGGCCTGAGCCAAAGTCCCCTGAAGTCGGGCCCCCCGTGGAGCAGTGGATGTCGGGCATAGGCTCTTTGGGGCAGCGTGCGGCGTCCCGGTTGCACAGCAGGGCGTGTTCACACACCAGCCAGCCGGTCACGGAGGCCACGGCTTTGGCCTGGAGCTCACAGAGTTAATAGTCCGTGGCCCTTGCAATAGTGGCCCCCGTGGGCCGGAAAAGATAACTGGCCATGGGGCTCTGGCATCTGCAGCTGGAGACTGGCCCCATTTCCTTGGCGCGTGGCGTCACAGCGCTGGGCCGAGGAGATGGGCCTAGCCCTGCGGGACCAGACAGGCTGCAAAACCCCTCCCCGCAGGCCAGGCTGCTGCCTTGGCTCTGCCATTTTCCCTGCTGCTCTGAGGTAAAAGTGCCTGGCGAAATCGTCGCCTTCGTTATTATCGCTAGTGGGGGACACGCGCCTGGCCCCGGAGAGACGCGCTCGCCCCGCGGCCCAGAGCGGAAGAACTGGGTTAGTGCCGGACGGTCGCAGGGGCCACCGTTTCCCCAGGTTACCTGAAAGGCAACCTGGGCCATGAAAATGAGCTTGTCTCTCTCGAACAGGCCCCGTGCGGTGTACACGAAGACGGAGTAAGTGATCTCGTCCGTTAGGTTTACCACCCGCTGCTTCACGTCGTCGGCCGGAGCCGTGCGCTGGATGGCCTTCTCGAAGACCACGTTGAATGCCTGGGCGGAAAGGGCAGAGATGGGGGATTTGAGTGCTGGCATCAGGAAGTCGTCCATGAACTGTCTGCCCCGGCTGCTAGTTACCTTCAATGAGAACTGGTAGATGGGGTCAATTTTGTTGAGGTCGTTCAGTATGAAGTACAGCAGGGACGCCCTTTCTGCAGCCGGCCTGTAGTTTTCTCTGGCCTCGTTAATTTTTATTTCTGTAATTTTAGCTTCTCGCACCTTAAAAACAAAGGTAGGTTTACTACGGCCCCTTTGCATGCCCTGGAAAGCAGCACGTCTCCCCAGCCTCGGCCCTGCTTGCACGGCCATTTGCTAAAAGAAACTCGGCGGTTCCCCAGCACAACCTGCGGGAGCGCCGGGCAGCTTGCTTACTTTTTCCTCAATTTCCATGGCTGTCCGCTTTGTGGTCTCCAGATTCTCCACCAAGGCCGTGTCTCCCAGGAAGTTCCCTGATGCAGCAGAGAGTCGGGCAAGCAAAGAATCCTCCAGCTCCTTCAGGAAAATCTTAAACTCGTTTTGGCTTTTGGTGAGATTTGCCTACAGCATCAGTGCACAAGAGAGGGCAAGGTGTCAGCAAGGGCGTTTCAACCAAAGCTTTCAGTGGGGGGGATTTAAACGGGACCGTTGGCAGGCACAAGGCAATCGTGCACCAGTTAGCAGCGTCTCTGCCTGGTTTTATGTGCATTGACACATCAGGGTCGTTAGTCTGACTAACATCTACAGCTGCAGGCCAAGAAAAGGGCAAAGCTGTTAGCTCCGCTGCTGGTTCTCTGGGCGCGTATTCTGCACGTCTCTTTAAAATAGATTTGCGGGCTCTGCTCAGCCCGCCGCTGCCTGAGAATGGCACCGCAGAGCCCTGCACGCGGGGAGGCTAAGGCCACCCCTAGCAGGGGGCCGTCCAGCCAGCTCTGAAATCTCTCCAGGGCTGGAGACTCTGCAACCCCCGGGCCATTAATCCCAGGGCCTCACCGCCCACAGGCAGGAAGCTTTTTCTGCTGCCTTCTCTCCAGCCTGGGAAGGGGCTGGAACAACCCCCATGCCCTGCTCCGCCCCTTGCCCCAAGCGCTGCAGCCCAGCGGCCAGTGGGACTGGGGCGCAGCAGCGGTGGGGAAATAGAACAATGTGGCCCCGGCTTGCTCTGCTCTCCGGCCGCGTGGCTCCGCTTCCTGCCAGCGAGCAGGGGCCAGTCCTGCCCCTCCCTCCAGCGGCATGGCCTGGGGTCACGCTGCTCCGCGTGCCCTGCTGCGTGCGGTGTAGGGGCAGCGAGAGGCTTTGGCCCCGGCCCCTGGACTCTCCTGCCCTCAAGTCCCCACACGTCGCCATGTCGGTACCTTCAGCTGCTCTAGATCGGGCCTCTCTTTTGCCACCACTGCCGCCAGCAGCTGATCCTCCAGCCCATCTCTGGTCACCAGGAAGTTGATGAGCGTGCACTGCGCCTGCATCTCGGGCTTGTAGTGGGGGTTGAAGTATTTGGTGTGCAGGATGAGTTGGAAGTCGGGGTGGTACTCCACCTCCTTGTCCCCGATCTTAATGTACCTGCTCAGCCAGGGAACCAAGCCACTCTTGGGATGTGCAAAACTGTTTGGCACCCCCCAGTGCTAACAGCAGCACCACCCCATGGCCTGGGAGACGGGAGCCAACTCCCAGTGGACTGAGATGCTTTGCAAAGGTGCCTGGCAGGCTCCCTTCAGATCCCACCCACTAGAGGTGTCCTTGGGGAGGTTTTGGAACAAACGGATCAACTGAGCAGTAACAAGTTACCAGGCCAGGGAGTATCGCCCAAGAGTTCTGAAACAACTCCAATGGGAAATTGCGGATCTCTGAACTTTGGGCTGTAACTGGAGAAAGTGAGTAAGGAAAAGGGTTACAATATAAGATCTAGGGGTCACCCAATGAAATGAATAGGCAGCAGGTTTAAAACCAAAGGAAGATTTTCCTTCACACAGCACACAGCCAACCTGTGGAACTCCTCGCCAGAGGAGGTCATGAAGACCGGGGTTCAAAAAAGAACTAGATTAATGGATTCATAAATCCATCAATACTTATTAGCCAGGGTGGGCAGGGCTGAGGTCTCTAGCCTCTGTTTGTCAGAACCTGGGAATGGGCGACGGGAGGGATCACTGGATGATTCCTGGGTCTGTTCATTCCCTCTGGGGCACCTGGCGCTGGCTGCTGTTGGGAGCTAGTATGCTGAGCTGGCTGGGCGGTTGGTCTGACCCCCTGTGGCTCCCATCAGGCAGTGACTCAGGCAGGTCAGTGGAGAATTCCCGGGGGTGTTGGACCAGGTGCTAAGCCCTTTCCCTGTGTCAGCAGCTCTGAAAGGGCAGGGGAGTTTTCAGAGGCTCTGGAGCAGTGTTTCTTAAACTGTGTTCTGTGGCACACCGGTGTGCTGCAGAGAGCAGCAGAATTCAAAATGGCCACCCTTAAAGGGGCAGGTGACTCTTTTTTTTTTTTTTGGTTCAATAACTTTCCCCCTCACCCTTTTCCTCCTGACTTTTTTTTTCCTCAACAAAAAAATGCTTGGAGTTCCCCATTTAAAAAAAAATTGTTTGGTGTTCCTCGGTCTTAAAAAGTTTAAG
>JANRFK010002204.1:18543-42411 GCA_030068395.1 Apalone spinifera | reverse complement strand
CGGACGGGGGTGCAGGGTCGGGGGGGTCCCCAACGCGCCGTGACAGCCTCCCACTGACACGTGCTGTCTGCACCAGGGTAGGGCGAGAGGCTGGGTTTGCCACGCCCCTGAGCCCAGTGCGCACCCAATGCCAGGCTGTAAGGGGCGCCCTGGCCCGGGGGATGGACCCACTGCTCCATACTGCTGGCCAGCTGGGCTCGCTCTTGGCAAGTCTGGGCTGCCCTGCTCCCTAGAGAGCTCATGCTCCAGAACTGCTTGGCGACGGGCCCTTCTCTTTGGACAGGTACAATGTGCTGATCTCGGTCTCAGAAGCCCTAGTGCCAACCCTTGCTCTGCCACAGACTGCCCATGTGACCTCAGTCAACTCCCTCAGTCTCTCTGTGCCTCTGGCCCCATCTGGACAGTGGGGATAACCGCACTGCCCTGCCATGCCTGGGGAGGGTAACTACACCAGAGATTACTGGCAGTCAGCCCTCTGGTGACGGGGCCAGGCACTCCTTAGACAGACACAGCGACCCCATCATCGCCTCAGGATAATCTGAGCAAGAGCCGTTCAACACGGGGCTGACACATCCGAAGCGTTTAGCTACGCGCTGTAACAACACGGCTTTTCTGGGGCATGTGGGAAGGGCCGTGCTAGGCTTGAACCAAAGCCGCCTTCTGCAGCCAGACTGGAGACCGGCAGCCAGTACGTAGGGCCCGGAGTCACAGCCTCATAATTCCGGCTACATTGTAGTAAAATAGTGTCACCCCGGGCTGGGAGGAGGGGACTTTGTCCTGATCTCCCTCCGCCCCCCCCAGTGTCACCAGATAAAGAGACAGAGCTCAAGATGGGTAAAGAAAACGTAAGTCGCACTGTTCGGTCTGGCAAGAACCTGCCTCTCAATGGAGGGTGTTGTGGAATCCTCACCCTATGAGCATTGTCGCCACACTTTCCTATTGCGTGACTGTGATCTCTGTCTGGCTTGTAACTGTTCCTGGCTGCTGGATAATTAATTTTGCTGGGTGTAAATCAATGACGGCGGTGGGGTCTGATTGGGTAGGTAATTTTGTTATGATTGGTTAGTAAAATTATACTAAAATAGTTGGTTACGGTCTAGCTAAGTAGGACTCAGGTTTCATTATATAAACTGGGGTCCAAGAAGAAGACCAAAGGGAAGACGATCGGAAGTCACAGAAGCAGAAGGAAAGAAGCAAAAGGCTGGAAGAAGACCAAAGGGAGACAAGAAACACCAAGCAGCAGGGGGAAGACCTGGAAGAAGAACTCACCTCCGAGACACAGCCTAAGACCAGACTGACATGCAGCAGCTAGGATCCAGAGAGACTGACTTGCCTGGCCCACAGGGAAGTCTGCCTGTAGCAGGATTGGTGCGTATGCCCCTGCGTGCTTAGCATGTGTACTCTGCTTGTTTGGGAATTGTCAATCAATAGAGGATCAGGACATTACTGGGTGAGGCTCTTTCAGCGTCTAAGATCCTGCAACACCCACAGGAAGTTGCGCCCTGAGCCCTAGGAACTGGGTGAGGGCGGGTGTGTAAATTAACAGGGTTGCACCGTGAGTCCTAGGACCTGGGTAAAGGTGGAAGGTAGAGAAATTTGTGGGGTAACAGCGCTTACCAGTGCCCGTGGTCCATGTGCTGCCTGATCAGCGTGTGAGGAGCTACCGTGCCGTACTTGTCCACTTCAGGCATGTTCATGTCATCGATGAAGTAAATCAGCTTCTTGGTGCCTGGCGGACCAAAGTTTCTCCCAGATTTCTTCTCCAAGGGCTTTTCGAGAATAGCTGCAGGACGACAGCAACGCCGAGCCCGTCACTCTGCCGCCACCGCCCCCGCGCGCTGGGCCCGCCGCTTCCCGCCTGGTGCCTTACCCTGCAGCATGCCTGAGGTCGTGTAGAAGTTGAAGGGCACGGCTTGGACCAAGTAGTCGTCAGTGTTCAGCGCCTGCAGCTTGTCTACCATCATGACCGACTTCCCCGTGCCCGCGTTCCCCACCAGCATCACAGGCCATTTCTTGTCCATCAGCAGGTCCATGAAATAGCGAATCCGGATGGTTTCTGTCGTGTGGACCACAGAAGCCTGTGGAAAAGTCATCAATGGAACAGGGTTCTCAGCAAGTTTAGACGGGCTGGGTGTGGTGACGGCTGGGACTGCTCCAGCGTTAACCTCTCAGGCGCTGGGTTATTCCACGGAGGCTTGTTGCTGTTACAGAACTGGACACGCATCAAATACAGCTCCCCAAAAGAGCAGCCGGTCGGCCCAGCTTTGGGGTCAGTCCAGGCCCTGACAGGCTGTCCCCCTCCCTTGCGGTTTTTCAGCAGGTACAAAGCCGTAGGGTACATGGAAATGTCAGAAGAACCAGGAGCATCGTCTCACACTGCACGCTGGGGAGCGTGGGCGGGGGAGTTGGCGATCACCCTGCGGAACGAGCCAGGCCCGAGGGGGGTAGAGGAGGGGAGTGAGCTGGCTTGCCTGTTTCTCTTTCAGATTATTTCAGATACTTGTCAGTGCTGGGAAAGGGGCCAATAAATGAGTAAGTAAAGTAAAAAGAAAGAACCAAGAAAGATCTCGTTAGGGAATTACCTGTAACGGGACCTCTGGGTCCAGCTCGAATGGAGGCACCTTATCGTTCCAAAGCAGGAATTTCTTACTCTCCGGGTCTATGTAATAGTCGAAGATCGTCCCTTGAGACGGAAACTTGATGGTTTTAAATTCATTCACCCACCACTTGCTGAACTCCACACGATAGTCCACGAGCTGGGGAGGGGAAAGGAGCAGCCTTGTCGGGCAGTGGAGGGTCTTGGAGAATTTATCTTCTCCTCTCAGTTGACACCCATCTTTGTATCCTCTGGCCTCCTATCTCGCGGCCCACGTTTGTGAACTCGCACCAACAGGCCAGGGCACACGATAACCCTCATCCACGTTCCCCTTTCTCCCTGCTGTGCCTGGCTCGGATCAAGAGCCTTCGACACGGTTCCAGGTACTCGCCCGCATTTTCTTCCTCGCGGCCCCCAGGCCAGGGGTGCTTACAAACATGGTGCCTCCACTCTCTGCAAAGTGGTCCCGTCACCCCGACAAGCAGCCTCTCCCAGGCCCCAGAGTGGAGCGAGACCGTGGGCAGGGAACTATTGTTCTTATGGGCAGCTCTGTCCGCCCTTCTCACCAAGGTTGTGATCTGGGGGTTGTTTTCTGTGCTTGTTGCTCCCTGTCCCCGGTGCTGTGTCCTGCCTGATTAGGAGTCTCGGGAGAGTCCCCCGGTGCACACACAGCACCCCTCGCGCCCCACTGCCTAGAGCGAAGGGAACTCCCGCCCGGCCGAGCCAAAGCCGGCAGGGGACACCTGCCCCAGCTGCCTGGCAGAGGGAATGGGCTCCCCATACGCACTGTGCAGCCCTGCTGCGCTCGTGTTCAGAGCCCAGGAAGTGCCAGGTGGAATCCGAGCCACAGGCCTGGCAGCGTCTTCCCTCGTGGCCAGAACCAGATGCTTCAGCAGGTGAACAAGCCCCCGTTTGTTTATAACGAGGAGTCAGTTCCCCTTTGTTCTCTCTGTGCTTCCGAAACCAGAACTCCCTGAAAAAGTCCAAAGTGCCCGTTCTTTTCAGGGCCCCCGCCCCCGAAATCTCCTCGTTTAATTTCCTCCAGCTTTCCCACACGCATTCCACGCTGGGCTTGGACTACGCATGGGTATGTCCACACTAGCTCGTTAATTCGAGCTAAGTAGGCAAATGAGGCGACCGGAGTTGCAGATGAAGCCCGGGATTTAAATATCCCGGGCTTTATTTGATGTTCCCGTCCGGTCGCCATTTTGACATTTCACTAGCCCGAACTCACTGCTGCGCGGCTACACCCGACAGTGAAACGTTAATTCAAACTAACAGTTAGTTTGAACTAAGGACTTAGTTCGAATTAACGTTTGACTGCCTCGTGTAGCCGCGGGCAGTTAGCTCCAACTAGGGGGATTTAAACACGGCGCCCGGACAGGAAGATGCAAATCAAGCCTGGGATATTTAAATCCCGGGCTTCATTTGCAACTTCGAATGCCTCCATTAGCCTCCCTACTTTGAACTAGGGGGCTAGTGTAGACACACCCCATGAGACATTCCAGACCCAAACTAAAGCGCAAAACAGGACACGTGCCCTTCACCCGCCCAGCAGAGGTGGGAAGAGGTGAACTGCTCTTTCATTATAAGCAGTCGCTCACCTGGTCCTGAAACATGGCTCCCCCAAAGGCCCAGAAACACGCAAACACGAAGTACAGCTCGTACAGCTCCTTGGAGGAGTCTGGCGGCGTGTTAGTCGGCGTCAGGAGGCATTCCAGCAGATACAGGATGGTTTGTATGACGGTGATTTCGGGGACGGGCGTGATCTTCTTGAACCCAAACCTCAGCTTATCGAGACACGTCGGCAGGTATTTATCAAACAGAATCATCAAGTTGGCTTTCTCCGACTGCACATTTCGCTTCTCGATCCAGCTGCTCACCACACTGCAAAGCAAGGGGCCAGTGTCAGGGGCGACGGGGACAGGCCAGAGCCAGGGCGGCGGGCGCTGCGCTGTGACTCAACTCACGGGTTCCAGCCCAGGTCGGCGGGGTTGATGTAGAGGATTCCCGCCCTGGACACGGTGGCGGGGGTCGCGGTCCTCAGGTGGCTGATCTCAAAGAGGAGTCTCATGGTGGGGTTGAGGGGGATCCGCTCATTGCTCGCCAAGGTGAGCACCTAGGGGGACGGGAACCAGAGAGCGAACCCGCTGCCTTTGGCCGAAGCAGAAACCCGCGCCTGCGGCACAGCGATCTCGGTACCGACCTTGTTATCGTCCATGACCGTGTTCAGAGACTCAATCCACATGGGGTCTATGTCTCCATCGAGAATGATCCACTTGGGGCCAAGGTGCGTGATGTTCGCCAGGTCTCGCATCGTGGTGGAAAACAGCCCTGCCCAACACAAAGCAGCTTTGCTCGCTTGCGCTCCGTTGCCCAGGAGGAGGACGTCGCGAAGCAGCCGCGGGAGGCCTGCCAGCGTTGCCCACGGATGCCCCCCAGGTCTAGGGCGAGGCCGAAGGGAAGAGCCCCCGTTTCTGACAAGGTTCACGGGGCGAGCGCGCCGTTTGCCGAGGTTTTTACAGCGCTATTTTCTCACCATCCTTCCATTCCCGGGTGGCTGGGTGAATAACCCCGAACAGCTCGTCGCAGGTTACGGCTTTCGGGTCCAGGTCCACAGCAACAGGCCTTTTCTTCAGGGTCTGGTAAGTCTTGTTCAGGGATTTCAGTACCTGCCGGGAAAGGGGGTCCTACTAGGCAGCGCCAGCCTTTGACACGGCCGTGGGACCGAGCAATGCCGGCCACGGGGGTCGCAAATGGAGGCCCAGGAACCACTGAGGGCTGCCCGGGAATCGCTTCCTGCCCCTCCGAGCGGCTGAACACCCGTGAGCAGCAGCCACTGGGCAGCGACGTGGACGTGTCCCCCAGGCACACACACTCCCCTCTGCACGGTGCCGGCTCGCCCTCGGGGCTGCCTTCCCGAAGGAGCAGCATTGCCCCGTACCCCCCGTCACGCGCAGCCTCCCCGGCTAAGGCCTGGCACCTGCTGCCCTTCCCTCCCCCGGTGGGCTCTGGCTTGGGGGCCAGGGGAGGAGCACGAAGTTCCTGCTTGTGATCAGGGCTCGCCCCGGCAGCCGGGCTGGCGTGACCCTCCCGTCGCCAGGCCAGTTTGCTCCTAGCTTGCGAGGGGAGGAGCGTGGAACAGGGAGATGAACTGCGGCTGGAGAAGGGCCAGGGACTCTGGGTCTGCCCCTGGCCCCGTACCTGGGACTTGCCGCTGCCCGCGTTGCCGATGACAAACACCGAGTGTCTCACTTGCAGCAGCTCTTCCAGCTGCACCACCTTCAACACAAAGCTCTCCTCTGCCTGCAGCCGCAGCTCCAGGATGGACTGCTTGATAATCTGGCGAGGAGGGGTCAGTGCAGCGCGTGCTCGGCCACTGCCCAGCCCCCAGCCCGAGGCGGCAGCGAGAGAGGGACCCTGGGGCCCCCAGAGAACAGGCGCCGGGGGCTCTGCCATGGGCCGAAGGGCAGTTGGCGCCAACCGCCCACTTCCCTCCCTGGGAGCTCAGCTGTGGAGAAGACAGGGAACATTCCACGTGTCAGCGTGCCGGAGAACCACGCGCTGGCGGAAACGGGGAAGAGGGAGAGACGGACAGACAGAGGGACGGAAGGACAGAGGGATAGCTGGAGGGACAGGGAGACAGACAGAGGGATGGATGGATAGACAGAGGGATAGACAGATGAATAGACAGAGGGACGGAGGGACAGACAGAGGGATGGATGGAGGGAGGGAGGGACAGACAGAGGGACAGACGGAGGGATAGACAGAGGGACAGATGAATAGACGGAGGGATGGAGGGACAGACAGAGGGACAGACGGAGGGATAGACAGAGGGACGGATGAATAGACAGAGGGACGGAGGGAGGGACAGAGGGACAGACAGAGGGATGGATGGATAGACAGAGGGACAGATGAATAGACAGAGGGACGGAGGGAGGGACAGAGGGACAGACAGGCTGAACTCATCCAAACCCAAAGGACTCCTGCTGGAACGCCAGGACTATGTTAAGCACTTGCCTGGTGAAGAAGAGGTGGGTGTGACTGAAAACCAGTGACCCGAACCGGGCCGAGCTGACGGCCACAGGACCCCGGGGCCAGTGGGGGGGGGACCACTATGCCGGCTGGAAGAAGGGAAGGAATGACCTTCACCACTGTGGCTGCCACCTCCCCCCCCATCTCCTGGGCTCCCACGAGACGCCATGTGTCTGTGTCACCTTCCTGCTGAGAGGCGTCCCACTAGCCTGGGCCAAGAGGGGGACCAAATGCTGTCACCCCCCACTGGGGCTGGCTGACCTCCCCCCCCCAGCAGGGCTATGAGACCCCAGCACCACTCCGCCCGTGCTCTGTCCCTTGGCCACTTGCTCCTCCCCTCTGCCTAGCTGCGGCTGAGGTGTGCAGCCCTCGCCAGCCTGCGACCCGGGAGAGGCCGTTGGCGGCCGTGCCCCGACTGGCCAATGTCGGCTGCGTTCGCCGAGGGGACGGGAAGCGGGGGGGGGGTGTCCGTGACTGGCCCAGGGGCCCTTTTCGACTCTTTGGGCCCCGGAGTCCGTCTCAATGAACGCAAGAGCCCCGTCTCACCCACAATCAGCGCCTGAGATCAGCAGGGCCTGTCTCCGCATTCACCTTTTCAAAGTTCAGGTCCCGTTTTCTAGGGACGTCCAGCGCTGGGAAAAGGTCCCCGATGAGCCCCATGAACACCGGCAGGTCGTCCGTCACAATCTTGGGGATGTTGAAGTCTCGCAAAGCTCTCATCAGGACTTGATCCTCCGCACGGCCCGGGTCCCCTCTCTTCAAGGAGCCTGCTACCACCAGCACAGACTTAATCGCTCTCAAGCCCCAGTCATAATGATCCTGGCAACGGGGGAAAAGTCTCACATGGTGTTTGAGGAAATACAATGGGGTTACGTTAAAAACAAGCAGGAAAATCACAGCACGTCCCCGGCCCAGACTCCAGAGTCTGCGCAGCGCCCAGGGGAAAGGCCCTTACGGGGGTGTTTGCAGGGCCTCCGTCCAACAGAGGAAGGGATGAAACACCAGCAACCTGTGTGTGTTATTCCACTGGCAGGTACGGTGCTGCGCCTCCTTACTGCGCGGCCCTGCCGCAGGCAGGCTGAGCGCTCTCAGCTCACATCATGGGCGGAGCGGGATTGTCCAGCAATGTCGCGCACAAGCCTTAGAACAATGCAGGCACGTCGCTGCTAAGAGCTGCTGCTGTCTGAAAGACGTCTAAGCCAGACACCCTCCTGCTCAGAGCACCTGGGCTACCATTACATTACCTGCTTGGACAGTAGCTCTTTGCATAGTGTATAGAGAGTAATAAACTTTCTAGCAAGAAGCCTGGCATCGAGAAAACCTTCTGCCACAAGCATGATTTCACAGATGAGCTCGAAGTCTGGGACGACCATGGCACAGGGTCTGCAGGAAACCAGGCAAACAAACTTCTGTCAAACTTTGCGACGTTTGTTCTTCCCCTCCCCTCCTGCAACACAGGCCCGACGCCGATGCGAGGGAGGTGGAATGTGCCAGGGTGGATTTTCAGACGGCGCCTCACTGCATTGCATGCAGCGTGTGGTCTCTCTCTAGGAACCATTAAAGGGCCCTTGGCACAGCCCGGTGACAAACGAGTCTACACTCCGCAGTGTCCATGAAGCAGGTTCTGATGACAGCCGCCCGTACCCAAATACCTGAATAAAGCTTTGAGATTTTCCGGCAATTCTGTCCGGCCTGCATAGCCCGGGTTCATTGTAATGAACAGTCCAACGGTCGGCGTGAGAGAAATCATGTCTCCAAGGAAATTAAATGTTATCTTTTTGGCCCGAATGGCATCTTGCACGCATTTTACCTACACAAGACAGAAGAAGATTCAGCATCAACAGTGCAAAGAATTGCAGCCGAAAGCACTGCCCTTGCACCCTTAACCCCCTGGAAATGCTGCCAGAGGGCCCAGGCCAGGACTACACTGCGGGGAAGGTCAGGTTAAGGGACGTGACTCCAGCCATGACAATAACGTAGCTGGAGTCGACATTCCATAAGCCTGGCTTGGCGCCCTCTCCGCAGCGGGAGGTAGACGGAGAAATGCTCCAGTTCCCTTCCCTTACTGCTCGCGACACGTCTGTGCTGACGGGGGCACCCTCAGCGTTCGATTTAGTGGGTCTTTACGAGACATGCTAAATCAAACCCCAGAAGATCAATCACCAGAGCGTGATTCCTCCGGTGGGGGCATGCAGACTGGAGGCAGTCACCCTCACTGTGACCGGATGGGGACACCAGTACTCAATGCGTGGGCATTACTGCCACGTGTCCCGTGGACTTCAGCAGGACTGTTGGGGGAGTAACGGCTCCTCGCTCTGAGGGAGGGATGCAGAACCCGGCTCTTGGTGCGGTCCCTTGATGTTGTGCAGCACGGTGCTACTCAGCCTGCGCTGGGGGAGGGAACCGATCCCTGGAACAACTAACCTGATGGTGCAGCTCTGGCGCTAGGCCCCCGCCAGCCTGGAGCCCAGTCCCTCCCCCAGAGCCTTGGGCCAGACCAGCCTGAATACTCTCCTGGCCTCTGTCCCAGCAGAGGCGAGAGCTGGCCTGAGGTGTATTCAGCTCCCCCGTAGGTGCCAAGACTCTGAGCAGGAGGCTGGAGGGAATGGGGCTGCTTGCTGGGATGGGCTGTGGTTCCCCGTTCTCGGGGCGCTGCTCAAGCCCGCACACTGCGCTGCCGTTAAGCTCCAGCGTGGCTAGAACGGACCCCGCCTGCGCTGACGGCTCGGTGTCCACAGCCCGAGCCAGCGAGATTCCCACTAGCCTGGGAGCACAGTGGGCAGTCACCCCTCTGACAGCAGCGTGGACCCAGAATCAGAGACGTGTCCGAGGGGGAGGGATGGGCAGGTCCCATAGTCCAGCCCCTGCACCGAGGTGGAGCTAAGTGTTATCTAGACCAGTGGGCACCAACCTTTACACGCCCAAGAGCACTTATACATTTAAGGGCAGCCCAGGATCTACCCTGCCGCTTCCCCGAGGCCCCGCCCCTTCCCCAAAGGCCCGCCCACTCCTCTCCGTCTCTCCTCTCCCCCACCCGCACTCACTTTCACTGGGCTGCGATGTCTTTGCACCCTGCTCAACTACTGGGGTCACCTGGATGGTTTGTCAGACGGCAGAGAGCCCCCTAAAACGGTGCCGCCATAACGTCAAGCAGCAGGCTGCCCCAAATCCCTGTGCAGAGAGCTGCCACGGAGCCAGTCCAGAAAAGCAATTCGCAGCTGCTTGGGGAAGGCTGCCCTGAGCGCCCTCCCCGCGGGGCCTCGGCAGCGCCTACGCACAGCTCCGAGCCGGGGAGCCAGCAGGTCGGCCGCTCTGTGCCTCAGCCACTCCCCACCGGCACCGCGCAAAACCTCCCCCGCTGCCCAGCCCCTCTGCTTTTGGCCTGGGGGAGCGCCCCCAAAAGGAGGGCTGGCTCGTGTGCATACCACAGGCTACGGGCTACTGGAGGTATCCCGCAAACCCGCCATGTCCACGGAACGCGTTTGCTCTTCGCTTTTTTGTGTGGAAGAGCAAACGCGCTTTTGGGGAGCCCTGTGCACCTCGTGTCACAAGGCATAAGGACTCTGCCAAAAGAGGAGGCTTTTCCGCCACGGGGCCAAATGGCGGGAAAACCTCTTCTGGAAAAAAAAAGTGGAAAAAAGCTACGCAAAATGCAGAGCGTATTTTACGTAGCTTTTTCTGGAAAACCGCCGCAGTCTCGACCTAGCCACAGTGTGTACTAGTATGGACAGGCGCACGATGCAGAACAGATCTCATTTAATACTCGTTACACACGCGTGAGGGCAGGGACACGGCCTAACTCGGCCTGCATCTTTCACTGATGCTGCAGCTCACAACGCCCGGCATTTGCTGAGTGGCGTAAGCCGGGGGGCAGCCCGCGGACCCGTTGCTCACTCCCGCCGTGCCACGTTCTCCCTACGGGGACACGCATGTGACCCAAGCACGCGTGCAGGGAGGCGCGTGCCGACTGCACACAACACTGACCGTGGGAGGCCACTAGCCCAGGTTGCCCAACGCTGGCGTCCGCATCACGCGTTGCAGCGAGAGCCACAAAGAGCAGGCGGCTACTGGCGACCGCTCCTACCTGCACAGCAATGACGGACAGCACCTCCACGGAAATGCGATTGAACTCATCAAAGCAGCCCCAGGCTCCAGTCTGAGACAGCCCCTTGTAGATGTTCCCGCAGGACTAGGAGCAAAGCGATGGGAGAAGGCGGAGGTCACGCAGGAGCAGGCCAGGAGGGAGGCCGTGTCGCTGGGGCAGCCTCGCCCTGCGCTGGGCTCAGCCGCGAGGAGAGAGGGAAAGCCCTGCTCCCGGAGGGAAATGTTGCCTCCTTTGTGAAAACCCCTTTGCGGCCACCCAGGGTTTCTCCCCAGCTGCAGCATGTGCTGCCCAGCTTCCCGCCGCACCCTGCCTGGGACCAGCCAGCATCCTCCACGGAGCCTGGGCCGCTCCAGGCGGCGTGACGCTGCCCAGCAGAGACCGGCCCTGGAGGCCTGGGCTGTCCCCTGGCAGCAGGAGGAAAGGGCAGTTTCTCCCCAGCTGCCAGGCTTACCCATGGGAAAGGGCTGGGCCGTCCCATGCCCGCCTTTGTGCTACGGAAGGAGGGAGCACAGCTCCTACAGAGACTGGTGCAGGGCCTGTTAGCAATGCTCAGGAGAACGTGCTTTGCTTGGGAAGGAAGCTGCTGAATTGTCATGGGGGGGGGGCAGAGCCCTGGAATCCAGCTGACCACCCAGTGCATCTGCTGTGCCCCCCCCGAGCGATGCTGTGATGGGCAGGAGGGCTGGCCAGCATTTGGTGACTGAAGGATTACACTCAGGTAGTGAGGGGCGTTGGCAGGGAGGGTGGTGCCATTGAATTGAAGAGATACGGCCTCAGAGCTGGGGAACCGAGGAACCGAACCAGGCTGAACTCCCAGCCTATAAGACTACTGGGCATGGAAGTGGACTGGACCATCTGGGGCGCGGATATTGCTGGGGTGTCGGAGGGGTTTTGCTCGTGAGGCTTCAGGCAGGCAGCTGAAATACTCGGTGGGACTGGTTTGGGGCCTGGTTGGGAAGGTCACCAGTCTGGGGCTGTGAGGAGCCCCAAATTTGAGCAATTCGCCCTGAGCGGACGCCCTCAGCTGTGCCCAGACCGGCCCGGTCCGTCACAGGCGGTAAAGCTCTTTCTATGAGGAATAACGCCTTTTGTTGACAGAGTTCTGGTGACAAAAGGCGTTACTGCATCTACACTCTGCTTTTTCAAAAGAGAGCGTCTAGACTGTCGACAGAGCGGCGTGCTTTGTCACAGAACGGCTGTAGTCTAGACGCTCTTTGTCGACAAAAGCCTGCAGTCTACACCTACCCCGGGGGACTCACTGCTGCACCAATGCAGGGGAGACAGGGCTGGCTGCACCTGCTAATCTGCCACAGCTGGTCCGAGCTTTGTCCCTGGGGGCCAGTTTCAGGTGCGTGGCCTGGGACGCGGGACCTGGGGGCGTTGCTGGCATTTTACCTTGTAGTCCATTTGCTCAGAGCAGTTGAAGACATAGACCATGATGCCGACGGCTCGGCCCAAGTCCTTCGTGGTCTCCGTTTTCCCTGTTCCAGCTGGGCCGGCAGGGGCTCCTCCCATTATCAGGTGAAGGGACTGGGTCAGAGTGATGTAGCACCTGGAAGGCGAGGCAAGAGCATCGTGTCTGGACAGCCCGCGCCCTGCCCCGCCCCGCCGCGCCCCTCACTGACTGCGCCGGCCCCGCGGCCGTTGGCCCCGCGGGGAGGCTGAGAGCGGAGCCTGCGTACCGGTCGGTCAGTGGCGTGATGACGAGTCGTGGGGTGTTCCCCAGGTACTCGTAGGAATACTGCAGCTGCGCGTCGCAGATATTGGCATAGCAGTGCTTCCTCTCTTCGTCCCAGCGGTGTCGGAGCTGGGACTGCCAGGTGAAGGCCTGGGAATTCTCCACCTGCAGAGCCAGGGCAGACCCTGAATGGGAACGTCCGCAGGGCAACGCCCCTCCCAGCCAGCCTTGCCGGAGGAGAGCGGCTGGCTGCTTCGTTCTGGGGCTCAGCGTGCGTAGAAGGCGCCAAACAGCCCAACCCCCCCGGCCCCTGCCCTCCGGCCGTGAGAATGGAAAGCACGTGGGTGCGCTGTGCCTGGCTGTTACCGCTGCCGCGCCTGCACTCCTCCGTGCAAGCCAGACTAGCATGCCAGGCTCTCGCACTGCCCCCGGGGGCACTCGTCAAACAGTTGCCCCAGGAAGGCGGCAACGAAAGCGCGGCCTGGAGCTCTCACCTTGGCCAGGATCATTTTGGCCACCACGTCCCTGGCGTGCACATCGATGGTGCAAATCGTCATGATCTTCATCCTTTCTCCTGCGGTCAAGCTGCCGATGAGCAGCGTGATCAGCGTGTTCAGCTGGCTGATCTGGGGGGGAAGGGCAGCTTGACACGGCACGGTGGCGCCACGGAGCACAGCTCTTGGAGGGGCCTGGCAGAGTTGGCTGCCGCCCGTCTGGCCACGCACCTGCTTTTTGTTGTAATCTTTAATCGCATTTTCATAACCTTCCTCCAGCCTGGAGAAGGCGATGCCGACCTCGGTCGTCCACCAGATCTGCGTGCAGGTGAGCGCCACCTGCCACCGAGCACACGGAACACGGGTCGGACGGGAGCCGGCTGCAGGCCGTTCCGCGCGGGGTCAATGCTCTTGCCTGTGGCCTGGGGCCAGTGCTCAGGCAAGCCCTGCAGGGGGGGGCCCTGCCCAGCAACCCTCATAGCCCCCCGCGGCCTCTCCTCAGAGACCAAGCTTCGTTTACCTCGGCTAGGGCAGCTTCCGGCCCCCCCGCAGACAGGAGAGGGCCCCAAAGCAAACAAAGCACCCTAGAAAACTCAAAAGCAAAGCTAAAAGGGGCAGCCCAGGCACGCTCAGCCCTCCGGAGACCAGCCAAGCCCCGGCTCTCCTGGCTTAGGCGTCCCACGCGCCCCCGGCATCCGTTCTCCCCAGGGCGCGCGGCGCCCCCGGAGGTACAACACTGGGCTGAACGCGCCAGGCCCGCCACGCCCGGCCAGAGCGTGCACCTCTCTGCTCACCCCAGGGTCCTGCCTGCACCTCTCTGCTCACCCCACCAGCTCCAGGAATCCCAACAGAGCCCAGATTTCACCCTAAGGCATTTCCCAGTCTGTCTTACCTGGGATTTCCAGAGGGGCCAGGGCGTTTCTCAGCGACTCCCATTGCCCTGTGACTAGAACTGATCTGGCGCGTGGTCCCCTCCCCATCACAGCCGTGGCCACACTCAATGCTCCCTTTCCACGTGAGTCCAGCCACGAAGAGCCACACTTGCGATTCCAGGGTCAAACACGGTGTCTGGGCCCATGCAGGGACACGTCCGTATTTCTAGCCACGCTGGGCAGGGCGGGGGTCCCTGGGCTGTCTGGCAGGGCTAGGAATGGGCGACGGGGAGGGGTTGCTTGGTGGTTCCCCCCTCTGGGACACCTGGCACTGGCTGCTGTGGGCAGCCAGGACACGGGGCTGAGGGGCTGACCCCGCCGGGCCGCGCTCCACTCTGTCACCGTTGTGCTGGACGAGTGATTCTGTGTGCATGGCCCTTGTGCAGCGCCCTGCCCTGTACCTGTGCGGGATAGTCAAACAGCCACTGCTCCCGCGGCTTCTCCTCGTAGGTCACCGCGGCCTCGGGGATGTTGTGGCGCAGCGTGGAGCGCATTCTGTCCATCACGCGGTTCAGCCAGACCTCCACCTAGCGCAAAGCCCCGTCCCGTCAGCACCCACACGGACAGCCATGCGTCAGTCTCAGCCGGGGCTGGGAACCCTGGCTTCTGCCACAGCCACACGCCCGGCAGTGCCGGGCACCGGGCTCAGCATCTGGCTGGCCCCCGGCAAGAGGTGTCGCCCACCCACAACGCCCCTCGGAAGCTCTTCTCTGAGGCCTCCCTCCGCGAGGCTTGGAGGGCACAAAAGCGAGGCAGCAATGGCTCTGCCCTGCGTCTGGCTGCAGGGCTCCGGAGTGCACCTGCGTGTCACGCCGGCCCCGGGCCGCCGTCGCAAGCACGAAGGGACGCCTCCACTCCCGGGGCCTGCACCTGTGTGCTCCCGCCTGCACCTCCCGGGGCCTGGGCTAGTGCAAAGCAGGCGCGTGATCTAAGGAGCGTTTTGAACATGTCCTCCCCAATATGCACATGTTGCAGAGAAGCTGTCTGGCCGCACCCGAGGCTCCTACAACGGCACGTCCACGGAGGGGGTCTGTGCCATCGAGGGCTGGCCACAGACACTGCCACACTGCACAGTGTCTGCGAGAGAATCAATGGACACCTCCATATCCGAACTGGGGACACGCTAACCTGCCGGGCACTCGCTAACGCATCGCCCAGCCACCGTGTGACCGATTTCAAAAGCCAGCACAGAACTTTACTGACAAGCTCGATTCCTACAACAGAAGCCTAACCAGGGACGTTGGCTGGATGGCCCGCTCCCCGCCACAGCCTAGGGTGTGTCTGGACTACAGGGTTATGTAACAAAACTATCCCTGTGTCCACACTGCCGCCGAGTAACGGCGACGGAAGGCGCCAGTTTTCTCGACGGCGGTGAGCCTCATTCGACGAGGAATAGCGCCTTTTGCCGCCAGAGCTCTGTCCCCAGAGGGCGTTATTGCATCCACACTGTCCCTTGCGTCTACGCGCTCATGTCGACAAAGCGGCTTGCTGTGTCACAGAACTAGCTGTAGTCTAGACGCTCTTTGTCAACAGACGCTTTGTCGACAGTATGTGTTGACAAAGCCTCTGTTGACAAATGCCTGTAGTCTAGACGTATCCCTAATGACAAACCAAACCAAACCAAGGGACTTGGAGCAGGTACCAAGGGCTCTTATCAACTTCAGCAGCTCAAATTGACAATTTCTTTCCCTTTTGTGCCCTTCTTTTTCCTCCTCTTCCCCCCCATTCCCTCTCGGTGCTATTTATTTGAAAACTGGACCCCTTAAACCGGTCATCTGACGAAGGGGGCTGTGCCCACGAAAGCGCATGATCCCGCTAACGTGTTTGGTTCGTCTCTAGGGTGCTGCAGGACTGCGGGCTGGTTTTTAAGTTGTAGCAATATGTTGGGTCAGAGAAAAACACCCAGGGGCTGGATGATGTGCTCTTGACTGTGAGCTATTCTGCATGCAAGAGGCTATCTGGTGGCTGCAGTGGGAGGGGTGCGTGTCTCGCTGATGGAGCACAGGATCAGCAGGGTGAACAAAAGTCAGACTCCCGGTTGACTGACTGGCTAAGGTACCAGCTGCTAGCAGCAAGAAGCAGCCTGGCTCAGCCTGACCCTGCTTTCCTGCAATTCACCCCGCACGTTCAAACCGTCATTGACATAACCCCACTCACCTGCCCGGAGCAGTCACACTCCTTGTCAAAATCCACATACTCGTCCTCCTTGCTGTACATCCCCAAGCCGACCTTCAGCGGCTTGCCAGCGGCGTCCAGTCTGAACTTCAGCTTCGCCATGCTGTCGAACAGCTTGGACAGATGGCGGCACACCTGGGGGAGCAGCACACGGCGGTGTGAGGAGTGGCTCTGCTTGATCCACTTGTCCCACGTGGCCTGGACTAGCGTGGCTCTGGCACACGGCGAGAGCCACGCCTGGCCGAGCTGGGTTTTTAAATAATTTTCAGGGCCAATATTGATGGTTATTTGAAAGCATTGTTTCTATTTTTGTCCACTTACATTTTCAGTGGAAGGAAGCGCGGGGGATGTCAGACAATTATTTAGTGAGAATAGACACAGATTCAAAAAGGCAAAGCTTTGTCCATTAAAACACAAACTGTCCACATTGTGTGTCAAAGCGTACAGGGCAAACACCCTTAACTCAGTCTCTAGTCTGTTCTCTCGCAGAAATTTTCTTCCTTTGTCTATCTGTACATTTCAGATTTAGGGCTGGAAATACTGTAGCTGGCTGTGTGCATGCAGTGATTTCCCAGCGCTTTCTAACAAAAACACCTAGCCCGTCCAAGTCTCGTCATAGAACTGGTTCAGGGTTGGAAAGGCACCATAACCACACGCTGACCCAAAGGACCAGCCACCCTGCCTCAATCTTACCTCAACTGGGTCATTTCCATTTGATAAAATGTCCAGCAGGTCGGCGGACGACACAAAGTAGAACCGGGGGAAAGCCAGCCTCTTCGTCTCGAGATACTCGGCCAAAGCCTTCTCGCAGACCGCCAAGCTAACGGAGAGGAAGGGGGGGCAGCGGGTTTGCCTCTGCACGGCAGAGCTTGTGGTGCGAACACGCCCCATCAGCTGAGCGCAGACTAAAGCCCTCGTCCAGCCTCAGAGCAGGCACTGGCAGTTCCCTCTGCCTTGGCTACGGAGCCACGGGCTCGGCGGAGCCGGGGATTCAGCACTGAGGGTTTTCAAGGGGCTCGCCTCAGCCAGGCATGCGGCTGATTGACTCGGCAGCGTAGAAACCATTTCATATTTAGCTAGAAGCCACTTCATATAACAGAAGCCATTTCAGTTTCTTGCTTCTGCACGTACACTAGAAAGTGAACTGACCTTCACCAATGTGCGAGAGGCCAGGAGGGTGGGCTGTTGGAATGTGTTAATGAACTATTTTGAGCTGAAGCTCAAACTCCCTAAAAACCTGTTTCTTTCTGTGCTGATAACAATTTCTCTCCGAAGTTTGTTTTGATGGAATGCCCTGGCATCAGACTTGTTTGGTTAAGGTTATAAAATACTAGGATTGATTGTATTAACCAGCCTTACTGGGCCCGGCTCTGCTGGGACCATGTTTGGCTCATGCTGTGCTTTATTAATTAATAAAGCTGTTTGTTAGCTGCCTAAACACAGAGGAGCGTTTTTGCTTCAACAGCAGCCTCCACTGAAATCCCAAGCAGGGGCCTTTTGTGCCTGGACTGAGCCTAATCTCCGGTTTCCCAGACGGCTGAATGGCCACGGGATGGAATTTACCATCACTGCCGGGCGGGCGCCTTTGGCCTAGCAGCCTCGAGGAGTGAGGCTGTCAGACGACCCCCCTCCCCCCGAAAAGGGTCATTCCCAGCCGCTAGAGTGTTTCTGGGTGAAGTGAAACTTGGGCAAATGTTCCCCCCCAAGATGGCATAACCCTAACCTCTTCTGCAGGGCTTCGAGCTTGTCATAGAGGCCTGGCTTATTTGTCGCTTCCACGACGTTGGGGGTTTTCACTGCTTCGGCCATTAATTCCTGCAAGAAGAAAAGACGCTCTCTGCTACAAACCATCTGCCCTCAGGCTAGAGCGGTTGCGGGAAAGGGGCGGCTGAGACTTGCTCACTTTAAAATCTTGGTCGATGGAATCAAAGCGTTTCGAGTCTTCTGGCAGCTGGTTGCGGATGTCTTCCGAGCCAATGAAGATGCTCTCCAGATGGCTCCACGTTCTCTGCACTTCAAACCAGATGCTAATCACGGAGTCAGCGGTTGACAGTTTCTGTTGCCAGCTGGACACTTCCTGGAGAAAGTGAGCGAGATACTTGGACGTCATCAGGTTCTGCAGCTGCACTTGGTTGTCCTCCAGGGTCTCGACGAGTGTTTCATCAGACTTGAGCAGCATGGTCCCGGTCCGCGCATGGGGCTCGTGTTCAAACTGCATGGTGGACCAGGTAGTGTCCAGGGCTTTCAAGATCTTGGAAGGAATAGACCCAGAAATAGCTGAACACGAAAGCACAGACAATGAACAACATCTCTGGAAAGAACAGTCCTGGGGCTTAGCCTGTCTCAGCGCAGAGGCTGAGCGGCTGGAGCCTGTACCTTCTCCATGCCCGACTCTTTCACCGCCTTGTCCACGATACTGCGAACTTCATCCTCAAACTTGTGCAGATTCAGCTGCAGCAGGTCGGCGAGGGTCGTCTTCTCTGACATGACAAAGTTCACCTGGTGCGGAACGGACATCGTCAGCGCCCCTCCTCGGGGGGGCAGGTCTAAGATTGTCGCCCCAGCTCGCTCGGAGGGTGCTTCGGCGCGGCCCTTTCGCCAAGGTTTCAAACAACTACTTACGGGCAGTCACCTGGGAACTATTGTCGCTGAGACCATTCGCTTGCTATGATTACTGCCCCCCTCACACACACTCTCTCACTTGCACTCACACGCACACTCACACTCGCACACTTGCGCACACCCACACTTGCACACTCACACTCTCCGTTTGGATCATTTGAAGTCCATGGTTTTTACATGCAAGAAGACAGATCTCTCTCTCTCACACACACACACACACACACACACACACACACACACACACACACACACACACACACACCCCACAGTTGACCAGCACACGTGCTGCTTGAGAATTTCCCCTTCCGTGTCTCCTCAGAGAGTCGCCGTGCACCCGCCGCCTCGTGCCTGGAGCTGGGTTTTCCAGCTTACAGCCCATTTGTGCTCAGTGAATTCACCCTAAAATGCCTTCCCCCGGCTGGCGAGCCCTCAGACTGTCTACACTGCAGCTGGAGGCAGCGCCAGACCCATGCGAGCAGGCTGAGGCCACTGCCACGCGGACTCCAGCCGAGGCCGGCCTGCCAGCGGTGGAGAGCAGCCCGGAGACAGAGGCACCGAGTGAGCCCCACCCGGCCAGAGGCTTGGGCCCTGCTCCGCCGCGGTCCCAGCTGGGAAGGTGAGTGACCGGGGATGGCGGCAGTGAGGCCCATGTGGCGTTTTCACTGCCACGCCCAGGGTGACAAGCGGACGGACGCGGGGGAAGCGGGGAAAGAGCAGTGTGGAGACAAGCCTGACGCCCTCAGACTGGCAGGGCTGCTGGAAGCCCTGAGGCTACTGCAGGACCCAAACGGGAGGGAGACCGGTTTGCAGAGAGCTGGCGAGGGACGGGAGAGGCCCCGGAGCCGTGGAGAAGGCTCGGCTCTTGGCCAAGGGGCCACAGAAGGATGAGGGGGCTAACTCAGCACCCACAGGGACACGGGGACAAGCCATTAAGCACCAGCTGAGAAGCTCCCTGGGATGACAGGGCGCCAAGTCACAGCCCCCGGGGTCTGTCCAGGCCTCGTCATGCCACCCCAGCCCACCCGCTTTCCCTGGATGGGTCCCAAGGCGCCTGGGGATTGTTTGGGGGGAGGGGTGGCATTTGCTGCGGTGAAGGGAGCCGGGCCGGCAGCCCGCTCTGCTCCACCATGCTGTCCTGCCCCAGCCCGCTGTGCTTGGCTTCTCCGCGGGAAACAGAGCGCCCCACTCCCAGCGCCATGGTGAAGCCAGGCTGGCGGGGGCCGCTCCGCGACAGGAAGTCGGGCGCAGAGGGGTCGTGGGGGCAAGGAAGCTGTCGGGCTGCTTTGGAAAGGGTCCCCAGGTGCCCACGTGGCATTTTCCGAAGACAGGGAAGCACTTCGGGACGGAACGACTTGGGCCTGAGGCGCCGAGGTCATTTAGGGCCCCCCGCCGAGGGCTGGGGGTGCCGGCGGTGACTCCCCTCCATGCCTTGCTGAGCCCTGGCCAGGTTACCTGGGTGGCCTGCATGAGCTCGTGCCAGTGCCGGTCTCGGATGGCAGGGTTCTGCAGATCGCTCACCGCGCGCAGGGAGGTGATCATGTTTTTCACGGTGTTATCCAGCCCCACGAAGGCGTCCCAGGGCCGCATTTCTTTATCCAGACTCCTCACGTCTTTAGCAAACTTTTTGGAATCAATGTCCATCTGCTCCACGTTAATCTCTTTCCACTTGGTGGTCTTCCAGTCGTCGATGCTGGCATTCACCTGCATGGGAACGCAGCGTCACGATGCAACGACCACCGCCTCTCCCTGTTCACCCCCTGCCTCCCTCCCCCTCTCCGTTCGGCCTCCTGCTCCCAGGAGACGCAACGCTGCTCTCAGCCAGCTCAGCTCTGCAGCGCTGCCCCGGCGGAGCTCACGCGCCCGCTGCCCGGGGTTTCTCCGGGGGGTGGCCTGTTGAGACTGGCGTGACAGCTGGCTGGCCTGCTACCTTTCCAGCAGATGGCTGAGAAGCTCCCTAACAAGCCTGCTTCATTTCCATCTCACAAAACCACAACTGTCTGGGGGATTACAGGTCGAACCTCTCTGGTCCGGCAACACCCGTGGTCCGGCATGATCCGAGTCCGCTGGGTTCCCACTGATCACGGGCCCGGCCAAGTTTCCTACGGTCCCATAAAGTTTGTTTGCAGCCACCAGGCCTGGCTCTGTGTTCTGTGCTGTTCTTCAGCTCTAAGTTACCCCTAATGTCTTCTACAAGCCCGGTGATCAGCGGAAATGCTGGTCACGCTGCTAGACAACATGGCCCGGCGCTGCTCAGTCCCGAGGGTGCCGGACGAGAGGGGTTCACCCTGGGCAGGATGTCTGCAGCCCCCGCCTGCTCAGTGTGGCTCTGTCTCCCTGACCCGCAGGGGCCAGACCAGCCAGAGGCTGACGGGCCTGCTCCAGCGCTGGCCAAGCGAGCTCTGTCTTTCCGTTCATGCGCCAAGCTCTCCGGGCCCCTGCCCGGGCCACCCCCTGGGGGTTACACACATTTTGAATTTGCTGCCGGTAGCACCATGCTGGAGACGGTGCCACAATCAAGCCGCTGCTGTGTGAGAGCGACTCGTGCACCAACCCGACCCTCCAGCCAGCGGCCCCTTTGGTCGCTCTGCCCGGCCCTGAGACTCCCCACATCGGGCCCCACGGAGCTCGCCTTCAGGCTCACCCCACGCGGCCCCCGAGCACTTGCTCTCCACACCCAGAGGCTTGAAAAGGAGCAGCGGCAGGTCCCAGCCTGCCAGCACGGCTCCTGTTTGGGGCCGCGATTACACATCCGCGGCCAGCCGGAGAGGCCTGCCAAGCACTTCTGCCCCGACTCCAAGCTGGGCCTTGCCCTCCCCAGCAGGCGCTGAGGCCATTAGCAGCAGGGCATTGCGTCCCCGACGGGGTGGGAGCCCCCGCGCGCCGGGCACTGCCGGCACCCACACGCCCCGCGGGGAGGGGCAGGGGAGCAGGGGCGTGAGCTGACCAGGGTCTCGGGCGCGCTCCTGCCTGCAGCCCCCTTCCCTGGGCTCCCTCCCCAGCCACACTCACCAAGACAATCACGTCCCAGAGCTCCTTGAGCAGCCGCACTTCCTTGTGGCACGCTTTGAGCTGCTTGTATTCGGGCATGGACACCTCGAAGAGCCCCGCCGACTTGGACAGGGCGTCCATTTTGCCCTCCATGGCACTGATGCTCTTCTGTTGCTAGGGAGATGCGCAGAGCACTGAGCCGGCGGCCGGGCCCACAACTCGCCCCTAGCGGCCCGCGGGCTCCTGCGCGCCTGGCCCAGGGCCCTGGGGGCTGAGTGAGAGGAGTCCTCGTCCTCCGGACGCCCAAAACGTCACCCAGACCAGCCTCCGGCAGAGCAATAGGGACACAGCGGTGGGGACCGGCCCCACCAGGCTCCACCTGTGACGTGCTGGGGGGCTGTCTGCTCTGTGACCCGGGGTCCCCCTGCGCTGTGCTGTGTGATTCCCACGGACTCCCCCACATGTCTTAGCCCAGACACCTGACAACAAGGCTCTTTTCCCGGGGAGAGACAAAGGGAGACACCACCTGGTTTGGGGCAGGGCCTGGGAGTGAGGGAATCTTGGGCTGGAACCATGAAGGAAACAGACTAAGGAGGGGCTGGAATCCAGGGGGCCAGGGACCCATCCCAAGGGGGCTGAGGCATCCTGGCCCTGACTCCTGTAGCCATGTCATGTGCTGGGCTGTGTCCCGGAGAAGCAAGACCCCCCGTTCTACTGGCTGGCGGAGTCTTTCTTGCCACTACAGGGCTGCAGATTCGGAGGAACCCCGACTCGCTGTCACACCCCACCCGGAGCCACGCCCGCCACTGTGCAGGAGAACGGGCCCAGCCCTGCACCTGCCCACGGGTCCCCTTGCAGCCTGGTACCTTGTTGAGGGAACAATAGGGATCTGGGTCAGTAAAAATAAAGGGAGCTTCTTCCCGGAACTTCTCCCGAAATTCGTGCTGCTTGATCTGCGAGGGAGCCAAGACAGAGCATCACGCGCCAGCAGGACCCGGGGGCCTCGCTGCCCGGCGCGCGGCAGGACTAGGAAGGGAACACACGGCCCAGGTGGGCTCCTCTCCAGGCGTCGCCTGTGGCGGCAGCACCGCTGAGTCCAACGTTTTCTGCGTGGGACCCCGGCCGATGTGGGGGCTGGTCACTGGCTGGGCAAAGCTGCAGGCATCCGCGCCGGGCCTGCCCCGCACCCCGCTGGCTCCCTTATTACTATCCAAGCCCCTCAGCTTCCCGCCGCGCTACCCCCAGGCGGCAGGGCGGGGATGCTTCCGCAGCAGCCTCTGGCTCCTTGTGGCGGGGCGGACTCAGTGGGTCGATGGGGGGTGACCAGGGCGGTAGCCTGGGGCTCAGCTCTGGGCAGGGCCTGCTCTGACTGTTCAGGGGCTGCCGAGCGTGGCGGTTGTAGGTGTTAGGCTCTGTGATGTGGAGAGTCTCACGACAGGTCCCCGGGTGCCCACGGCGCACTACGTTAATGGGGCCCGCACGAATCCCAGCCCCCGCGAGGAGCTGAGGTAGGAACCCCCAGCACCGCGCAGGGACCCTACCTCAAACTGCTGGCACTTCCTCCGAAGAATGGCGACCTCCGTGGCCTGCAGAGGAGCCACGTTCTGCTTCACCTGGAAAGATAACTTCTTGGTGTTGTTCCACTGCTCCGGCAGGTCCTGCACAAGCAAACGTCACTCAGCACCGGAGCCCAGCCCCGAGAGTCGCCGACGCGACGCGTTGCCCGGCAGAGATGCTGCCGACGGAGACTACGTGGGCAGAGAACAGGGCGGGCAACATCTGCAGATCACGCAAAAGGTGCGAGGGTCGTCCAGACTGAAGAGCACAAACCTGGGAGGAGTTCAAAGTGCTGGGCCTGGCCCAGCGGCCAGCAGCAAACGTCTGTTGGCCTATCCACCGGCAAGAATATGCAAACGTCTCACGCACGGGGAGGGGACACCGGCAGAGCCTGTGCCAAGGTCCCCAGGGCTCAGGGGACAGGCAGGGATGGATCCACTTATGTGTTTTCGCTTATGGGCGTGTGCTTGGTGTCTAGGCTCCGCTGAGCTGTGACCAGCTGCACCCATCGATCTGCGGCCAGGCCCAGAGTCCCCCATGGGAAGGGACCTGCAGAGCACGGCTACTGAGGCCTCCGCAACAGCCCGATCACCACCCAGCAGAGACACAGGCCTAGTCGGGAGTCCAGCGGGTCTGTCCCACCCAGCCACAACGGCCCAGCAGCAGCAGCCAGATTTCCCGGCCCG